>JAVXUL010000002.1:4101501-4115150 GCA_035590515.1 Trichilia minutiflora | reverse complement strand
ATATACACAAGAAAATATAACCCTGAACCATCTGACACGATTGGTTCTAGGGCATATCTCTAACATTAATAACCTCTTCAGTTCTTCTCAGATTCTCAACCACCTTCGATTTATAGCTTTGAAGCTTAGTTGACATTTGGTCCAATCTAGAACTCAACTCTTAAATTTGATTGCCTACATGGGCCTAAGTCAATTACGAGACAGCCACCCTGTCACACCCCGACCCTAGTTGGCCACGTGACAATTATCGCGAGTCCTAAAAATACATTCTATCACCTAGAATGCACTCCTAGAACTCGCAAGGCATTAGTACCTGTTTTCAAACTCATTTTCAAATAAAATAATACAAAATAGAATATTTTTAAACAAACATATATTACAACTGTATTTTCTCAAAATATATTACAAAGTATTCTCGACCAAGCCAAATACATGAAATCACATTCTTTACAAATATTTTTCAGTTCAGTGGACCATAAAGTAAAAATTTGAGTCGAGTACCTGAAAATTGTGTTGAAGTCTCGCTTCAGCTATGCTATGATGCGTTCGACTACACTAACCTGAAAGAGGAAATGAGGGGTGAGTATTTGGAAAAATACTCAGTAAGTAAATAAGAAAATAACATAGCAAATGAATATATATATACTGATTTCGAAAATTCCTCGAAATCCTAAACAAATATGATATAGTATAATTTATATAACTATAAAAGTCAATACAAATCAAATACGCATATAATCCCTCGGTCTATAGGATCTCATCCACTCCCTTTGAGTTGTATGGCTGATCCGCAATCCTGGTTGGGGATGTGTGCTCATGAATACATACATACATATATATATGTGTGTGTGTGTGTGTGTATATATATATATATAGTCTGGACATGTTGGATTTCACCCATCCATCTTGGACTATATGGACAATCCACATTCTTGGGTCTATTAGATTTCACCCACTCTCTACGAGCTGTATGACCAATCCTCACCCTAGGATTATTGAATTTTACCCACTCTCTACGAGCTGTTTGACCAATCCTCACCCATATATAAATCATTAACATGGCATACATATGATAAATAAACATCGATGGCTCACCAGGCCAAAACCAATGAAATAAACATAGTGACGCACAAGGTCAAATAACAACCACGGCAACCTGGCCATTATACATATATAATTATACCACATCCACAATATATCATATAAAAATATCATTTGCTATTGGCCTCCGACCTCAATCTCGTAACCTCACGTTATCAACAAACATAAGCATAATATGCCTCTGACCTCACATTCATGGCAATTCAGTTTTATCACAAACATATTCTATCATAAACAAGGGGATCTCCCGACCACCATACAACATATATCCAATGCCTTCTCATTTTAATTATACTTATTCACATTTATATTCTATGCTATCATCTCTAGCATTATAGTTATTCAAAAATAGCATAAAATGAGGTGAACAAAAAGGAACATATCCACTCACTGTTCTAGGGTGAGAAACCACCCTCTACGTAATCTCCTCGCGACAGAGATCCTTTCGCCTTGGCTATCGCACCTGGACGCATACAAACACATAGTACGTGCATGATATAATACATATTCATACTACTCTTGCATCTCTCTCTCTCTCTCTCTGTCTACCCTTTTTTTCTCTCACACATACAATCAAGTATGAATCTCACTCCACTATCATATGTTTTTTATCTGTTTCAACACCAATAGCTATTAAAGCCCTATAATTTATTGATACAAACGATAAACTAGAAAACCCTCAAATTTTAGGATTTTGTGAACAGTATCCGTGCTATGTATTCTTAGATCTACGTGAAATGGTAGTTTAAACGAGAGAGATAAACTGAAGAACAAGCTTACCCAAACTAGTAGGCGAGCTTATAGTGCTTTTTTAACTTGAATCTTTCTTTAGCTACTGTTTATCGTACCTCTTTTTCTCACGAATCCTCACGATCCGATGGTTAAAACTCCAATCAAAGGAGATTTCTGAGTTCTGGTGTTGATTCTTAGTTCATAAGAACTAAAATGAAAAGTTTAGTGGATAAATTGAGGAGATTAGTATTAATAGTGAGGGAGAGTGTTTTCTGCTGTTTCAGTAGAGAGAGACCGCAAAGAAACCAAATGAGGAAAACGATCCCTGTCTCTGCGTAAATAGGCTGTGAAATCGCTCAAAAGTGACAATACGTTTCAAAACATATCGATACCTTTGGTATTTTACAAGCAACGTATCGATACTTTTTTCACAATGTATCAATACGTTTGACTATTTACTATTTATATAGCTTGTAAGGTGTCGATACCTTCCTTAATGTATCGGCACGTTTCAATGCAAGCAAACTACATCTCCGTCACAAACGTGTCGATACCTTTGCCAAGGTATCGATACGTTTGTACTGTTATAGAATATTTTACTTGCAACATATCGATACGTTTGGTTAATTACTATTTATTATACCTTTAATGTATCGGTACGTTTGGTTTTCAACTCAGAAAGGTGTCAATACCCTTCTCCAAAGGTATCAACACGTTGGGCCTTAACCCCAACGTATCGATACGTTTTCATAAACGTATCGATACCCTTGTTTCTGATCCTCCTCCCGAGGACTATCACTTTAAATTGCCATAACTTTTGGTTCGGGTATCACCTCGGAACTCATAATATATCATCGGAAAGCTCTCTTTGAGATCTACAAAAATAATAAAACTTTTTTTCAATTGGAGATGATTTTAGGATCAACAATCCAGTTCTTTCTTAAAGACTCCTATCCCACACCATAATATTACTCAAGCAAAATCTTTAAGTTTTATACCCTCTCTTGCATAATCTAAATATGATAACATGCAAGAAAACTCTTCAGGGATTTATTATTATGTCCACAATACTAAAAAATGGGTTTCACACACCCTGACATTAATAACCTCCTTTTCCTTGGCCCATTTGATCTTTTTTATCTCAAATTTTATTCTCTTCAAAGTCAGTAACGCCTCTACCTCTTCTATTTTATCGATTGCCCATTAATTTTACTCTTCTAATTTTTGTAACTTTGTAGCATCTTCACTTTTTATCTTTTATTATAATTTCATTAGTTGGACAGCCTGAACAAGAAAAAAGGTTCGAGATTATTAAAAGAAGGCTCTTAGTATAGAAATTAAATTATGAATATTAAGTACAATTGATCTTACTCGTAACCCCATATGTAGATGAAGTCATTTATATCCGAGAGATCAAAACTTGCAAGCTTCTATAAAACACTAGGAAGAGTGTGCCTCCCTACATTACTCATCATGCCAAATAGGTGAGAGAAGTGCTTTCTCTTTTCCTTATAAATATCCTCAAGCTTCAGCTTGAAAATCTCGATCGTTTGAAAAAATGGTTCACCCTCTGATATTCTTATAACAGGAGCCTTCTTTTTCTTTGGTTATCTTTCTGCCAAAAAAATATCAGCTATTACCCTCTTTCATTTGTCTTTACTTTCTTGAGGAAGACTAAGAGTTAGAGTCACTGATCGATGGGGGGTTTCGTCACCTCAAGATAAATGAGTCCTAGTTCTTACCTGAGCCCTTTCTGTCTGCTCTTTTTACTGAGTTGCCTTAGCAGGGTTTTTGATTTCTTTTCCCTTGCAATCTTGTTAAGGGTAGCAAAAGGATTTGCAACAGGTTTCCTTGAGGCCATGGATCCTAACAAAAAAAACAAAATGGTCAGTCGATTATATATGAGATTGATATAGTGAAAGAAGACTAACCATTTACCCTTAGCATAATTAACTTTTTAAAGGTTTACAAAGTTTTTAATCTGGCACATCTTAACTATGCCCAAGATTACTAAACTAATTTTTGAAAGCAAATTTTTTTGGTGTCATGCACGAAACCTCGTAATTTTAATTCTTTCAAGGTTGAAAGGGTTCAACCTCGGTTCTTCTCCTAAATTATAGCCTTTCTAAAAACCTTAAAGACTGAGATGTCGGGCTCAGAACTCTAGCTTTTATCAACAAAGAACCATTTTTTTTTTCAATCCTTGTTATAGGTAGGATTCTCTTTGATCGAGTTAGTTTTTCTGGGATAAACTTAAAGATAATACCACCCAAAGTTCTTTACCAGGTTCTTTTTTAATAAATACAAATACTTTATTTCTTTCATGGATGGGGTGATATCAAAAATTTGACTCCATAAAACAAAAAACCTTGATAAAATTCTTTAGTTGTTGAGGTTGAACTGGTAGAGGGTTATCTGAAATGAGACAAAAATCTTGGCGAGGTACCCTTGAAGAGGCAATCTAGCTTCTAAATGGAAGAGCTTCTCGTTGAAGGCTATTTCTCCCTTGAAAGGATAACTTGGTCTCTTATTAGCCTCGAAGGCTCTAAGGTATATAAACATAGGGATGCTAAAACAGGTAGTGTACGCTTTTAAATCTGACTTCATGACCGAGAAAATGAATTAATCGTACTCATATGGGGATTTGACTTCTGAAAACAATGTTGGATTAGTGACTAATGTCAACTCTTATACTGAGTTGTCTCCCCTATAAGTAGCCTTGAAGACATTAGAAGTGGATACAAAAGATATTTCTAATAAAAAAAAAAGGTCAATATAAATGCATGGGATCATCAACAACTCAGATATGCTTATGTGTGTAATTATACTACAGTCTTACACCCAATACTAGATCAAGGCTCTAATTCCCTCACATGATTACATCTACGATACTTTCTAAAGTCTCCTATATCTATATCAACATTAAATTCACTCCTACGTCACTAGTATTAAGTTATTAAAGATTTATAGTATATATTTCTATTCATATTTTTCAGTAATCTTTTACTATACATGTTCTAAAAATTTAATCAACAATCTAAAGAAAAAAGCTTACTAATAATAGGACTATGCTATTAGAAGCTTGGAGATGTTGTGAGTTCAAGGAATTGCTGAAATGTTAGATATTCTCGAGAGTATTAGAGTGTTTATAGAAAATAAGGAAGTAAAAAGAAACTGAGAGAAGGAGGGGTAGTATTTATAGAGACAAAAAAGGGAAGACAATTAGTTTAATAAACCCTACCCATGTATTTATCTAATGGTTAAGAAGATGTCACGTCAATCAAGGCATCCTAAAACGCCAAGGGTCACGTTACTTGAATTTTGAAAAAGAAAGGGACCCATCACAATGATAAGTATGAATGAATTAATTGACCCCCAAAAAAATAGGTGTTTTAGTAGGACAGACCAATGAGAAGTTGACATATAAGACGATAATATTTAACGAAACATAAAAACTCAAAGATGGATTAAAGGATTCAAGGTCTTCAATACTCATAATTAATAAAGACGGTAATATACAAAGGGACAACTATTAGAATGAGGGTAACTGAGAGAAAGTCATAAATTTTTAATTAAAAAAGAATATTTTAATTAAAAACTGAAGGAGCTTGATATTTGGATAATTTTTCAAAACCCAGTTCAAAAACTCAAACCCAATATTTTGTTTATACCTACTCTCATATCTATTACCCAGTCAAATTTTAAGACCTCTAACAGTGATATATGGATAGAGGTCCTCTAATCTATAATGACTTTTGAAACCTCATGCAATGAAGAAACTCCTCAAAGTTTCCTAAGTAATCAGTAATCTGAAACATTGGGTTACATCTACAGTCCAAGGCCTTCTCTAACATTTCGGGGATCGACAACATTCTTCATAAGCCCTTAAAGGCCGTAACCAAGTACTGAGGCATTGATACCATCAAACAACAGTAATCTTGACACCGTGACCAGTTATAGACGGTCATTTATACGTATAAATAATGGCCAACATCATGGGAATTGATTTCTTATAATTCGCATAATAAACTTTTAGGAAGAAGTAATGAGAATGAGATACGTGTCAACAGTTAAGAATACAGATGATAAAAAGATAACAAATCCTAAAAAAAGAGGTAATAGAATTATAACTTTTTAGATGTTAGAATATTCTCTTATTCTCTAACCCTCACTCCTTTTTTCATTTTTTAATTTTTCAATAAGCAAAACTTTTACTAACTTAAAAATCGAAAGATTTTTGTCGAAAAACCAACTTTTTTTTCTGATTATTTCTCTATGATTTAACATAAAATTTATTAAGAATAGAGAGAAGACAGCTCCAATACATGAGGTTGTTAAAAAAGGCAATTTTCTATATCAAGAGAAATGATCATGTATAACAACATATTAAATATAATATTTTAAACTACAAAAATTTTGTCCCCCTAAAACAATTGATTGTAGCACAATCCTTGTACCAGTATTATTATTTAAATTATCAAAAAATGTATTAGGTAAATTTGTTCATTAAAAATTTCACAACGGTGGTGCAAACTGCAAAATCTCTCATCCCTAGCAGGCACTAGGCAGGATGCTTCCAGTTGGTTTTCTGTGTTCATTCCCCATCTTGTTCAAAATAATAACTTATAATGTCTCCCCCAAATAAACATCAACTATTTAAACTGGGTATATAACTCGTCCAATCTTATAGGGATTAGCCACTCCATAAAGAGCTGGTTTGAAAAAGGTAACTAATTGAAACAAGATTTTTTCAACAAATGATTCCACTGAAACAAAGTTTCGAGTCTAAAACATCTACAACTTCAACTTCTGTTACAGAGTCAGAAAGCGAATGTTACACCCCGAAATTTTCAATCATTAAAATGGGAATGAATCTATTACAATATACCACCACTGACTCTGCTAAAAGAATATGGAAAAGTCCAGCTTTCCAATCCCAGCTGAGTTGACTTCCAAAGAAAATTTTATTTACAGGCAAGTCAGTAAAGCCCAAATCTAAAATCTATAGATAATTCCTCAAGGGGTTTCTTCACAGCTGTACACGGGAGCTTTGCCATCACATCCTTATGTTCCAATGAAACACACTTTTCAGATTTGTGGAATTTCCCTTCCATGAGTCCTTAGAGGAGCACACGGGTGGTTGTTCACAGCACCAAGGGGCATATTGCTCGAAACATTGATAGAGGGGCTAAAGTTATGCGCATTAGATGTAGATAAAGAAATATTAACCTCAAGTGTTGAACATGGAGAGTGATGAGAAGCCGCAGCACAGTTCAAAGTTCCTGTATAACATTGTTGACAAGTTTCACTGGAAAAAGGAAAACAAAAAGAATTGAAACATTAGTATGGCATTGAGCAAAAACAAATAGCGGCACAGAAGTTAAATTGTTAATCCGATGTTAATATGTAAGTTGTGTAGAAAGTGATGATCAAATGTACTTACCTAGTAGAACGCAGCTTTGTATTTCTAAATTGAGTGTTTGGTGAGTAAGGCATTGAATCAATTTTACATAAAGCACGGTCTACTAAATTATGTGATTTATCCTATAAATGCATAAACACACAATAAGGATAAAAGTTGTGAATTAAGAAGGAACAAATATTACTCGGAAGCTTGATAACAATTGAGTTCAAGTAGTATGTAATACTTGCCACTAGGTTCATTTTGGAAAAAGCCTGCTTACAGGAGGACACATCTTGATCATTTGAATTTTGTACAAAAGGATGCTCAAGTAAATTAGCAGCTGATGGCCGCTCTGCAGGATTTCTTTTAAAGCAAAGCTGGAGAAAATCTTTTCCTTCTGAAGATAACATTTCAGGTATTGGTGGGGTTCTGTGCAGGACCTTGAACATAGCTTGAGGCTGACAAATCAAAGACAAGACAGATAAATGGTTTAGAAGACATGAATGTGCAAGCCCATAGGTAAAACATATACAGGGAGATGAAAAGTATATCCCAAAGTCAATTCCATCTTTCTTCAAGAATTAATAGTGGGGCATAAATGAAAAGTAACCACACTAGATTCGCTAATACAAGCATCAAACCTTGGCTGGTAAATAAAAAAGTGCGCAAGTTGGTATTGAACCATCCTAAAAGTGGGAATGTTGGGGCTATATAAAAATTATATATATAAGGGATTCTATGCTTAGTCAAGTACTCACGCCTTCAAGTTCACTCCAAGGAGGTTTACTGGTAAGCATCTCGATCACAGTACAACCTAAGCTCCATATATCAACAGCTAAGGCAAGATTGGGATTTACATCTTTTTGCATCACAGCTTGCATGACCTGCACTAATAAAAAGAATTTAATGGAAAATAAAACAAGTTGTTTAAAAATTTACAAATTGGTGCAGTGCAATATACCTCTGGAGCCATCCAATATGGACTGCCCTTCAGTGACAGCTCATATGACAGTCCTGTGAGCTGAATACAAACAGAAAGTCAAATTGGAAATAAATAGATAATCATGAAGGTTCTGATGAAAATAGAACCACAAAGGTGACTTATAACCAAAGCATAGTGAAAAGAATTTTCTGTAGACAGAATGGCATATATAATAAAGTTATAACCCATCAAAGTGATCAGTTAAGATCTCAAGTATAAAATATAATCAAGTTTTTTAGAAATATGACAAAAACCAGTATTATCATTTGGTATATTGCATATTTTCTGATGACAGTCTGAAATATCTTCGCAAATTCTCATAACAATAATTAAAACAAGAATTCTCTCATTTTTTAACATCTCACACCCTAAACGCAACCCAACCCAATACACAAATAGAAATTAAAGAAATTCTCCCTCCAAGGTAGGTGTGAGAGCGGAAAATCCATTGATCTCTTACTTTCAAGACATGAACACAAACCAACTAGGCTATCCCCCCGAAGACAAACTTCATTCATGTTTCCTAACCTAAAATTAGTCTTTAAATTTTTGTTTTTGAGGAAAGGGTAGTTCCTTAAAACTCATATTTATGTATATTAGTCTTAGATCCATGCCCTCCTAGTAGCATTCACCAACTCAAAAACTAATTTACACAAGTCTCATTATTTATTTTATTTTCTAGTACATACACATAATTATTACAAGTCAATCAATCAAGTGAATCAGGAGAAATGAAAATGTTTTTTGCTGAAATGAGTTGACACAAGACAAGTGAAGCTTTTATGAACAAATTTTAATTTTACTCAGAAGACATACTAATGAACACTATCAACAAGAATTTCTGGATGAAAAAGCATACTCTAGATGAAGCAAAATAAAATTCATCATCATGGAAGGTACTTATGGGATCTTAATACTTACGTGTTTTGCCATCCCAAAATCAGCAAGCTTAACAACACCAGATACATCAACAAGCAAATTTGCACCTTTAATATCCCTATAGATCATAGTTGTCTAAATTAGCAATTATACCAAAAAAATAAACAATAAACTGCACAAGCAACAAAAGTTACAAAACTGCCACTCCAACAATGTCTAAAATTCAAACATCAGGACTAATTATATAAAAACAGTACAGTATATAGTTATTTTAGCTTTTCTAAATTCGACCATTGATAATTCTGATGTTTCTTTCACAATATTTTGTGTACCGCTTATTTATGGATAACAGCACTTATCAATTACTATAAGTGACATTAAAAAGAAGGTAATCATTAAATAACTCTATGCTACATGCCAATCATGATTATCACCTGTGAATTGTCTTGGTGCTATGTAGGTAAGCCAATCCAGTGAGGATATGACGGGTGAAATTGCGCACTATAGATTCTGTAATAGCTCCACAATGTTCACGGATGTATTTATTAACTGATCCAGGATGAATGTATTCTAGATATATGTAAAAGTGATCATCAACCTGCAATAGGAACAATGTTCCCAGGCTTACTTGGATTTCCACATATTCATATGCAGTAACATCTAGTCTACACAGCTTACCACTTCACTTCCATAATACCGCACTATATTTGGATGATTCAAGTGATGCAGAACTTTGATTTCCTGGAACAAGGAGTATGAGTAAGTACAGCAGTAGATTTAAAGAGAAATGGAAAATTTTCTGAAGCTATAATTGAACGTCCAAATCTGACAGAAACATTGTATCCACCGTGTATTTAATGCAAAAAGTTGAAGTAATGATCAGATCAATGACAATTGAAATAATTCTAAACATCAGATCAGCATGATGATATGGATTTTGCAAACAGCAGCAAAAAGTCATCCCCATAACTAGTCGCAAGTGCTGAGCACCAGAAGGGGGAGACGAGGGACTGAACTAAGCAATGCCACTTATTTACTACGTAATGCCATTAGGCCATGTTCTGGTTTTATGTTCTCAATAGAATGAAGCAAAATTCAAAGTTTTCTCACAACTGTACTAGCCATAACTTTTTTTTTTAAAGTAATAATATTCCTGCCTATAATCATTTGAGTCAAATTAACACGTTTTGTCATTACATAAAATAACTCCAACTCTTTTTTAATGGATGGTACCGTTATTTCAAGCAATGACAAAAATAATGCAAATTCTACTGTAATCAATAAATTGCTTGACAGGACACCAGATAACAACCTGTTCCAATTGCTTTATGCATTCAGCAGACTTTGGATCATCAGGGATAATATTTACTTCCTTCATTGCACATGAAGCTCCAGTCTCCCTGTAACACCCCCCAAAACATATATAAATAATGTTCAGCTTAAAAAATTAAGAAGAAGAAAAGTACAACTAGCACAAAACTTCAGCATACTTGCATACCTATTGGTTGCAGTGTATACACTCCCAAACGTACCACGTCCAATAAGTTTTCCTTTCAGCCACTGACTTTTCATCGACAATGCCCTTGGAATTTCTGTAATTTGATGCATAACAGCTGGTGGTATGGATGATTTTGGCAGTGAGAAAGCTCCAGGTGGAAGGGGCAATGGATGAGCATTAACATGACTATTATTTTCAGGCAACTCCTTTGAATTTATTGGAACTGATTTTTGATGTAATGCAGAAGAAAATTTACTAGGACCTTTCAGATTACTTTGCAAACTTTGTCTAGTGGGGCTATGAAGAGGAGAATGGTCAGCACTGTATATAGTTCTTTTCACTGGTGATATTGGTGAATTAGAATCAGTAAACCTACCTAGGTGAGAGACCTCTCTAGTTGTCTGAGCCTGAATTTCTTGAGGAGCCGAAAAGGAAGAAAATAGATTTCCAGTTTTTGATCTTTTTGGACTAACAGGACTTGAGAAAACACTTGTTGGGGCACTTTTGGGAGAAACATTCGACCTCAAGTTGTAATTAGCACATTCAATATTTAGATCATGACAGAATCCCTTACGACGATTGCTTAGAGATTTGCCATTGTTCAAAGGAGCAAGATTTAGAATATTAGACTTTTGTGGGCTAACAGCAGGACTTGGTAAGCCGGTTGTTGGAGTACTTTTCTCAAGGGCATTCTGGCACGTGCCGTTATTAACACTCTCAACCTGTAAACCCCGGGAATCTTCCTTATGGAAATGGCTTGAAGATCTGGATGAACCATTGGCAGTATGATTTGTGATTTTCCTTATAGTTATCATGGCGGAAATAACAAAAAAATATCAATACAGTCATTCTAGCACCATTAAAACAGTTAAAATACCTTGATTTATTTATTAGTTGCCTAACATAGAGTCGACCGCACTAGAATTTACACCGTAAGGAAATTTGTTTGTGGAAAACACTATCCCAAATTTGCATATTACTTTCAATGAGTGAACGCCCACCAAAGTGGAGATAACAATTAAACGGGGCTAATTTGACGAATATTATTATATGAATATATACTTTAGCGAAAATGAAAAGAAGAAAACTAGAGAAAAACGTAAAGCAAAATTTACTAGAAATAAAGCACGCTAATAACTTTTGTTGCTATTTAACTCCACAATTGTTATATATGAAATCTTTTTATTTATGTTGCTATTCAACTCCATAATTATTTTGTATCGAATCTTTCCATTTGTTCAAGACTCTAAAATTAAGTTATTTTTCAACTCGGCTTCAACTATTTTCACAAACTTGTGTCAAGTTTGTGCAGATATCAATAAATATGAGCAAGTGGAACAAGATTACGCACCTTCGCCGGCTTGACCTCTCTTCAGGTGATCCGAAACGATTACCAGAACTCGAAACCGACGACTCCGGTCTTTGAATAAATGGTAATTCGGGAAGCGGCAAAGGTTTTGGCACGGCTGATGAAGACCAGTGTTCCCAGCCGGCCGGAGAGTGCGACTTCCTGGCTGAATCGGGTGAACCGAAATATGAATTAGAAGGATCAACGAACGCAAATCCGATATCATCATCCGATACATGCCTGAGTTTTCTGACTCGCGTCAGCTTTGGTTTGGCAATAGAAGACGATTTCCATCGATTCATGAAAAATTTGCCAGCATTGCCACTGTCTTGCATTGGTGACAAATAGTGAAATTGAAGGAATAAGAATAAGCGTCATGTGAATTGTACCTTGTGGAGCTGTTTTGTTCTGTTTTCAGTGTTGAGAAGCCAAGGAAATACCTCGGTTGTTTCTCTGCTTACTTTGTCACCATTTCCAATTTTTTTTCAACATCTAGATGGCAAGAGACGGTGAAAGACGACCGCACACGCAGTTCAAAATGCAGACGCGCAACAAAAACTTACCTTTTCTTTCTTCCCATTTTTTTTAATAATTATTATTATTTAATAAATAATATCAGAAATATGAATAGTTTTTTTTTATAATATATATTATCTAAAAAAAAAAAGATGAACTAAACAAAAGAAAGAAAATCTGACCAAAAGAAATCCCATAAGAAAATGACGATGGTCAATTAAAAAACCAACTAAAGAATTAATTAAAGACTATTTAAATTTTGACAAAAAGGTTAGGGTAATATTTTATAGCCTGCTTATAAGGTGGGGATATTGAATTTAAAGGGAATTAATCAAAAATAACTTAATTTTATAAAATTTATTTAAAAAAATCTCGTAACAAATGTTCATTTAAAAATAATTTATATTTTTTTAATGAAAATACCTTCTTCTTTTTTTATCATTTTAATCCATCTAATAACTATAATTAGTTTACTATTTTTCTTAAATTTAAATCTCATAAACTTAATTTTTTTAATTCTTTTAATATAATTATTGGCAAAATCTTCATTTTCAACTCAAAGCACTTATAATTTTAGTACAAAATTATTATTTTTATTTTTTTATATTTTTATTTAGTAAAATAACATAATTTAAATTTCCATCTAAGAATTTTTGAGAAATGAAATACTATTTATGACCTATAGTATAAATGTTTTACCCATACTTTAAAATTGGCTCTCAACTCTAGAGTGTGCTTCACACTTTAGAGTTAGGCTTCACACTCTAGACTGGAAGTCAACTCTAAAATATATTGTGTCACGCCCCAATTTTAATATACCACGTGACAATCATCGAAAATCACAAAAATACATCCTATTAATTAGAATATAATCCAAGACTCACAAGGCATAGTACCTGTTTTATAACATATTTTCAAAAATAACACAATGTAAAAAATTTTCAATTATGAATATAAATCAACATCTGTATTCTCATAAAATACACAACATTACAAATATTTTTTTAAACATCCATTTCAATGAGTTCTTGGACAAGTCAAATACACAAAATATAAATACAATATTTCTTATTCGGTGGACCATGACACCTCCATATGAGTCGAGTACCTGAAAAATCTGCTGAAAACTCGCTTCATTTATGCTATATCACGCCCGACAATACTAATCTAAAATGAAAAAATGAGGGAT
>JAVXUL010000002.1:4082339-4095921 GCA_035590515.1 Trichilia minutiflora | reverse complement strand
TAAAACAAATCATAAATCATGAAATCATTTCTCATAAATCTAGCACAAACAAGGGGCCCTCCCGGCCACCACACAACAAAATCCATCGCCTCCATCACAAAACATGTTTCTAATTCCTTAAAACTTTAAAACATAAGTTTCATGTATACTCAATTTATATATATATTTAAAAGCATCAAAAACTATAGAAAACGTTAAAAACATAAAAGGTCCACTCACAAACTTAGGGAGGGTATACACTCCCTAGTTCCCCTCGTTTCTCGGCGAATCACGCGAGTACCTCGACCTCGCCGAACTGTCGCCTATACATGCATATAACATTATCAATACACATTCTAATATGCGAATAGAAATCTAATTACGTGCGATGCATGCTAAACCTGAATTCCCCAAAATCGGGCTATTTTCTGGATTTCGTCTAAAACCCTCATTAAACCTCGAATTATCCCATTTATTATCACCACGGACCCACATTGCACTTAGGATGACGCGTTTCGATAAAATCTTACGATTCTGACATGCGGACCCCACTAGCCCGCCGGAACAGTAATCAGAGTTACTGTTCACGATTACCCAATTTCTCCGAAATTCTAAATCTAACTTCTTACGACCTCCGCGAGTCTCCTACAACCGACATTTCGCTTTAAAACTAAATTGTACGAGTTAAATCTACGAAAATACGTCCGAAAACCCATACGATAAGTATTGCTTAAAATTACGAAATATATATGGAGACAAGTTAGAAATGCAGCTACGAACCTCGTGGTGTGGTCGGTTTCCTTCAATTCAGCTCAGAAAGCCGAAAGTCCCAATTCTCCTTATGGAACCCTAACTTCCCTCTTTCAATTTCTGCCTCCTAGCGCCAAATCGAAGCTATCAACGCGCTCAGGAGATCAAATGCAGCAAAGTGGTGGAAAGAAATCGAAGAAATGACGAAAAACGAAAAATGTGTGAGTGTGAGACAAAGAGAGAACGAAGGAGGAGAAAAGGAGAGAAGGAGAAGAAGAAATCAGCAAAAATTCGGCCTCAGCCCCCTTTTTATAGAAAAAGAGTGAAATTACCATTTTACCTTTAAGTTTTCTAAAGGAAGGAGCTTCTAGAAATGGGCATTTTAGTCATTTCGCACCCATTCAATCGACCGAATACCTTGATGTGAATAGTACTCAGAGAGCTCGCGAATTTTCGGTCGAACGAAAAACGGACAGAGAGTTCGCCAAATTTCGGTCGAACGATTCCACATTCGGTCGAACGAATGCATCACTTCGGTCGATCGAACTTGCCAAAAACTCGAATTCACACTTCGATAGGCCCCACACGAGCCTAAGATCATACCCAAAGTCCCATGAAACATGAAATGAATGCAGATGCATGATGACACATGTAAGAAATGATAATTATACCCTCGGGATGAGGTACGGGTCGTAACAACATGACCTTTTGTCACATATCTTGTTGATTGGATGTCGACATATTACCTCCGTATTTTTTCCCAAACAGATAAAATTATCTTAATTATGTGTTCAAGTTAAATATATAATTCAGAATTTATATCTTTTAGACAGATAAATTTCTTAATCATATTTTTTATAATGTCTTCATTAATTAAGAAAATTAATTATCCTTATGAGTTTTAATAATTATATTATTTTAATAATAATTAATTATAAAAACTCACAATAAATTTTTTAGATACAAAAATCTTTAAACTCATTTTTCATTAATAAATAAATTTTAATTGATGTTACGATTTTTAATAGTCACATCATTTTAGTGATAATAACAAAAAAAAATCATAATTAAATTTTTTTATAAATAAAAAATATTATAATTATCCATTATTATTATTTATGATTTCATATCGAAATAGTCTCTCTCTCTCTCTCTCTCTCTCTCTCTCTCTCTCTCTCTCTCATCATTATCTATGGTATATCTTTAATTTATAACTTATAAAATAAAAGTCATAGAAACATAGAAAAATAAAAGAAGATCATAACGCCGTCAAAAATACAGGAATCTAACATTCTATGCACCCTCACGTGTGGCCGGCATACACTAGTGTTTTCTTTTCTTTTTTTTTTAATATATTGGCATATGAACTGTACATGCCAAGATTTAAGGCCCACACGTGTATCACATACGCCTTCTTCCTTCAATGGGTTATATCTGATCCAATTTACTGTAATCTAGATTTTCGCAACCTAGTTTATACTCAAATATAAAATTGTTATTTTTAATCCAAATTGAGTGATTACAAAGCCTTGATCTAGGTTTTAACATGTTCTAAATCTAATTTAAGTTTCATTTATTCAAAATTTGCTTGAAAAACAAACTAAAATTAAAAAAAAAAACATAATTTGATTTCAAAACCTAACTCCTGTAGGTGAAAAAACAAAATTTCAGCCAAAACTCAGTCTCCCATAAGTCAAGAATCTTCCTAAATCATTCAATATATACTTACCTATTGAAATCGTTCATCAATTTTGAGTAAAACACAATAAATCAAAAATATTCAAATTGGATCTAATACTAAAACAGTGAAATTATAATCCAAAATACTCTTTTCATACATCAAATTAAAGTACATATTTTATATCAATCTAAAGTAAATAATGAGAGAAATAAAAGCCTAACTTTTTAACTAGATATAAGAACAAAATCATCATAAAGTATTGAGAAGAATAAATACAATCATATGAACAAAAAACATCCAAATAATTTATTTTGATTTTAAATTATACATATATTAGCTCTGATATTAAATATAAAAAATTAATACATTTGATCGTGCATATATGAAAATAGAATATAAAGATTTGGAGTAGAATGCATACCTGTTTGAACCATAGATGCAATGTTCTAAGGGTTAAATATTTTTTTTGTTCTTTATATATGCGTCAGCTTTTTCAATGGGATAAAAATAATCTAAGGTGTCACATTCCAACCCATGTCCCATACGTGATAATCATCACAAACTCTCAATATGTACTCAATGACTCCCGAATACATCTTGAGAGTTTGTAAGGCCTTTAAAAATCCTATTTTCAAAATAAATACTCAAGTACTTTCAAAAATCCTCCCATCTCACCCATATTTCTCAGTTAAATCATAAATACTTCAAATATTCAAAATATTTCTTAAATTATTTATCAAAGTAATTAAATTCATAGCCAAACAAATGAAATTAAGAATAGTATACTTTACAAATCTTTTTACAATTCATGAAAATAAATATCCAAAGTAAGATTTAAAGATGTTTCTCTAGAGGACTCAAATTGTAAATAGGTAAGTCGATTCAGTTGTATACATGTTATCCTCAAAACCTAGAGGGATCACCACCTAGTGGACATGTTCTGAAATCTCTTTTTTTTTTTTTTAAACTAAAAAATAGAGGGGGTGAGTATACGGGAGTATACTCAGTGAGTGAACTAAAGATTTTATTAAATAATTATTACTTTTTATAAACCTTATTCTAAAGTTGAAAAGCATAGCTTGATAGCATTTTAAAATAATTTGATGTAAATTAAAAACTTCAAAATATATATTTAAAATCATTGGACATTGCTCCCTTTTTCGGCGATTATCCTGATCGTGAACAATCCTGAGACCGTCAGTGAGTATTGTATGCAAAAGAAAATAATACTGTTTTATGAAAGTAATTTTAAAATGCTAGAAATAAAACAATGAATAATTTAGCTAGAAAAATAGGTCCACCACTGACATAGGCTTGGATCTTATACTAACCCCCACCTGTGCACCCCCACTCACCTAGATAACCTCTCTTTCCAGGTTGTCCTAGGCTACTACATGGTAGCTACAGTAAACATCCTAACCCTTATAGCCGTCATCACCAATATGAAATCAATGTCTATACAATCCACAATAATCATAATAATCATCGATAATATATAAACAAATCAAATCATTAAGAAATTATACATTATACCATTCAATTCATAAAGTGGCCTCCGACTATCATTCATATAAAATATATACAACATGGTCGTCAAATCAATCATGCCTAGCATATCTCAATTTGAAAACATATGTATGCATATATAAGCATTCCTATAAAACATGAATAATAAGCAAAAATTTCTACATTTATAAACATTTGCTTAAAATTATAGATATTAAAATGATAAGAACAGAAGAGTTCACTCACATCTTAGGGAGGATATACACTCTCTAATTTTTTTCGTTTCTCAGCACCTCAGGCGGGTTCCTCGCTCGTGTATCGTCGTCTAAACACATATGTCAGAATATATTAAGACACCTTTCTAAAGTACGAATGAGATTCATATGTGTGCAATGCATTTTATCTTGGGTTTCTAAAGTCAACTGACACGCGTAATCGAATAAAACTAACGTATCCCAATTCGATTTTACGATTTTAACGAGTGAACCCCACTTTCTCATCGAAACAGTAACCCAGACACTGTTTCTATCTATCCACATTATTTTGAATTCACGTTTTTAGCTTTTTAACGATTTATACGACTTCTCTATAACCTAAATAATACATAACAATCTAAATACACGTGATAAAAGTAATGAAATCTTTACGGATAAACAATAAAATCTATTTTTTAAAAATTCACTAAAATGTAAAATGGAAGCTACAAACAATTTAGAAATGATGCCAATTATCTTATAGTATCGTTGGTTTACTTCAATTTTGCCTCGAACACGAAAAGCCCCAATTTGAATCCCAAAACCTTAGCTCCCCTTTATGATTTCTAAGCTCCTTGCAACAAATTAAAGCCGGTGAGAATCTAAGAGCGAAGAATGTGGTTGAAAATCAAAGAAAGATTGAAGAAAAACAAAAGTAGAGTGTTGGGTTGTTGAGAGCCAGAAGAGAGAAACATGAGAGAGAGAGAATGTGTGTGGAGAGAAGAAGGAAGAACAACAGAAGAAAAAAACGTGATAATGAGGGGTTAAGCCCCTTATTTATAGAAAAATGATGAAATTATCATTTTCTCCTTGAAAATATAAAAGAGAAAGTTCTAGATGAGGGTGAAACTATCATTTCGTGGTTGTTCGGTCAAACGAATCGAGGGTTCGTTTGAACAAACTACTGATTTCGATCGAACGAACGAATTCTTGGACACTTCTAAAATTCAAGGAACTTTTATTTATCGTTCGAAATTGACCACTTTGGTTAAACAAATTTCAGCTAGTTCAAATGAAGACCAATTCGATCGAACAAATCTGAGACCAAATATTTTTCAGGGAATCCTCAAAATATCGGTTGACCAAACCAACTAAAATAGAAAATTTCATTTAAATCCTCCCCAAATTTAAAAAATATCATTTAAATTCTTTCTAAAATTGAAAAATATCATTGAGATCCCATTTAAAATAAAACTATCATTTAATTATGTTGAGGTCTTTATATTTACGACTTCAAAACTCAACTTTAACCAACTTAAATCCTCAAGATAATTATAGAGTTATGATGTCCTGTTAATTATCTACATGCTAGGCATAGTTATATGCATAAAAAAATAAAAAAATATTATATTACCCTTAAAACTTAGATACAGAGCTCACATAAAATTTCATGCATCCTTTATATTTTTTATATAGAGAGTCAGAGAGAACCTAATTTACTTTAATTAGTTTTATTGAATCTTCTCGTTAAAGACTTCGTATCAACCTGAATTTATCCTAAATGACATGTATTGAGGTTGTATACTCAATTATTATCTCATTAATTTATTTTAATAAAATAATTAATATAAATCCATATATATTTAATATCATTATCTTTTTATTCATCAAACATAATTTTTTTTAAAATTTTAGGTTTAAATATAGTTTTTGAATATTGTGTTTAAATATTGAAATATAATAAATACCACTCTAATTATTAAATAATATTTTAACTTTTAAAAACTAATTTTAGATAGCAAATCAATCTGGCCAATAATTTTTTAGTTAAAAATTTTCACTCTATTGACAAGGAATCACATATTGTTTTATCAACTAAAAAACTAATTAATTAATATATATATATCACAATTACTTTTTTATTTTATATTTTATGACAAAAATTTTATACAGTTTGAAAGCTGTAGTAATTATTTCTAATGCTGTTTAATGGCCGGTTCAACGGTTTCAGTTTCATGAAACTGGTCTGAACCAGAAACTTAAACGGTTTGGTCCGGTTCGGTTCCACGGTTCCAGTTTCTTAGAACCGGTCTGGATCATTTATATTGGCCTGAAACCGGTCCAGATCGTGTAAATAGTGATTCGAGTTGATTTAGGTCCGATTTTTAACAAGCCGGGCCGGTTCGCAGGCCAATCCGATCGGGGGGGAATGCTGTCTAACGGGCCCGAATTCGCTGGTTCGGGCCGATTCGACGATTTCAGTTTCATGGAATTGGCCCGAACCAGAAGTTTAAACGGTCCGGGTCGGTTTGGTTCCACGGTTCCAGTTTCATGGAACCGAACCGAACCATTTATATTGGCTTAAAACCGTCCCGGATTGTGTTAATAGTGATTCAAACCGATTCGAGCCCGATTTTTAATGAATCGGATGATCCGGTTCACAGGTTAACCTAACCCATTAGACACCTCTAATTATTTCCTAAAATCTATCGTATTCTTAAAAAAGTTAAAGGATAGACAGTAATTCTATATATCATTTTTTATGTATATTTATTTTATTAAGAATATAATAATTGTATAATTTATGATTAGGGATGTAATAGTAATTTTACTCTAAAATGAGACAATAATATTTTAAGAAAAAGTTTATTATAATTTTTAATTAAAAAAATTTGTTAAAAAAAAATAATAAAGATATTTGTTATTTTTTAAAATCATAGTAGTATTTATCATTTTCCTCTGTAAACGCTTTCGTCCTTAATAATCTGATTGATAAATCGACTATTAATAGTCATCCACACGTTTGAAGACCGTAGGTACCAATTTTTGTTGAAAGTCAAGTATATATTTTTGAACAAGATTTCTCGTTTTAAAGATAGCAAATTTTTGTAAAAACAAAACAAAACAAAAAAACAATTCTGACTGGTTTTCTAATAGAATTAACATCGGTAGTTTCGGTGCGTCCCGGCAAATTTTGACTATAATATTAATATATGAGCTTTAACAAAAAATTTGTTTATTATTGATTTTTTTTAAAAAAAATTATGTGACTACAAT
This sequence comes from Trichilia minutiflora, assembly GCA_035590515.1. Lineage (NCBI taxonomy): Eukaryota > Viridiplantae > Streptophyta > Magnoliopsida > Sapindales > Meliaceae > Trichilia > Trichilia minutiflora. Next base: position 4,088,754 of record JAVXUL010000002.1, on the reverse strand, counting down.
TATTTGACTTTTCAAATGTATAAACATGAATCAATTTGACCCGATTATTGTTTTCTATCAAAATCAATTAAAAAAAAAATGTCTTGGCTCTTAATTTATAAAATATTATAATTTTTAAGATTATAATGGATAAGTGGTTTGGTTGTAATATCAATATATCATAACCCTAGTTGGTGAATTCTGTTAGTTTTATTGGATCAGTGGTTCGCCCAGTTGAAACATACGAGGGCGCAATCAATGACTTTGGCGTTCCAGTCACGGGTTTAGGTCAGTTTTAACTCAAATTGCTAGATACTGATTTGGATGAATATTCTAAAAGCCATGAAAGCAATTTGCCCGCATATGCCATTGTTTTATTTGTTATTATCACTGGTTGAAAGTTCTTCGTCATTTGTACTCTTTAAATCGGAGAGTATTGAATTTTAAATAAATTTCTGTTGGGCTTGGCTCACAATATCTAGCCCAACCTCATATTAATCATAATCCTAATAAAAATCAATTATTATTTAACCTCTCTCTCCCTGTATATATATATATATATATATATATATATAACATTCAATTGAAATTGAAGAGTGTGACGGCAGCCAAAATTGAAATCAGAGGGCAGCAGACGAAGTCAAAGCAAAAAGAAAAATCCGGTGACAGAAAAACAAACGATAAGGGCAGAAAAATCTCAGCGGCAGATTCTGTTTTTCTGACATCCGAGAACGATTTGATTGAACTAAAATTTTATAAATACATGCAAGATATCCTGTATTCCTGTATTTTAATCTTTGAATGGTTGTTTGGATAGTTAAAATTTCAATTTAAAAGTTAATTTTAAAAATATTTATTTTTAGATAAAAAATATTTATTTTTTATTAATTTTTAAGTTATTTTTAGATTAATTTTTATTTATTATTATTGAAAATATTTATTTTATTATTATTATTAATTATGGGATAAATTTTGTAATCTAAAGTTTTATAATAAAGATTTGAGTGAATTTTAATAATGGTATTCTAGTTTTTATTATATATATTTTATTTTTTATATTAAAAATTAGATTGTATTAATTATTAATTTTTTATGTTAAAAATTAAATTATATTAATTATTATTTTATTATTTATATTTGTATTTGATGAATTGGTTTGATTTTTTACATTATCAATCAAAGAAAAAAATTTATGATTTTTTCTTAATAATTTTATTTATTTATTTTTATGTGTTTGAGTGCACGTTCTGATTTTACAGTCTGTTACTTATTGTTTATCTTTTTGAGCAGGATACTACTTGAGATGTGGAGCCACATGGCAATATTGTGTAAAAAACATCTGAAGCCGAATGATTTTATTTATGTTTCAGGTCTTTTACACAGAGATGGATGAGAATGGAAACCTCATATTACGTTACAAGGTCTGGGGAACAAAATGCTTTTTATTTCTTATTGTTTTGTGAAAACTTTCCTCCATTCTCCTGTAATTATATTTTTATCTTGGTAAAATACAATTTTTAAGACATAAATTTCTTAAGGTAGATTCGGTGTCTTCCATAAATAAGCAATTCCACAGTACGGTTAGTATATTTTCCTGTTCACCTTATGGTTTGACAAATGAAATGATGTAAATTTCTTATCTAAACAGACTTAGAATACAGTAGTTTCTGCATTATCGCTTAAGTTTTCAGATGTTATATAATTCTGATTATTGCATCATCAGAGCTCATGTATCTTCAAAGTTTTTATTCACCAGTCCTAACGAAGACTGGCTGCTGTTTGGCAAACTTATAGTCAGTGTTAAAGAAATGCCTTGGCCATTTAATATATATGTTTTTTAATTATCTTGGCTTGGATCCAGATTCCAGGTTCACTTCCATCAATGCTTTCAACTTGAGATCCTATTTGATTGGGTTCGTCCATCTCTTGATCACTTAGGTAGTGTTCCAAAAAATGTTTCTGTACTACATGGGTTCACATTATTAAACTCAAATGCATTCAGGAAATTCTACCGTTGATGATATGATCTGTTATATAATTTTATATATATATGTGTACTGAGATAAATTTGTGTTCTTGTAGGTGATCGTAAACAATTGGAATTATTTTGCAAAACATGATCAAAGGCTCACCTTTAAAAAATATGATGAATCAAAATCCAGAAAAGGTACAAATTTTTCTACTGTAGTTGGCATGTATTTGCAATGAGTCTCAGTGTCCTTGTTGTCTGGTAACTGGCACAATTTTTGCGGACTTAAGTCTGAACATCGAACTTTAAGCAACTACGAAGTAGTTTTAACAGAGTCATGTGTAGCTGATACAGACACGATTACGCAGAGCTTTGCTTGAAGGGGATGATGGCAGTGATTGTGTGATTTTCACTGCTATGCATTTTTTCACATTGGTTTAGTTATTGAAATTTTTCTTAGTTTCTAATCTACTTTTTCCATTAGACTAGTTCCAATCGCTGAACATGAGTCAATAGGACATTGATACAGTAATCAGAATGAATGCTTACTTAAGCTGATGTTGAGCTTGCTGTGGCTGCTAAAGTCTTGTATCATTTTTAAACTTTCAATTACTTCAGTGGTTTTTGGTCTTTTCTGCTCTCCTGTGTTATCTATGTTTATATCCTGTTCCTTGAAACAAATCTAGGTGAAGCTGGCATGCAAAACTTTGAAAATCGATTTTACTTGTGGCATTTGTACTTCACCAACCCCTATGAATGGTGGGATAATAGGAAAAATAATCATTCCTAAGAGCACCAGATTTTAACACAGGGATACTGGCGAAGCTCTCTGGCTGGATCCCAATGATCCCACATGCATAAAAAAACAATTTCAATAGATTGATTCAAAGATGGCAGACCATCGCCTGGGGGACCGTTGGGGTTCTTGCAGTCATGTCTCTATGTGGGTTTATGATGATTAGGAGCCTGTCTCTGGAACTGCAGATGCAAATGTAATGGAGGACTGAGGAAATGGTGGTTAATTTTATCTGTTGCTTCTGTTCCTTCTTGCACACTGTCACATACAAGGTTTGAGATCATATCCATAGCTGTTAGTTGGAAGAACAACATGCGCTGGAAATCCATAATACTGGACAGATATTCTAGGTTGAGTTATTTCCTTTTAGAGATTCTGTGTACATCAGAATGTCAGAGGCATATCAAACATGGGTAATTACTGTGTTCAGATATAAAAGGCTATTCATCTTACAATTTAGGAAGTTATATTTTAGCTACAGGATGAAATGTGAATATGATTTACAAAAATAATATATGAATATTATTTCTTTATGTTGGTTTTTCTCAAAATTAAATAAAAATAAGGCCTAATCATACCCCTGCTGATTTTCGTAATGTCTTGTGACTGTATTGCATTCGATAATGCAAGTAAATCTAGGTAATGCTGTAGCAGCAAATGCTAAACGATGTGAAAATGGTGGAAACAGAAGGTACAAGGTTAGTATTGTTGAAGAGTTCAGAATAACTATTTGTTTTGAAGCACTGATTTTTTAGATGATACAGAGACTGATTTTATAGTTTGCTGATGTAATTATATATTAATAATTCAAATATATGAAGATGTTTTTCTTTATTGAAAACATTATAAACGTTTAATGTGGAAAGATTGAACACTGTCATGCATGACTCTTTAATGCCACGGATTTTGTAAGAACTCAAACATACTAGGTAAGATCCATATTGTAGCGAAGTAAAATTGCGTATGTACTTTCAGCTGTCCACAACGTGGTAATTTTTCTTATTAGATTCAACTTGTGAATGTAGAACAATTATTGAGAGAGATTCCAATATTCAAATCAATAAGCATGTTAAACTTGAAATTATTATATTATTCACGCTTAATCTCAAAAACAATTATGCGTATATTAGAAAACATAGGCTAAAGCTTGTCAAATTCTTAGGTTTCATACTACAATCTCGGATCGGATGCAAAACTCTTGTACGGAAATATTTACTTACCGAAGAGAATCCGTGGGTAGGTTAGAGCTCCGGAAAGTGTTAAGAAAATATTCTTACAAATTATAAAAAGAGATTTTAAATAATTAAATAATAAAATAAAAAAATAAGACATCAATATTTATATAATTCAATTAATATCATCTATATTTATAGATAAAGGCGAATAAAATATTTTATTATTTTTAAAATAAAAGTACTCCTAAATTTATAAATAAAAAAGAGCACAACATTTTAAACAGAAAGGATTCGAACTAACTTTAAGGACCTAAATAATTTCGAATTAATTTTAAGGATCCAAATAATTTATAGATGTAATTTTACAAAAGACTCAAAATCAAAATACTCTCAATTGTTTCACTCTCTTTAAAACCCATTATACCCCTTTTATTTATAATTTAAAGGAGTGGAGTAATAAATTTAATTAATCAATATGTGACGGATGCAAGGTATCAATCCTAACAAATCTCCACCTTAGCCTGTATCCAACACATAAGAGATAAAAAAAGATATGCTTCAAAAATTTTGCTCCACTACTCCACCTTCTCCATTAAAGCTTCAACGGCTTAAGCCACAATCAATGAATACCAATCAAGCTCAAGTACTACTTAAACTTGTAAACTTGAAGAGGTTTCGTAAACATGTTAGCAGGATTGTCTTTGGTACTAATCTTTAGAACAAGAATTTTTTCTTCAGCTATAATATCCCAGATAAAATGAAATTTCACGTCGATATGCTTTGTTCTCTCATGATACATCTGATTTTTAGTCAAGTGAATAGCATTCTGACTGTCACAATGAACTGTAGTAACACTTTGATGTAAACTGAGTTCGTTAAACAAACCTTTAGTTATAAGGCTTCCTTGATTGCTTCAGTCACTGCCATATATTCTGCTTCCGTAGTTGATAAATCTACAATATATTGCAAAGTAGCTTTATAATTAACTGCACATCCACCAACGCAAAATACATAGCCTGCAGTTGATCTTCTTTTATCAAGATCTCCAGCATAATCAGAATCTACAAAACCAATCAAAGTGTCACTATTTCTTCCAAACTCCAAACAAGTGTCTGAAGTGCCACACAAGTATTTTAAAATCCACTTCATGGCTTACCAGTATTCTTTTCCTGGATTAGACATATATCTGTTAACAACACTAATTGCTTGTGAAATATCAGGACGTGTACAAATCATAGCATATATAATACTATCGACTGCACTTGAATATGGTACATGTGTCATATAATCTTTTTCTTCATTTGACTTTGATGACTGAGCAGCTGATAATCTGAAATGGCTAGTAAGCGGAGTACTGATAGCTTTTGCATTCTTCATACCAAACCTTTCCAAAACTTTTTTAAGTTTTTTTTCCGTGACAAATACAATCTTCTACCTCTTCGTTCTCTCTTAATTTCTATACCAAGAATTCTCTTAGCTGCTTCCAAATCCTTCATCTCAAATTCGTTATTCAACTAAGTCTTCAAAATTTAAATTTCTTTCGGATTCTTGACAGCAATGAGCATATCATCAATATAAAGTAACAGATAAATAAAAGAATCAACTTTTAATTTTCGAAAGTAAACATAGCTATTATACATATTTCGTGAATAACCATGACTCAATATAAAAGAATTAAACCTTTTATACCATTATCTCAGAGATTGTTTTAGCTCATATAGAGATTTCTTCAATAAGCAAACATGATCTTCCTTCCCTTTAACTTCAAAACCCTCGGGTTGCTTCATATAAATTTGCCCGTATTAGAGATCATACAGCGAGCTCTTTCCAAAAGAGTTCTGTTCATCCGCTCTGTCACACCATTCTGTTGAGGCGTCATCCTAATTGTGTGGTGTCGAATAATTCCTTCATATTTACAAAATTCATTGAATTTACCTGCACAAAATTCCAAGCCATTATCTGTTCTAAACTGCTTGATTTGTCTTCCTGTCTGTTTCTCAATTATAACTTTCCATTGCTTGAAGGTCAAGAAAACATCATTTTTCTGCTTCAAAAAATAAACCAAACTTTCTTTGAATAATAATCAATGAAAATCAACATATATCTGGCACCATCCTTGGACGAAATATGTGAAGGTCCCCAAAGATCTGAATGAATATAATCCAATATACCTTTTGTCCGGTGAATTACTAGTGAATGGAAGCTAACTCTTTTTAACTTTTCAAAAATACAATGCTCACACAACTCTATTGGCCCAGTACTTTGTCCACAAAGAAGACCTCTTTTACTTAATATGGCTAAACCTTTCTCACTCATATGGCCTAATCGTATGTACCATAATTTGATGATGTTAGAACTAGATAAAGATGATGTCGAGACTGCAACAGAACCTGTAACTGAAGATCCCTGTAAAATATATAAACTACCAGACCTGCAAGCTTTCATAATCACAAGAGCACCTTTACTAACTTTCAAAACTCCACCTTCAGCTGAATA
>JAVXUL010000002.1:4063186-4076243 GCA_035590515.1 Trichilia minutiflora | reverse complement strand
TAATCAATTTTGTATCTGAGTCCAAGAAGTTTAGACCGGACTTTTGGTTCTAAGATGTAATCAATTTCAATTGAAAGACCCCTAAAGCAAAAGCTGGTCAGTGGTCATTGTTAAAATGGGGCCCAAGCGTCTTATCATTTCGGATCTTTCGGCAGGCGAGGGAATATTTTGACTAGATGCTGCAAAATACTATGGGCAAAGCACTTCCGGAACGTATTTGAGTCAGCGGTTTTAGTAATTGACATCTAGAAGTTAGTGGTTATGAAGCAAGGATCGTTCGCATTTCTTGCTATCATTTTCTGGCTAGCAAAAAAACACCTCAGAAGCCTATTTTTGGGGAAAAAAAAAAAGAAAAGAAAAGGAAAACTTCTCGGTTAATGGACAAGCAGTTTAAATAACACCTGATCATGCATATTACCATGAAAGATGCTCATAATATAGTTAATATACAAGAAGTTTAAAGTGCAATCAAAGAAACCTAGTGGGCATGTACTCGTTTATCCTGAGCGGAAGACTGTAAAACTCTTCAGTTCTACCGTCTCCCTTCCTGTCCTGGAAGGGTTTCCACCATGGCAGTCCTCTGTCAACAATGGTCTCCCTTGCTTCAAGTGTGTTATCAAGCAATGTTCCAATGATCAGTGCTACCGTTGGAGGTGATGAGAAGATTGTGTTCAATATGTCATTAAACTTCAAAAAAACATCACAGGACATGTATTACAATGGAATATAGCATAAAATTTTGTATATTGAAAGTAGCCATTAACAATTAACTTGCATAGAATAATATTTAATGTTATATATAATACAACTCGGTACGAAGGTTAAGCAACTATCAAGATTGGTCACCGTTTGTTGGATCTAGCAAGGAGTCAACCCAACCATCCTTTTAAGTATAAAGAGAACTATTATATATCTGTGTTTTGCTAGAAAAACTAAAAAAGGGAACCAGCCTTTATTAATTGTATGCATCATTGCAATTAGGTGTGGGCATGTGGGCACATTCAATGAAGAGATGTAATCCATGATTTTTGAGCATTGTACATTATATCTTTACCAAATTAGTATACTTGGAAAACGAGAGCAAAAAGAAGTGATCTTACTTTATCGTTATGGATGGTTCATCCAATCATCTTAGTTCAACAATAGAAATGATAATTTATGTTTATTAGATCTCAGAATAACTACTGTTAGATTGGCTCAAGCTATATCCCTGTAGGCTTGGAAATTTCAAAATGCCTTAAACACATGCCCAGTGCTTATCTCTTCCATATGCAGATTCTACTGTCATTCTATACCTCTGCCAATTTTCTAGCATCTTACCTGACGCTTAAAATTTTCAATAGACTAGGTTGTGACAGAAGAACAGGAATGAATTAAACGGTATTCAAAAAAGAACGAGGAAAATAGATTATATAGCATGTTCTCTAAGAAACTTACCCATCCACCACCTGTTCTAACTGGTCCGTGTCCATTACTAGTGGTATTCAAGACAAAGTACTGAGAAATTGATATCCCAAGGAACAGAGAGAGGCCCAAAACATATATGTTTCTCATGGAATTATTATTTGCAAACTGTATGAAACTAATCCCGGTAGCAGCTGCCAAAGAAGAAACTAACCAGATTAGCAAACTCCTTTCAGAGGAAGGAAAAATAGAAACAGTTAATATATACATGCATGTGAAACATTACAAAAGAAGAGAACACTTACCAACGATTCCCAAGAGAACACAGTATGTGGCAGCAAATATTGGCAAAGGAATGGATGCAAAGAAGGCGCCAAATTTACCTGAAAAACATAACACAATCAGATACAACATGATACACAAAAGTAGATGCAAGTCTAACTTATGATGAGGGTAGGAAAACACACCAAATATGGAGAAAAAGATCATGAAAGCAGTTGAAATCTGCACCACTCTTCTGCTGCCTATGTGTGTGAGTCCAAGAAGGCCAACATTTTCCCTGCAACATCATTCAGTTGGTGAGGGAAAAGAACTTTTTCAGTTTTGACACAGCATATCATAGGTCATAAAGCATTGCTTGCTTACACCGATGCAGTGGTACCAACAATAGAACCAAAAATCCCTTCAAGCAGCATGCCAATACCCTGCTCATGATAAAGACAAGTATACAATCATTTTCTAGTTAGTAACTGATGGCGGGAACTCAAAGCACATGTATTAAAGAAAATACACAGATCGCAAGCAGCAAAGGAAAAAAGTGCATAGAGATATGCCAGATGTGACACAACCTGCAGGCCAATACTTCGGCTGAGGACATGCGCTGGAGGGGCTGTAGCACCTGCAAGCCGTGATGCTGCGAAAAAGGTTCCAGTTGACTGCACGAAATGTTTAAGAAAGCAGTATGTCAAACAGCCGATTTCTCTACTCCGCCAACAGGATCCAATTTCAAATTTAGACTCTCTACTATCTAAGACTACAATATATTTAGACTCTGTATAAAAAGAAATGAAACAATGCATCACAAAAAGGATGATTTCCTTGTATAAAAAGATCAACATTTCAAAATAGATAAAAACTGAAATTTAAACGTCAAAGTTTTGATTAAATTCTAATATAGAAATCCTCTGGAATAGTAATGAACCTCTGCAGATGTAACAACTGCCGCTCCAATCATACCAAACACATGGCTTGCTCGGAATATCGGAGTACCCCATTGAAATGGGTAAGGAACCTTAATCCTAAATGAGAACGAAACGAAACAATGAATCACAAAAAGGATGATTTCCTTGTTAAGGAAACCCCATTCAAATAAACAAGAGGTGAGACGGATCAATTGGGCAATACCAAGGAGCAGAAGACATAAGATAAGAATGATCTGTGCGGCAACTCCGTTTAGTTTGCTCTGGAACATTCTTGTAAGCACCAGCAACAGTGAGGATAGCAGCAAAAGCCCAAACAAGTGCAATGCAGAAAAGCAATGCAAACCTCTCAAATATGAAGAGAGCATTTGGATGTAAGCCCTTAAGATACTGCACCAAATACATAAGGCTTCCTTATATTCATGATGAAGAATATCAGCATAATGGCTAAATGTTACAATTTGACTAAAATATATTACCTGCTGGCAAAGGACCAGTAGAATCAACATAGGAAGGCCAATTTCCACACAATTAGCAAGCTATGCAGAGCATAAATGTCATAAGCAATGGTTTGGATTACCATTAAATTTTTGGTGCCACCAGAAATCAAAGATACTCATTAGAATATTACCAGTGGGAAGCCCCTCATGAACAGACCAAGACCAACCACACAAACCACCGGTACAATGACAATGGGACTAAAGAATCTGGAAGAGTAAAAGTAAAGAGGGGCAGGTATAAGTTAGTTGCAAAATCTAAGTAACTTCTAGAACAGATTTGAAGCCATAACTGAGCTTCAACCATCAAATGTGGTGAGGAAAACAATTTGATAATCAAACTAAACCAGGCTACCTTGTTAAGTTTCCCCAGGCTTTGCTGTATCCAAGCACAATGTTGATAAATGAAGAAACTATAAGTGATCCTTGAATAGTTCTCATATTATGGCGAAACCTCTGCAAATACCCCCAATAATTGCATCAGAGCATTTAATGTAGAATGGACAATTTCAAGGTAACGAGAGGAAGAATCACAGTGAAAGCTTAGGAAGTGGCAACCATGAGATTTTTACATGCTAATTTGTAAGAACAGAGATTCCAATAGTCACAACTTACAGTAATTTTTGAAAAACAAATAGAAAAAACTAGGCTAAATTTAAGTTGGGGAGAAAGCACAGGGAGCCGTACAAGAAAGGCCACATTCTCATTCAATAACCATCAAAGAATTCATCAATAATTAATTTCACAAACAATGCAAAGCATTTGCAATAAATTCAGAAAGTTAGTATATTGGCAAACAGTCACCCCTGCTATAAAATTTAAAATTTAAGACGAAATTATACATTGCATAATTTATATTGAAAGACAAAACAAATACCTCATGATAGAAGAAGATATTTTGTACAAATGTTTTAGCGTCGTCATACAAGGTTACTTTTGTCAAAAAAGATTTAACCATATATAACTGGCAAAAGAACATTCTATGAATTAATTCTTCAATTTCATTTCAACTGCACATCAGTTGCTCTTTTCATACCTCATGCCCAGAAGCAAAGTTTGCAGCATTGTAATCATTGATGATAGACAATACTGGCAAGGTGAAAGCAATAGACGGGCCCATCACAGTAGGAAGCCTTGTCCCAATGAGTGTTTGCAGCAGTGTATTCACACCTGACATGAACAGCAAAGCTTGAATCACTCGGGCTTTATCACCCTGTTCATAGCAATATCAAATTAATTAAATCCCTTAGGGTAAATATCATCAATCTGTATACATTATAAAAACTGAGACTCTGGATACGACTTACATGATTCCCACCCATTTGAGGCACAAGAGTACTGGCGATCAAGACGGTAGTTCCAAGCATAACAATATAGTGTTGGAAAGCCAGTAAGAGCGCTTGAGCTGTGAAATTGAATTGATTTAAAGTTATAAACAAGGTAAGAGCATAACCCAATAGCAGCCCAGAAATGATTTCCTTTGGTAATAAAATATATTCATATCCGTGAAATCTAAATCGAAAAATTCAAAATTTTCAGGGATATTTTTATTTCACGACAACTCAATGAATAGTTTGAATTGGCCATAGGATTACACGTATTAAAAGTAGAAATCTCCCCATTTTTTAAGACTAAAACAGGCTCAAAATAGAATCAGAATCAAAGGAATATAGACATGATCAGCAGAATTCAGATAAAAGAGAACCCACAAAAAATTATAAACGTGAAAATTAATCCTAAAGAAAAAAGCATTCACTTTACAATAAAATCTAAACTTTAACCAGCCTTTGTAGCTGAATAAACAAAAGGATCACTTCCCATTAGAAACAATAATCAGACTATGCAAAGTACAAAATATCCAGAAACCTAAAAAATCATTTAAAGCAACAGAGAAAAAAAAAAAGAAGGATAGCAATAAACGTGAGGGAGTGACTAACGCCAAGAGGGGTTCGAGTGGATGCAGAACTGGAGATGTTGGAGTTGCTCGGCCGGAGTCCAAGTTGGACCCCTTGAAACCGCAAGATTTGGCGGTGCTGGTGCTGGTACTGGTGGCGCCGCTTGTGGTGGTGGTGGGGGTTGGTGGTTTCCCGTTTCAACCATTTTTTTTTAACTGTCCTTCCTTCTTTTCTTTCCTTCTTCCGTATATTACAACTAAGTGAGTATTTGTTACTCTGCTTCAAGCTGTAAATCACCGACAGGAGAAAGATTAATAGTAAAACACGAACATAATAACATAAATATATATTAATCAGAGCACTTGGATTTGTTTTGTTCGAAGAAGGGAAAATTAAAAAAAAAATTACCAAAAGGATAAAATATAAAGAAAATTTAAGGAGTTGAGCCTGAGGACAATTATTAACGAAGTAAACCTGATATAATAATACAGTACAGAGAAGCTAATAGAGAGAGAGAAAGAGAATGAGGCAGGTAGAAAGAAGGAAAGGAGTTAAGGAGATGAGAAGAGAGAGTTTGGATTGTCGTGTATCGAAGCATAATATTAATAATTAAAAAAAAATAGTAACGTCCGCATGGGCACAACGCGTGTTCTTTTTACCAAGCTTCAATCAGCATGTATCCAAACTCGGTACTTGTGAGAATTCTACAAACTTTTCTTTGTTAGTATTTAACATTCAATTTCCTTTGAATTACTGTTATGCCATCTTTCTACGAGCACGCACGTGTGTGTGTGTGTGACATTGTTTGAAGTTGCATGTAACCAAAGGTTGGAGCACTCACAAATTTTCATAGAGTAAAACTTGTTGGATTGAGGGATGATAATTTGTGATAGAAATCCACAATCCAATCTAATCCAATCGAATATAGAAAAGCTAACACATTTTGGATGACATTAAATAATACAATTATTATATAAATGATGCAGATATAGTAGATCAAATTATCACCTCTAATTGGACATAGAATTTTAGATGTCTATTTAATTTTAAAAAATTAAAAATAATGTTTAAAAGTTGATTAAATCGGGAAAAAATCTTCTTCCATGGATGTCTATCAATTTGACTTTTTTTTTTTTTTTTTTTTTATATATCAATTTCGAGAGCATTATATCTAAATGTATAGCAATTTGACATTTTTTTTTATATAGATATCAACTTGGAGAGCGGTATATCTAAATGTATAGTGTATGTTTTTATACTTTTTTAACTTATAAAAATATAATAAAATTTTTTAAAATTTATACTTACAATTAAATTTACCATAATAATGATAAGAATATGTTACACTGTCAATATTAAAGAGTGTGATATATTCCCAACAGACGCTATTGGCTATGACTGTACAATTAATGGATAAAACTTGTTGTAAGAATAAGACAAATAAGTTTGAAGGTATCTGTTACTCCTTACAGTATTACTTTTGAATTGTGATCAAAGCTAATCTTTCAATGGATTGATTATTTATTGGCCAGGACTCAAATCAAGATTAGAATTATTACTTTTGTTCCTGTAATTAGAAAATAAACCGTGCACCGACTAAGAGATAAGGGTAGCCACTTCATGACCTTTTAACTTTTCTAGTACAAAATTTTCTAGCTTTTTCTCATAAATTTAGGAAAAGGAAAAGGCATAATCAAATTAGGTTATATACAAAATTATTTTCTTTAATAAAAAAAAAACATATAATAATAAAAAGATATTATGATTCAAATAAATAATTATTTTAGATTATTTATTTTATAAATAAACAAACAAAAGTAATAAAAATATAATCGAAATATGTATGAAATTATATGAAGAAAGATATATAAAAAAATGGAGCTTTTAAAGGAAAAAAAACTATGAAAATTTTTGGTTTCACTTTCTGTGTTTGACTTATGAACGTCAAATTTGTAAATCATTGCTGGGCATCGTACATTCGTAGGAAAATAGGTGTCAGTTGGCAAATCCAAAATGTGGGATTTGGAATCCTAACGCATGGAGGTGTTAAGGCCAGCCATATCCTAAATTCCTAATTCCGACTCCTGAGTGGTTTAAATTTTCGCGCCAGACACGTGAAGGCCATGCGTTGCGTGGGATGGGGCAATGTCGATGCAGTCAACTAATCAACAGGATATAGAAAGATGCGTTAAAAAAACAAAGCGATAGAATTATACAATTTCAACTGTTAGACATTTGGCACCCACACCATATATCAATGCTAGATCTGTAGAAGCAGACAAAACTTACAGAGTTGGAGGAAGTTAAAGTATAAACCAAACACATGCCTCCTCTAATGTTTGGAAAAATAACATTTAAAATAAATTTATTTAAATTAATATAATAAATATCAACTTTGTATTTAACGTCTGTTTTCTTTGATAATTAGTATTAAAGACAGAATTATTATTTATGAAAATAAAATTTTAATTTAGTCCTAAAACATTAATAAATATTACTTAAAATAATTTATTTCACTTATTAGTACAATAAATTCTTCAATTTTTTTTTCTTCAAATTTATCACTTTAATTCAAAATATTTCAATCACTTTTACTTTTGCTATTCAATTTCAGTATATCTCACTTTCCATATTTTTAATCATTAATTTTATTAAAATATTAATAATTTTTGTTATTTTTTTATATATATTTCAATTTTATTTTTCTTTATTTTTTATATATTATATAAGATCGTTATAAAGTCAAAATACACTTAATAATATATACAAGAGATAAATAATTTAGAAATTAATAATATAACAAATTTTTATTATTTGATTTTTTTTGTCTTAAAGCATATATATTTGAAGAAGTACGTTTAGATGGCTCAACAAAATAGCCCAAATTAAAATAAAAATTTTTAATTTAAATTTTTATAATAAATATTAATAAAATAAGCTATTATATAATTTATACTATAAGGTTGTTTCTTAATTTTTTATTTTATAAAATAAATATAAAAATATTAAATTTGATATATTTAGTTAAATTCACTCAACCGTTGATCATAACTAAAATACAATAACAAATTTTAAAAATAAAATTAAAAATTAATTTTATTTTTTTAGTTCTATAGCAGCATGATATATATTTATTTTTTATTAATTTAATTTTATCACATAAACTATAAGGGCAAGTGAAATTTTTTTCTCGCATTTTGTGTATAAAACAAAAATCAAGATCTAATTTTATAGTATAATATATGAAAAATCACAAATATAAAATTGTTAAAAAAATTATTATAAACAATAAATTTAATAGAGAGATAAAATAAAAAATATTTTTGAGATTTTATTAAAAATCAAAATTAAGCAAATTATTTTAATTCCATAAATATTTAAAAATATAAAAGAAATAAAAATATTTTAAAGTAAAGTGATAAGTATATAAAAAAAATAGGAATATATTGGACTCATACATAAAATAAATTAATTTAAATAATATTTATAAAATTATTAAAGATAATTAAAATTTGTGCGGATAAAGTTGACATTCTATTTAGAATATAGAGTCAACTCTCTGTAAAGTAGATGGCTATTAATTTTGAAGCATAGTATGTATTAATTTAAATAAATTTTTTATGTGTTACTTTTTTAAACATTAAAGAGGTATGTGTGAATTTCCATAAAACTAAATTATAATTTATGTTGAGGGGAAATTCAACGGTTTCAAAAATCACATTCTGTAAGACCAATAGTATTGTAGAGAAATATTTTTATAAGTGGACTGATGGTAGGATTGGGCTTGGGATTTTAAGGTCTTAAATTTTATTTTTACCATAAGATTTTCTTTGTTGAAGTGTCAAAGAGATCATATCAGGGTTTTATCCTATATTTAATACTATTATACGTGATTTCTTTATCTGTATCGGGAATCGGATTCAGAACGAACGCCGTGTGATATATAAATATATACCCACAAAATAGATACCTGATCCCGAATATGACTAGACGCTACGATGAGTTTTCGTATAAAAAAAAAAAAAAAAACTATTACCTTATGCATTAAGTCTGGATTTATAAACCAATATATGCAATTTGCTTAGTCAACCCACAACCTAAATTAACGAACCTGCTGCTAATACTTTCTTTTGAAACACTGACTTTGAAATAACAAAGCGAATAGATAATGGATCAGTATACATGTAGCTGAATCTCAGTCCAACACTCAATTGTCAAGAAATTAGAATAAGATCACATGATGATTAATTGCGATCAAAAATTCCGATTTCATCACTTGCTAACGTCACAATTGGTTTAGGTCCACTGTTTGATAATTCCCATTATAGATAACAGTCTTGGAAATAACATATAATGTTTCAGATGAGTGCAACTATTGTTTGTATAAAAACATACCAGCTCATACATTATTACAATCACATTATAAATAGAAGTACAACATTTTCTATTCATACTATTATTAATGCCATTAAAAAATAAAAAGAGAGGAAGAGAGGCACGCACAACCAAAACCAACGAACCAGTGACATACGATAGTGTTATAGATCCACAATGGAGAATCACACAAGCTACTAGGGGTGCATAGTACGACACACCTACACTGTATCTCATTATTTAGGTTTTAGCGCTGTTAGGTTTCATCTACATATCACATTATCTCCAGGATTTGTCAGGCATCAAGAGGGTTGAGAACGTGACCAATGAACATCACCGTTCCAGTCATGTCTTCTCTGATCATGAACATGAATGGGTGGTCAGCCACAAAATCGATCTTATTAAAAAGAGGCAACGACCTAAGGGATATAACAGCAGCAGAAGCAGCTGCAGCTTCTGTCCCCTCTTCATTAACTTCTATGAGAGACTTGTGGAAAATACTTGAAACAAATAGGTTCTGTCCCACTGGTGAGTCCACCATCTCTGCCAAACCACCTCCTTCGCCGGTAAAAGGCAACACCAGTCCAAGTCCCTTCAGGACTTTGGAAACTTCAAACCCAGAAGAAATCCTAAATTTGGGAATCCCGAATTCACCCACTTCTACTCTTTCATATGGAAGGTGATGGTCTAAGAACCCAGAATCAGAACCCACCTTCTGTATCAAAGCTGGAAGCCCATCTTTTGCATCTGGAAGAAAGAAGTACATGGAGAAACGACGCTTATCCGCACCTTGTTTGTAAGGAAGCCCTAGAGCTTTGAAACCATCAAAGGCACTGACAAGCTGCTTCTTCTTGCTAGTCATGAAAGGTACTTTAACTGAGCCTCCATGCAGAAGGTGAAAGTCGCAGTCTTTTGTTTTGGATGAATCAAATTTTTCATTCCAAGCTCCTTTGAAATACAATGCATTTGTAAAGATGAGCCTGCTTGAATTGTCAACTGAGCCAGGAGGAAGAACCTCTTTAATAAGGCCCTTGGTCTCCTTTTCAGCCCACAAATTTACTTCTTTGGATACTTCAGCAGCCTATAAAGATGTCATCAACATGAAATTTGAACATGAGCACAATCATCACATAAATGCTAGAAAATTAGTGGCTAACACTATAATTGTAGCTACAACATAAACGGTACAAGTTAATCAATGTATCACTAACGTATGGTGAAAGAGGTATCTGTCAAAAATTTGAACTTCACTCTATCTTACATGAAATTCATGTTTTCGTAATAGCCTTCCACCAAAAATAAATATGATCCTTGACGATCCCTAGTAAATGTTGCTGACTACCGAATGCTTTTAACTGCTGCGAATAATACCTTTCTTGTATCTTACTTCAACGTGAAAGCAAAGACTAAAAACATGGATAACACAGTGGATAAATTTCAGTTATGTTACCAAGTACAAAACCTAAAACCAAATTCAGATTAGAAATGAAACAGCTGGTCTAGCATTCACAGGGCAAAGCTAAACATACCAACTATATTTTCTAGGATGAAGACATGGATGAAAAATTGAAATAAAAGCGGTGTGTGGTATGTAAAAGATCCTGAGCTAGTCTCTCTCAGCTATTCTCCAAATCAACCAATAAAATGAGAGCTGATATCATTTTGGAGAGCGACATCCTAGAAATGTTAATTTTCAGTAAAAAATTGCATTCATTTCAAGAAGACACGACATTTTCAACAAGATACCGGGGAGGAATTCACACAAGACATAACATTTTCAACCATTCATTTTCTTATCAGATATCGGAAAGCAATTCACGCAAGACTCAATCAGGTCCAGCACAATATGATTATTCAACTTTTTTTATAAGACACGACCAAACAACAAAATGCACGTCAAATCCCTAAAAGAGAAGTAAAAGCAAATATCCAAGCATCTACAAGACCAAATTACTCCTCACAACAGTTTCCCACCGCTTATTCTAATAACAACATAATGTCTTTACTATGCTCGACAATTCCAAAAACGCAGCGTATAAGCTAATGCAATAGATAGCTGATGCACCAATTCAACATAAATTTAAGCTTGGTCAATAACCTTACTGAACCCATGAAGAATTTTTACCTTAGTTTGGAAATCAACTTGATTGGAAGCAGCCTTGTAAACATTGTCCACAGCCTGTTTGAAAGAATTCTTGAGAGAGAGTGAGCTATCGATCCAAACACCATTGACTACGGACAAGCGAGGCCCACCACTAGGACTTCCATCAGCGAAAACAACTGCTACGAGTTCTGAGGCGAAGGTGTTAAGCTGGTCGTTGGATTTGGACTTGAGAAACGAGAGCAGTTGGTCAAGGGTGGAACCCTTTGATCCAGCCGCGATCATGCTCAGCACCACGTGGATCGATGAAGGTGAGAAGACGAGATTGGAGTCTTTTGCTTCGGTTGAGAACAAGTGCTTTGTCAGGGACAAAGCGACGTCCGTTTGGTTGCTGATTGATTCACGTACGTCCATGATTTTGCCGTTTCTGAACTACTAACTACCCACGAAGAGGAAAAATGGAATCGGAACCGACAGATTTTGGTACTTTAATCTTATTATAAAGGCTCAAGGCCGAAGAAAGAGAAAGTTATCCAAAACGACCTTAAGGAATTGAACTGTGACGACTGACAATTCCCGCCGCGTATAGGACAACAACATTACACGCGGTGAGAGTTTGCGTAAGAACTAGGCATGTGATGGGCCCTCTAGGGTTTGTTAAGGGTTTGGGTGGTCTTAGTATCAATAGATTCTTAGCCCCAAAACGCTAATTCGTAATGTCACCCATAAAATCTTGGAGCTTTATTATTATCTTTTAAATTGAACAATAATAAGAACTCTAATTTGTATCCAAACTTTGATGTGAAAATTAAAATATTACTATCACAATATTTCATCAATTAATTAAATGTCAATTGAAATTATTGGGATATTTTATTGAAACCCGGGCACATCTCCAGGTCCGCTGAATATGTATCTTATTTTCAGATAGACTCCCCGACACGACATCTTTCCGAGAAGCTGGTCACATCATTAAGGAGACAATAAAAATACATAAGATATTTTACCTGAGTCTACTGCTCAGAAGACTTCTAACGAGTTATCCACGGCTAACTCACACTCGGATTCGGGACCCGTGACGACAAACCTTCTAGACTCGGGAGGTCGGACCGATATGTTCTTTCTAATAAGACAGGGACTCGCGGGCACTCGGGGTGTGCATGTATCCCCGATGCTATATTCTGGCGTCTTCGAAACTATCACCCGTTGTGTAAGGGCCTCCCCAGAATCGAAGAATTTCATTCTCGGGAGAGTTGGAAGTTTCGTTCGGAGGTACAGACACTTGGACACTCGAGAATGACGTGACAGGTAACAGTTTCACGCTTTCTCATATTCATTGACTTTTGCAGCAAGTTGCCCTGGGCGCACCAATCACGCGGCGACATGTATCCAAAAGTACAAACTCTTAGGCTTCCAATATACAGCATCCAAAAATCGAGGAAGGGGGAGATTCTCTGATTTTTCGCTCATCCTAAGGAATTTCTTGTAGGCTTTGAGCGGGAATGTTGCAAGGACTTATCAAAAAGGGTAAAAAGGTTCTTCCTGTACACATATAGACATATACACGGACACATACATAGAAATTCA
>JAVXUL010000002.1:4043859-4055242 GCA_035590515.1 Trichilia minutiflora | reverse complement strand
AGTATTAGTAGCTGTCAGTTGTTGTTTTTTCTACGTCTGTATAATTTGCCTATATAAAGGCATTTTCAGTTTAATAATATCATAGCATTATCACGTCTCTTCTATACTTGTTTATTTTTCTGCACTTACAGCTTCTGAGCACCAACAGATACGAGGCCTATATATGTGTGTGTGAATAAGAGAAATACATTGCTTGAAAATTATAATAATTGAGTTGCATATAAATTATGATATTTATATTATTACATTTCGAAAGAAAATATTTTTCATAAAATTAAATCCACTCGCTCAGGTGTAAGCTCACTCTTTTCCTTTTTCATCCAGGCACACATGATTTGTGCAGTTAAGAGTTTGGTTATCAGAGATCGAATCCATCTTACGCATACTGCATGGTTCTCTTTTGTTGCATTTTGTTTATATATGTGCATAATATTGATAAGTACGTATTTGGAATTATGATGTATATGACTGTATATGAATGTTAAAGAGTCGTCGAGTCTCATTTTGTGAAAATAATGAAGGATTGAGGCCTTTATTTCTAGACATGCTATTATGTAATGTAAAAATTATATAACAGTATTTTACATAATTTAAAATAAAAATTAAGATCTCAAACAGTATTCATTATTATTTTCACGAATATTGTGAAACTGGATGTATTTAGAAGCACAATGAGTCGATGATCTGGCTTTAGAAGCAAATCATATTAGTATGGCCCGGTCCTTTAGCCTATGAAACCGTTGGCTCATTTTCTTAATATAAACTTTTCTTCAATAAGAGTTATAGAAAAAAATAATGTTTAAAAGCTAGTGACACCATAGGTAAACCAAAAAAATCTTTTTTTTTTTTTATTTTTATATACAACATAAATTCACACTCAATCATCACTACAGTGTTAAACCGAATACGGGATTAAACACCCACCCCGAAGGATACGTATCCGTATATCATATGGTATTCGTCCTTAGTAGTTAACGTGTGTACAGGGATCACCTTACAACGATACCAAGCACGAGAGAAAATCCCTGATCTTCACCTTAACTCGTCAGTCAAAATAAATCTATGATAACTTGAACTCAAAATCACAACAAAAGGACGTTGATCGTCGCCTAAGTCCAAACCACCGTATCACCCAAATCGGGTGATCAAAAAAATCAAATCAAATCAATATATCTGATATCAAGTGTACTTGCTAAAAGAACATAGTTTTGTTGGTTACGATGGTATAATGATTTTTAAGGTAAATTAATTACTGTATAAACTTTTTAAATATTGAACATTACTATAAAAATATTTAAATTATACTAAAAATTAAAATTATCAAATATTTTTAAATTTATTTTTAAAATACAATTAAAAAAAATACTGCAATCCCAAACAAAGCCTGCAAGTTCGTTTAGTAACGCTTTTTTATCTCTTTTTCTCTTAGTTTGAATATTTTTATAATTCTAACAAGGATGATCCTCAACTTCTCTTAAAAAAAACACATGAATTATAATACGAACTTAATCTGAATTTGCACCTCTGAAATTATTTAAACAGTTTACCAAATAAATCAACAAACATACAAAATTCATTTTTAATTTGTAATGGATCAAAAATTAAAAAAGAAGAAGAAGATTTTGTCAATATCATCAAATTTTCTCAAAAATCATATTGAATTATTGATTATGCAAAAGAGTTTTTATCTCAGAAACTAATAATGTATCAGCATCATACGACTATGATACAATATTAATTAACATATAGAATTAATCCAAGATGACAAAACATATCGAATTTGTTTTCATTTACCTAAAAAAATTTCTTACTTTGGTTGGCGTTGTCTAATGACCCACCATCTCTTGTGATTATGATTTATTTGATCATTTTTTTAATTATTAGTAAATAATTAGATAAAAAATAATATTACATTATATAAAAGTCAAGATTTGTACATATTATAAAATATAACATAATCCATATGAATATACCCTATAAAACGAAAGATGGAAACCCTCCTAGTATATACAAAAGATGTAAATATTAGCACGTCTCATCTTTTGTAAGTGTGGATGAAGACGTTCCCACCGCATTGGCTAAGAGGTGGTGGGCTTATTTGTTGTACTCTTCTGAGCATTGAATTTAAGTATTCTCTTGCCTAACTCAATTAACCAGTGCTGGATCATGAAAGGGATACCATATCCCAAAGCAGTTGAAAATTAAGACTTTTATGGATATTTAGCTGCTTTGTTTCTCTTCCTACTCCTAGTCCTAGACCTGTTGTTGCCTGTTCCTGTTACTAACTATCAGTTATGGACATATATAATTCACTTTGTTTAATTTATTAAGCGCCGCCCAGAAAATTATAAGGTTTATACTTTCAACCGCAAAGCATCTTACCAACTCCTACCAATGGAAGAAGCAGAATTGCCAGACAATGCTAAGATTCCTAGTGAATGTACAAGGACAAATTCTAGTTGCCGATAGTTGCATTCTCACTTTCCCAAACCAAAATAATAATACTATCAAAAAAATAATATGTTGGAGTCAAATCACAATCAGGCTTATCTTTTTATATTTATTTTTTCTTGAGGAGAGTTGGTATGAGATGTAGCCCTGACCCTGAATTCGAGTTCTCCTCTTCATCCCATCTGCATGCACAGAGTAACAATATTGTTGGGTTTAGAAATTTAGCAGCCACCATACTAATTACATTGAAAATGGTATTGTACGTCAGCAGGAGACATATATAAATTTATTAAAATGGATGCTAATCCAATTAATTCATGCTGATAAAACGATGACAGAGCATCAAACAAAGATGCCTCCAGCTCCAGGAAGAGGATACTGAAGAGAAGAGAAATCCAAATCCTTCCCATCCTTCCCAGATGATCACATGTTTTTAATTTTTCTTAATTTATTGCAATCAATTCCAAGGACAAGCACAATCAGCCAAAACATCATTTTTATACCAAGTTGAGGTTGTTTTTAACTGACCCACAACATTTTTGAAGACCTAAATATTTTATATTACAGATCAATTTTCGTCACTTTCAAAATCGTTCATTAATATCTAGCTGCTCTGCTCGATTTTCTAATTACGTCGATTTTTGAGCTACCTCGCTTTCTTTTAGTAGCTTTTATAAGATGCTGGTTTCTATGGGACCTGACTCGTGACAAGGACTTTAATATTTATTAAACAGTCATTTTCTTTTTTCTTTCTAAAAAAAAATCGTTTTAAAAGAAAATATTTATTCAATTATTATTTACATATGTTATTAGTTTAATTAGCGTATTAAATTAGAATTATCTATCGTAATCGTGCATGTAAATTTGATTTTTCAAGAATCTTTAACCACGAACGCCAATAGTTCCATCCATCAACAACCCATACGATTGCGATATTCTTATCTTATACGTTATATGGTCTTTTATTCGTGCAGACACTTGTACTGTTGTACACGCCTAGAAATAATGTGCCCATTGGGAAAATGTTGAGCAACCAGGTTCTAAATATTTTTTTTATTGTTTTCACCTGGATGAATCAATTCTTTATAAAGGGTGCAAGTGTAATGTAAATAATATGTGTACCTTTTGACATGTAACGACTCGATAATCATTTTCAAAGTAGTCCTGAGTTTTATTCGTGTAATTTTTGGGTCAATATGTTGCCCTGCATCTGATGATAATTGTTCGGATAACCATCATCCCAATCGTCATTTTCATTTGATTTTTGCTAGTAAAGTAATACAGAAAATACAGTCAGTCTTACAAAATTTCTATGAAATAAGCTTATGTATGTTGAATTTAATTAATTTAATAAAAGGCTAATATGATATGTACAAACATAAGTCATTAAGCCGGGGTAGTGCTACCAACAAGCCAAAATAGGCAATGGCCGAGGACGTGATAATAACTCCTTCATAATTTGTGCACATTTTAGTAATTTCAGCAACTAAATAATGCAACAAGTTCCAATAATCCACTACTTTGTAATCGTTATACGTGTAAAATGTACGTGCTAGACCACAGAAGCACGCCATTAGAAGACTATAACCCATGTGATTGTTAATTTATCAAGAAATATTTGTAACGTCCGGCCAAAAAATCCTCATCATTATGAGGTTGATATTATCATTGTATTAAGTACTGTATATGAAATTAGGTGATTTAATCTGATTGATAGCATCTATATGTGTATATCGGTGCCATCCACAGAATTTTACCCAACCCCGATTAGTTGGTAAGTTGATATCAATAAAGAAGGTGTTATTGATGACCCGATTGGGCCACCCTGAAAAAATCATAAAGCCAGAACAATATCGGAAAATCTATCCATTTCTCGTTAACAACATTTAACGGTCGTAACCCGATAGCTAGCTTACTTCCATATTTGTATCTTTTTTAACCAACTATTACTGGCAGTTTTATTCTTTATCCCAATAATATATAAGAAACTAAGGAAAGCAATCCTTACAGGTTACAACGTGAAACAAGATCGTTTGAAATGTCA
Organism: Trichilia minutiflora; assembly: GCA_035590515.1. NCBI lineage: Eukaryota > Viridiplantae > Streptophyta > Magnoliopsida > Sapindales > Meliaceae > Trichilia > Trichilia minutiflora. The sequence continues at coordinate 4,050,747 of JAVXUL010000002.1, read as the reverse complement.
AGCTTGAATTCCGGAATCACAATATAAGTATATGCATAAATGCATCCCTCTGTATAACTTAAACAAGTACATGGTTTCATTGGGCAAAAACCAATAAAAAGTCAAAATAAGCCAACAGAAAGATAAAAGAGAGATTGAAGGAGACCCTCGTCTAGAAGTTCTTATTTCTTTTTGTTTATCTTGTTCTGACATATAATTATGTAATTATTTCTGTATCTATATATAGCGAAACTAGTTCAATATTGTCACAACCAAACATCCACTAGAATTATAAGGCATATATTATTTGTTCTTTTTCTTCCCTTCTTCGTCAAGCTCTCGCCAACAAAATGGTACGTAGTATTCTCTTGACCAAATTAGTTGTAATTAAAGAATACCAACGTTTTTCTCTTTGCTATCGTCTCATTTTCTTTCACATCCACTTAACAGGGAAACAGCAAAGATGAGAAAGGAGTACAGCCTAAAGAAGAACGCAGGAAGCTCGGAGGAAGTAGGGCTGTTCTCTTTGTATTCGGTAAGGTTTTGACTTCAGGAAAACTTTAATGTTCTGCTATTTTCCTTTTTACATTTGTTTAATTGTCTAACATTTTCATTCCATTGTTGAATTGATTTCATGCAGTAACAGAGGGCCTTGAGAATATGGCATTTGTATCAAACGCCGTGAGCCTGGTAATTTATTTCTCCGGATATATGAACTTCAGCATAACAAAATCAGCCACCACTCTTACCAACTTAATGGGGACTTCATTTCTATTAGCACTCTTTGGAGGATTTATCTCTGACACCTATCTATCAAGATTCAAGACTTGTGTTCTATTTGGATGCGTTGAGTTGGTGGTAATTAATGTCTATTACTTGCATATATATATATATATATATATATAAATAGATAGAGAGAAACATATATATTAGTTTCTTTAATTTATTTCCATATATAGTATCCTTAATTCTTGATATTGGGAGACTACAAAATTGAAACACGACTATTGATCACCAATATTAATAATTAAATTATGTAAATTTAAGAATTAAGTTTTTGTATCCCTCATTATACTTGTATATAATATTATCAAAATTTTAGTTTACGTGCATGTAAGTATCATTCGATAATTATAATCTTTTTAATAAATAATTAACTCAATTACCTCTACCTGGCAATAACTTATAGAGAAAGAAGAGAGAGAAGATCAATAACTTTTTAATTTTGTATCTTTTGAAGCTCAATTAACATTACATTCTGACTAATCTGGCAATAAAACTATTTCAGGGATATGCTGTCCTAGCAGTCCAAGCACACTTTCACCAGCTGAGACCAACTCCATGCGTCCGTGTTTCGCCCAACCAGGTGAAGCAATGTGAGGCAGCTGACAGTGGCCAAGCTGCCATCTTGTATACTGGTCTATATCTTGTTGCATTTGGCACCGGTGGTGTTAAAGCTGCATTACCATCGTTGGGTGCAGACCAATTTGATGACAAAGACCCCAAAGAAGCAGCGAGAATGTCAAGCTTTTTCAACTGGTTTTTGTTTAGCCTTACTATCGGAGCAATCATCGGGGTGACATTCATTGTTTGGATAAATACAAATGAAGGATGGGACTGGAGTTTTGGTGTATGTACTATAGCAGTCTTATTTGCTGTTATATTTGTAAGCATGGGCAAGGCCTTGTATCGGAATAATGTACCCAAGGGAAGCCCTCTCATTCGAATTCTACAGGTGTTTGTAGCTGCTATTCGCAATCGTAACCTTCCAATACCAGAAATGGCAGATCAATTACATGAGATTCATGACAAAGAAACGGGAATGGAAACTGAAATTCTTCAGAGGACTGATCAATTCAGGTAATTCTATTATGTCTTTACTAAGTTTATATAACCAATTATTCGATTTATAGTTTGCTCATTTCACTTGGAATTTGTCAGGTTCTTGGACCGCGCTGCAATCATTAGGACGACTATTGATGGCAGTGCATCCACATCCACATCCATGACCCCTGGCCCCTGGAAACTTTGCACATTGACACAAGTTGAAGAAACAAAGATTATACTTCGCATGCTTCCAATAATACTTAGCACTATTTTCATGAACACATGTTTGGCTCAACTCCAGACATTCTCCATACAACAAAGCACAACAATGAACAGTCACTTGTTTGGTTTCAAGGTGCCTGGTCCATCCATCCCTGTTATCCCCTTATTGTTCATGTTCCTGCTAGTCCCAATATATGAGCGCATATTCGTCCCACTTGCTAGAAAGTTTACAGGAATTCCCACTGGAGTTCGACATCTTCAGAGAATTGGAGTTGGATTGGTATTGTCAGCAATTTCCATGGCAGTTGCTGGAGCGATGGAAACCAAGCGGAAATCCGTGGCCATTAAACACCACATGGTTGACTCTGCTGAGCCATTACCAATGAGCGTTTTTTGGCTTGGGTTCCAATATGCTATATTTGGAGCCGCAGATATGTTCACTCTGGTTGGGCTGCTAGAATTCTTCTACGCAGAGAGCTCATTGGGTATGAAATCACTGAGCACAGCCATCTCATGGTGCTCATTGGCATTTGGGTATTTTCTGAGCACAGTGGTGGTGGAGATTGTGAACAAGGTCAGCGGTGGGTGGTTGGCTAGTAACAATCTGAACAGAGACAAACTCAACTATTTCTATTGGTTGCTGTCAGGGATCAGTGTATTGAATCTCGGTTTTTATTTGTTGTGTGCCTCTTGGTACAGATACAAGAAAGTTGAAGTGAAGAAAGTGGAAGATTGTAGCAGTGATGTTGATACAAAGGGGAAGAGAAAGATTGAAATGGAGAGAGTTTCGGAATGTTAGGTCCCAATCCAAACAGTTTCTTTGCTCCAATATTGTTATATCAATCAAAACTGCATATTTTACTTAACAGTAATATGAAGTAATGTGATTCAAGAAGTCGGTTTATAATTTTTTATAGCAAAAATTGTTCCTCAATTTGTCAAGCTATATGTAAGCTTGAACCCAAGCTGTTCTCTACCTAAATTATTTGGTTTCCAAAATGGATGATTATAAGACTTGAAAATCAACCAAAAAGTAGAAAAGTAAACTTTGAACATGATGGAATGAATGGATAATAATAATAATAATATTTTGGAAAACTTAATAGTTTATTGACAGACACTATGAGAAATTTCTAATGTCTAGTTTGAATTAGAGTGGCAATTTTTAAGTTTACAACAGCTAGGATATAATAATGATGTTTATAGAAGCTACTACTATGCGTAATTAAATCTTAGAAAATTCCGGAGTGGCACTCCTATCAAACGAACAAGAACCCAAATTTTCTAAAATAATTATTTTCTGAACCAAGCAACTACGTAAAAAAGCAAAGAATTTGCATACAGAGAGACTCGCAATATTAAAAGTCATTAGTGAGGGTGGTGACTCACGTTGGCGGTTTCTTGATGTTTGCATTATCATTGAACCCCTCATCCAGAGGCTTACCTAAATTGCAAGAAAGATCTAATGAATAACTAGAGAAGGTACAAACTTAACTCGTGAACCTGGAAAACATAGAGCACAAAGATGAAGGCTCAAATTCTTTGAAAAACATTAATTATTAGTTAATTTTTTTGTATCTCTAAGAAATAAGATCGTGAATATTTTGGACAGATATAGAAGGGTCCATAATTTAGGAGTGTGTGCAAGCATCACTTTAGGATTTGGATTCGGTGTTCATTCTTAGCTCTTATAGGAGATATCTCATGGGATTAAATTCTCCTTGACTAAAGATGTTTGAAAATGAAAGAAAAATAACTAATGTTAAAAAAATATCTAGCTCAGGGGTTGGAGTTGTGCTGGCAACCGGACATAAGTAACGCAATGTATAATTATGTTTACTGAGTTAAACACATAATCTTGGAATTTATCAAGAAATTGATAAAAAAATTTAGAAAAAAAATTGAGAATTTTATAAATTTAAAAAAAAAAGATCATAAATAAGTTTTAAACCCCTCGTTTAAAGTCAAAACCTAGGGCTTTGAATCTTTACAAACATTGCCTTAAAATATATAAAGAAAACAAATTCAAATAAGGGCAAAAATAAAAATTCAGATAAGGTAAGATGTTAAGTTCGATACTGAACACATTCAAAAAAATTTCATACACATTCGACTCACATGTCTGGTATCAAATGTGTTCCCCTTGCATCCAACATCGATTGAATCTAGTCAGGTCTCGAATGTAACTTGCTCTTCCTTCACCTTTGCATCTACCAGTATTCGACACCAAATATCTCCCATATGGGCACCAAATGTGCTCAGTCTCTTGAAGTCCCGTGTCATTCTCCTTCACTTGTAAGAAACTCGACCTCGAGTTTCTTGTGAATTCAAAACTCAATCTTTTAAAGACTTCAACCTCAGAGATCCTCACGTTGGTAATAATCTTAACTCCTAAATTAAATTTATCTTCAACTCAGTTACCATTAAGACTTAGTACACTCAAGTCGTCGAGCTCACCAATATACCAACCATGTTTCCTAACGTCAATTCGCTAAAGTTGGCTTCAATCCTTATCAATTTTATCTCTACTCGAGTCATGCAAACCATATCTAGAATACCTAGCACCTTGAAACTGTCAATAATGGTGAGAATTAAGTGTTCATTACTCCTCTCAGATTTTCACCTATGATAAACCTTGATTATATCATAAATGTCTTTAACAAGCATGTCTATAACTCCATTGTTTCTCTAATAAAGTTTGTCTAACTCTCAGATTTTCACCTATGATAAACCTTGATTCTATCATAAATGTCTTTGACAAGCATGTCTATAACTCCATTGTTTCTCTAATAAAGTTTATCTAAACCCCAAAATTTATCATCTTTAGCACTTGTCTTATTAGTTTGCTGTAATATCTTGTATCTCGATTCAGGAGTATTTTATTAAATAGAAATAAGCTAGGGATATTTTAGTAATTTGAACATAGTTAATGTAGCAATATCAGAATTAGTATTGATTGATACCGAATGAAAGCTTGTAACATCTAGATGATCATGCTACAAACGCACTCGAATTGGATAAGTATTGAGAGAGTTATGACATTTTCTAACTAAATTGACAAAATCGCGGCTCGATTTCTAAAGCAACAGCCCTGTAGCCAATTTTTTTCGGATGTTTTGAGATCGGTAGGATGGTTATAATGTGTAGAATTCAATGCTGCAAACGACTCTTAATTTGGATAAAGAATGACAAAATTATGATATTTTTTGTGAAAAATCGAATAAAAAACGGTCGAAAAAGAGCGAAAACAGAAATTGATGATGCGGAAGATTTCAGAAGAAGAGGCTAAACATTTTGCTGATGAATTTTGGAGTGGGAAACAAAGTCCGCTAGGGAGACAAATAGCGAAACAGGGGTCGGAATGTGAAACAGGATGAGAAATAACCGTTTTGCCCTCGAAGAGTAATTTTATCTCAAAATAACGATTTTGCCCCTGAGGTCTATATATCCATGTCTTGAGTTCTCAATTTCATTTTGTGCGAGGCAGAGGAGGAGAAAGGGGAGAGGAGAGGAGAGAGAAAGTAGAGAGAGAAAATATTTTTGACCATAACTTTACGCACACACGTCGGATTGATGTACTATTTATGCCATTGGACTCGTGTCGACGAGCAAAACCAGATTTCGATTACATAATATCGAAAAATTCGTCAGAACAGTACTCAAAGTTCACTGTAGTAAAGGTAAAATGTTGAGTTTTTTCGTATTTTAACCTCTAAAATCGAATGTTTTATCTCGTAAAGGCTGGATAAACTCCTAGTGAGTAGTTTTCACTATGAAACCTATATTTTTCATGAATATAAGAGAATGATATAGATTGGTTTATGAGTTGATTGATTTTGATTGATTAGCTTGAACTTTTTATGTTGTGACTGATAACTTCGAATTGTTAACAATGTTGTGATGTTGAATGTTTGTATTATAAGGTTGGGATGAATAAATTATAAAACTTTCTATGGAGATGTATACAATGGCATAAAATGTAGGAAAACATGGCGATTGTATATTAAGTATTCGATAAAATATCGAAATAATGTGTGGATCAATGTAGTAATAACAAATGACTTGAGATGTTTGGTGGCATGAGTTGTGAGAGCTACGGACCATTATTTGATAAATGTATGAATGATAGAGGTCAGTGAGGCCAGCTATAACTTTTGGCTTATGAAATTTGATTTATACTATTATAATATGACAGTATAACTAAATGTTCCGTAGGTATATGCATATACTGTGAGATGTTGTCTCTAAACCGCTTTATGTTATTGAACTTTAAAGTAGTAAGTGTATGTGAATTAATGCTGCAGAGTAGTATCATTACGAATACAACAATAATTACCTAGACAGTGTTGACTTATTTTATATTAGGTTGTATGTGAAATCAAATGCGATAAGTTATATACTATGTGGCTTGATTTTATGAGATCCCCAATTATTGATAAATGTACTTGAGAGAGATTTAGGAAAACCAAGAGATTAGTTATAGATTTATTATATTAGAATTGGCATGTAATTATGAAACGAGATATGCATAAGCATATGTATTTGTATGATTATAAATTTGGATGTGATAATAATATGTTTATATCAATATGGTTAGAAAGCCAATACGTTATATTGATGATGACTTGGACAAAGGGCTAATGTTATATACTATAAGACGGTACAACCAGTGAGTCAGGATGATTCAATGTCTATGATTTTAACAGGGTGAGCCATTATAGTAGCTTTGGTTCTGGTATGTTGATTTTAGTAATATTAGATTTGGTTTCATGGTACCTTGTGTTGTTGATATGATGTTTGATTAATTAGAGCGACAACATCCTCTCCTCGTAAAGATTAATAAGTAAAGTATTCTAAAAA
>JAVXUL010000002.1:4012993-4025495 GCA_035590515.1 Trichilia minutiflora | reverse complement strand
GATCAACTATAGCCCCGGGGTTGGTGGGTAAGGGGCAATTGCCCCCTCCCCCTGTCGAATTTTGATTCCACCCCCCAAATAAAAAAACACTGATACAAGATTTATTAATATTTTGGGGGGTTTTATCGAGTATATAATGAACCATTATTTTTTAAATTCTGAAGTCAATTTAGAATACTTGTTATATTTTCAAGCAAATTTTGTAGCATCAAATACTTCTTTCTTACTCAAATACTTTTGTTATACTCACAGTTTTTTGTTTTTTTTCTTTTTATGTGACTAATTATACAACCATATGCATGTATATGTGTATTAAGATTGTATTTTGCATGTGTAAAATAAATTTCTTGTTACACAACAATAAAAGGGATTGAAAAGCCTCCAATTAATAATATTCCTCTGGTTCTTTTTTTTTTTTTTTTTTTTAAATTTCTTTGTTTCTATTTACGATTTGTAATTAATAGTAATATCCCACAGGCCATCGGTATTAAATATTTACAAATGACCAACTTCCTGTCTTAAACAATGTTAAATATTTACAATTAGGCGGATATAGGTCCACAATTTCCAAACTTCAGACTAAATAACAAGTATTTGGACGATCGTTTCACTTGTATGTACATAAAAAGAGGTTAATGCATTGTATACAACCCAAAAACTAATGAATTCTTGAAAGTATATATTTTGTTGTCTAATAAATACAAATTAGAACAAATTGAGTCATTAATTATGTGCTCACCACCCATCTACATATATAATTTATGGTGATAGCAACTCCCAACCACCAAGTGATTGTCATCTTTGGATGAGCAGCATATTCTTTTTATTCCAATTGGAATTTAAGTTAATCTTTTGTTATGATTGCCCACTTTTATTTATTCTCTCCTTTTCCTTTAACTTTAAGCTTTTTGTCCTATAAATAAAGAAGATTTATTTATACTCAAGAATCAATGCTTTAACCAATTCGTCTTTCGACTTTGTGCAATGAACTTAAGACTCCATACGCTTTTCATTGTATGACTCTATGCTTTAAATTATAGTGTGTTTTTTTATTATAATAATATTATTTTTATAAAATTATAGCATATCTTAATTAATGTCAATGTCACGTGCTGATTAATCAATAATAATTATATTATTATTACTATTATTATTGTGTATCAGTTACATCATAGAGATAATAATTATTCTATATTTACCTTGCTATCTATTACTTGAAAAGACTTTTCATATGTTTATGAGAGTATATTTTTTTTGTTTATTAGAATAGATATTTGAATTTACTTAATGGAATGTGATTTATAGCCGTCTATTAATTATAATATATTATTATATGTTTAAAAATAAAATAAAATTCCATGACTTAAAGCTTTATTAAAAAATAGAAAAAATGACAAATATCATTTATAATTTTTTAAAATGAAATTTATTCTTCTGTCAATAAGTTTGTGACAAAATTTCTTTATAATTTTTTTAAATGTCACTTACATTTTTTAAAAAATATTTATGATAAATAATTCTTATAATTTAGGAGAGTGATAAAACCTCTCTTTATAATATATTTTTATCACATAAATTTTTTTATTTTTATCATATAAGTCCTTAAATTTTATTTTATAAATCTTTAAATCAAGATAATTGATTTTTTTAAAAAATATTTTTAATTTAATTTATAATTTTAATACTTTAATTTATAATACTTTACACTAAAAAAATTATAAATTAATTTTTAAAAATTAAATTTATAAATTTATGTTTATTTTTATATTTTTAAAAATTAAATTATAAATTATTTTAGAATAAAGTATTATAAAATAAAAAATTTAATTTATAATTTTATATTTATTTTTGATAAATTTATTTTTAAAAACTTATTAATATAAAATTATAAATTAATTTTTTTATAATATAAAATATCATAATCTTCCAATAATTTAAATAAAATATTTAAACTATTTTTATTTAATTTTTAAAAATAAAAATAATATAAATTTTATAAATTTAAATTATAAAATAAAAATTAATTATAAATTTTTATGATTATAAAATAAAAAATTTTAAATTTAATTTTTTTAGTCTAAAGTATTATAAATTTAAATATTAAAATTATTAATTAAATTTAAAATATTTTTTAAAAAATGTAATTATCTCCATTTAGGATTTTAGATCATAAAAATTAATAATTTATATGATAAAATATATAATTTTATTTTTAACCAAAGAGTTTTTATTATTTTTAAATTATAAAAATATTTATCATATATATTTAATAAAAAATAAATAATATTTAAAAATTTGTCACAGATATTTTAATATATATTAAATATTAATTTTAAAAAATTATATATATTTGTCATTCTTCGCTTTTAGAAAAGTTACCGTCACACGAAGTTCAAGAATCGTGGACCATTGCCAGGGGATGAGTTTTCGCAAACGTGCGTTCCATCTTTCCACGCGCTACAGCGTAATTGTTAAAAATGAAAATTGCAAATTCCAAAACGGATTTATCCCACAATTAGAGTATTTTCTGAAACCTCCCCTAAAGTTTATAAAAATTACATGAAGAGAAATAGTCTATAAATATTTATATAAACCTCCTTTACTTGTTAATCAACAAAATTTATTGTTTAATTTGTTTTTATTATTATTATTTTTTTTGGGAGCTAATAATTTTAGCTTATAGATTAGTTTAATAAAAAATATTTTCTAATAATGAAATAACTTGATTTCATCGTTTTTATTAAAATTATTTATTTATTAGAATTATTATTTTAAATAATAATAATATAAATAAAAAATTGAGAATATATTAAAAATATTTTTAATTTTATATTAAATAGGTGCAACTTTTGGCAATATAAATAGAAGTATTGTTTTATTTTCTCTGAAATAGATAAAGCAATCTTAATAAACACAAATAATTCTAATTATGAATAAAGACAACTTAAAAAAAATAGAGTTTTCTTTATTTAGAAAAAATAAAAAACTACTTTTATTTAATTTATTAAACGGATTGTTTTAAAGAGTTCTTAATATATTTTAAATTTACATTGTCATAATTATCTTTTTGAGCTAATAGTTCTAATAAATAAATAATATTAATGAAAATTATGTAAAAATAAGGTTTATTTTTAGATTATAATATTTTTATTAAAATAATTTATTAATTAAAATTATTAACTCATAAACAATTTAATATATTTTATTGATCGACTAACAATAAAATGAATGAAAATAAGTAAAGGTTTGTGTGAATTTTCATAAATTATTTTATTTATAATTTTGAGAAACCTCAAAAAAGATCTCTTTTAATAATTATAGAAAATAGTTATTTTTGTATAATATCAAGATGTGTAACTGTTTTATTTATTTTTAATTTAAAATAAATTTTGTTAAGGAATGTATCCTTAAGATGATTTTTTTTATTGATTGAAGGAGTCTTTTTAATAGTAAATATATATTTGTAAATTTTTAGTGTCATTTAATTTTAGAAACCAAGAACTTTTAGATAATAAAAAATAATTTCATTAATAGAAGTTTAAATTAAAATTTTTAAGAATAAAAATTAAATTAATTATATTTATTGTATTCTAAAAATTCTACCTCATTTTTTTAATATAACTTCAAAAAATTTAATTATAAAATTTTTATTAAAATATATATTTATAATAATTAAATAATTAATATTTTGTTTATTGAAATTTTTATTTACATAAAAATTATTTTAAAAATTTATACTTAAAAAAATTATACCAAACCACCTCAATATATTTATCTTAAAATATTTTTATTATAGAATATATAAATATAACAAAAAGCGGCGGTCCATTGATAAATAAGAATTTGTCAATAATTTTTTTTTTAAAGAAGAGTCGACAGTTAGTGTTTGGAATGAGTGACCTATAGGCTGAATTTGTTGACCGAATGTTTAATTTCGTATAAAAAATATCATAGAGATTCTCTACTTTTTGCATTTGTATTCATACAAGCCCCAGATCATAGAAAATAACATGGATCTGTACGAATATAAATGCAAAACTCAAGGGTCTCTATAATATTTTCATACTTCACAATTCGGTCTAAAATTTGTGGTCCAGATAGAGTTTTCTCGTTTGCAGTTAAGGAGTGAAAAAAAACTGATTTGAGGCATGTGCAACTTAGTAAAAAACAAGCGTAGAAAAAACCCTAAATGGGTTTGCAACGAAACAAATTTTACCATAACGCGTCTATAATGGCGTGCCAAACTCTTTCTGTTCCAACAGGCCCACAGCGAGAATTTAGGAGGAAGAGTTAGGACCCACCTGATATGATTATTCATGAAGCGCTATGATCTTTGATTGATTTAACTCTGACCCACCACGTCACGTTAAGCCCACGCCTTAATCACCAGTTCCCTACCCCACACAACTCCATTCCTCGTTCCGTAATATATAAACCTCGCTCTTCCTTGTTGCATGCACTAACGCATCAATCAAAATCAATACAGTCAACGTAGTCGCTGATTTCGCCATAGAATTACGAGCAGGGTTTACATCATCACCACCGTGAAAACAGTCATCTTGGCCCCGCTCCCTAAGAATCAACGGTCTAGATTACAAAGGTGCAAACTTTCATGGTCCGGTTCCAGCGTTTCACATCCTGTTCCAGACTGCCATTCTCCACTTCACATTCTTTAGTTTTATCCGTCACTATTGACTGAAGTAATATTCTGATCTTTTTTTTTTTTTTAAAGAAAAAAAGCGACAAAGAAATTAAACCATACACTTTCTTCCATTATTTCTTTCGTACTCCACCGTTTGGGTATCCGAAGTAGCCACACAAACAGAAACACAGCACTCGATAATAAAGTGAACAAGCCAAAAAGAAAAACACTAGGATACACATTCATGAGCAGTACAATGGAAGAGAGACCAGAGACGGAGCTCATATCCATTCCGGCGACCCCACGTGCTTCAACACCGGAAGTACTTACTCCGTCGGGTCAGAGGTCGCCAAGACCAGCATCCAAGGAGGCGAAATCTTCTACGGCTTGGACTCCAACGTCGTTTATATCACCGAGGTTTTTGAGTCCCATAGGGACGCCAATGAAGAGGGTCTTAATCAACATGAAGGGTTATTTAGAAGAGGTTGGTCATTTAACCAAGCTTAACCCACAGGATGCTTGGCTTCCCATTACAGAGTCACGTAATGGAAACGCTCACTACGCTGCGTTTCACAACTTGAATGCTGGTGTCGGGTTTCAAGCGCTGGTTTTGCCCGTTGCCTTCGCTTTTCTGGGTTGGTATGGCTCTCTTTCTTTTCCTTTCATTTCTAGCATGGTCAGTTAATGCTTTTCTTTGTGCAAAACCAGGGTTTAGATTACTTGTAGATGTAACTATACAGAGACCTGCATTTGAGAATAAAAGCACCAGATTAAAGTGGTTTGAGGACAGTATCACAGAAAATGCATTTACGGCTTCTAGGTTGCTCTTACTTAGTTCGGTACTTTACTACTGAAGTTTTTGTTCTTTTTTTCCTTTATATTCATATCTTTATCAAATTTAACAATTTGCAGCCTTAAATTGGTACCCTTTCACATTAATTCCCTAATTTATACTTTTTAATCACGTCTGCAAACTCTCTTACAAGCTTCAAAATGAATTAATATCTGCTCCATTATAACCAGTTAGCTACAAGTTTGATCTTGCAAAAGAACATACATTACTTTATTTTATTTTATTGGATTGGATTAGAGGTGGGGATTGGAATTATCTGTCACTCTGCTTCTGCTTTTACAAGCTCGTCATCATATTTGACTACTAAAGTTAAGGGCTGGAGGGTCTACTCCAATCTTTTATTTTTCAACATTAATTTATAAGACAGTTAGATATAAATAAGAGAAAGAAGCGTCCTTGAGGCAAGTCACGTCACTTCATTTCTTTAACTTTATCTTTTGGAGAAATCCAATTATTTAAGAGATTTGCTCGTGGGCCCGCAATTGTGTTTTTCATTTTAGAAGATGAAGCAATAGGACCCAACTATAATCTAATTATTACAGTCCTCAGCTTATGATTCCAGATAGCACACATCATTTCAAAATTCAATAGCATGTTGACCAAGCAAATAACGTTGCCTTTAGCAGTTAGCAGAGCATCTTTTCTCCTTTTTCCTGAAGACAGTACGGAGAATTTGGCGCGTATGATCTTGAAGTTTTTACCGAATAATATTTTTCTCTAAGCACGTTAATGGGTTTAATTCAAATGGCTATTGTTGTAAGTTTCCTGGTCTCGCTTATATTTCTTGCGTATAAGCATATATTGAAGGCAATTGACACAGCAGAACTATTCTTACATACAAAAGGTTCCATTCTATAGGTAACAGAAGAAATTTGGGTACATTTGTCTTGTACTATTAAATTTAAGGATGTAGTTAAATTTGACAGCAAAGAAATATTTGCTTGTAGTCTGTACGAGGAATTAGTTAATAGTTAATTATAAAATTGATTGATTTTTTTATTTTTTTTTTACATTAGAAAAGGCATCGTGGGTTTTCCCGTTTGAATCTGACTCCTCTATATAAGAAGCAATATTCGTCAGCGATTAAGGCAAGAAATTAAGATTATCTTGATTGAAATGATTTGCACTCTATGATGGTTTTTTTAGGGGTTGGGGAATTCTGTCCTTGACAATAGCCTACTGTTGGCAACTGTATACTTTGTGGATTTTGGTTCAGCTGCATGAAGCTGTTCCGGGAAAGAGATACAACAGATATGTGGAGCTCGCACAAGCAGCATTCGGTGAGAATTCTTGTTTACATGTAATCCTTAATTTTGAAAGTTCTGTAACTTAGGGAAAAAACTAGATTGTGATGCTTTTAAAAAGTTATTAAAGTCTTAACAAAAACGTACCATAAACAAAAAATTTATTAATTGACTAAATAGAAGATTAGTCACTGTTAATTTGTTGATTTTTAGAAGATAAGTATAATGACAAGTTTCGGAGTGGGGTCGGTCTAAATTTATTTATCTTTTATGTGGTATCTGTTGTGAAAGATTAACTTGAATGTTTGTGTTGTTTTCTTTTGCAGGGGAAAGACTTGGTGTCTGGCTTGCTCTATTCCCAACAGTTTATCTATCAGCCGGAACTGCAACAGCTTTAATTCTCATAGGAGGGGAGACAATGAAAATGTTCTTCCAGATAGTTTGTGGACCTCTCTGTAGCTCAAATCCTCTGACAACCGTTGAGTGGTATTTGGTGTTCACATCTCTGTGCATTGTTCTATCTCAGCTCCCAAACCTCAACTCCATTGCAGGGCTCTCATTAATAGGAGCCATAACAGCTATCACTTACTCCACCATGGTATGGGTTCTCTCTGTTAGCCAACCAAGGCCACCTACCATCTCTTATGAACCCCTTTCGTTGCCGTCCTCCGCTGCTGCTGTCTTCTCTGTCTTGAATGCACTTGGAATTATAGCTTTTGCATTCAGAGGCCACAATTTGGTTTTGGAAATTCAGGTATATATGCACTTTGTGATTTATGAAGCAACTATCAAAATCCCTTACAATTGAAGATTTTATATTCATTTGGCTTTTTCCAGGCAACAATGCCATCAACTTTTAAACATCCTGCTCATGTGCCTATGTGGAGAGGAGCCAAAGTTGCCTATGTATTTATTGCCATGTGCCTGTTCCCAGTTGCCATTGGAGGCTTTTGGGCTTATGGAAATCTGGTGAGTGTACTAACCTCCCGATTAGAATAGAGAAGCCACAATTCATCAAATAGGAGAATGATACATTTATTTTGTTACTTTTAATTACAATTTAATTAGCTTTGTGGATACTACTTTAAAAGTGAAATTCTCCGCATATTTCTCTTACATTTTATGTATTACATCCAAATTTAAAATCATGGTTTATGTACATATAATGAATGACATAGTTGATCACCCTGTTTTGCTTATCATCTTCTATTGGCTTAGATGCCCACGGGAGGAATGCTCAGCGCTTTGTTTGCATTTCACAGCCACGATATTTCAAGAGGACTGCTTGCAATGACTTTTCTCCTGGTTGTATTCAACTGTTTAAGTAGCTTTCAGATATATTCGATGCCTGTTTTCGACAGCTTTGAAGCTAGCTACACAAGCCGTACCAACCGACCTTGCTCAATTTGGGTTCGCTCTGGTTTCAGGGTTTTTTATGGATTTGTCTCGTTCTTCATAGGTGTGGCACTCCCTTTCCTCTCCAGCCTTGCTGGCCTGTTAGGAGGACTCACTCTTCCAGTCACATTTGCTTACCCTTGCTTCATGTGGGCCCTGATAAAAAAGCCTACGAAATACAGCTTCAATTGGTATTTCAATTGGATCCTGGGTTGGTTGGGCATCGGTTTTAGCTTGGCCTTCTCCATTGGTGGTATTTGGAGTATGGTAAACAATGGACTTAAGTTGAAGTTCTTCAAGCCTAATTAAGGAAAAGAGGACCGTAGCTAATACGGGCGTTGGCGTTCTGTAAAATTTATGAAGTATATTGTATTTGTTGTTTCAATATTTTCAGATAATTCTAAACTTCATGTATGCATATGTTATGGTGTATATCAGCACCTGTTTCATGTAAGTTGTCATATATTCCTCTTCCGTTAGTAATGAAAACAAATATGAAATAATATTCCTCTAATTTATCAAAATAAACTTCAAAATGAGTTTCATTTTGTCTATTGGATTATTCCAGCTGAAAAATCTTTCGTTGTTAAGGGGTCTCTTCATTTGCAATCGATGACATTGATGATAACCTAGTCTGTGGTAACTGATTAGGTTTGCCAATTGCTTTCCTATCATTGCTGCTCTCCACCATGTCCTTGCACGCATGTTTAGCTCGTAATGATGTGAGTAGATAAGGTCAATGAACCCATAAGAGTTAGGTTTCGATTTTGTTTGCATGCGGACTTTGTGATGTAGGGATTCATTGTCATCAGGCATTTTCCATTCTCTACAAGAACAGGAGGCAAACATCATAAGATCATGAACCAGGCTTCCAAATATTCTCTGATGTTGGTGATTGGTGAATGCTAAAGCTGCACTGAGTGATGTTACAAGAACACAGAAAAAATGAGTATGATTGTGTGTCGATAGAGCTGGTCGAGGATAGAATTTGTGGTACCTGGGACCCTCTTCAATCATTTCATACAACCTGAATCTAACGGCAAGTTAGATTTCTTGTCGCTCTCAGTTACCAGGCTTTACTATTTATTTGAATAACAAATATACTTGAATTTATATGATATGGTGTTAAACTTGCTTTATTATTTATTTGTCAAATTATTAAAATACATTTGATTTTGATATAAAATTTATATATATATTATATTTTTTAACTTATTATATATTATTTAATTCATGATTTTTTATAATTAATATAGTAATCTTAATTATTTTATATTTTAATATTTAATATTTATTTAAATAAATATTAAATAAATAAATAAAAATTTATATTAATTAAATTAGTTAAATAAAATAGATGTGATCAATAATTCGATTATTTATTTAATAAATAAATAATTATGTATTATCTGTTTAATAATTAAATTATGTTCAGATTAAAATTTTTTTACACGATTCACAAACAATTAAGATCGAATCATTATTAAAAGACGACGTAAGTTTTTTTATACCGAAATTGCCACCCATACGTGTTTCCCATTTCTAGAAGGCACTAAGCAGACAATAACTGCATTGCAATCGTGATGCTGTCCAGCATATTGTTCAGTTCAAGGGTCATCGTCTAAAGGCAAAAATTGAAATGATTCAAGGTTATCATTAACCCTGACTGGAGTCGAGCATCATTAGAATTTGTATAGGTTAAAATAACCCACCGACCTAATAATAATATCTGTTCCTCATTCATGCACGAGTTTAAACATCACGGTCCACTATTTTTCCATTCGATTGAATAGATATTAACAAGTGTTTCCGATCAAGGGTCAAATTTCACGCTTGCACATGGATACACCCATGGTTAAATGAAACAATGATTTTTTTTTTTATACAAAAAAAAAATCCTACATTATATACTATTGAGATATCCAATCAAATATGACATCAACCTATTTCTTAAAAATAAAATCTCAAATATCATTTAACAACCGATACATTTAATATGTACCCGATGATTATATACGTTAATACCAAATATAGAATAAAATTTTGGATATAAGAGCTCACAGACACAATTCTTACCATTAAACCATCCGCAAGATTGATACAATGAATTATTTCACCTGTAAAATTAACAACCTCTTCCTTATTTTCGCTGATCAACAACCAAACTAGAGTGTATTATGAATAATGACTTGTTTGTCTATGGTTAAGGTTGATTCATTGATTCTTGCAATATTAATACTGGAATTAATAGCAATTAGACAAACGTGTTCATATAATTTTTTTTCCCTATTTTATGCAATTCAAAAACTAGTAGACTACCTGCTGCCTACTGTCCTCTGTGAAAATAGTTGTGGCTTCTCAATTTGTCCATCTAGAACGATAGCAACCGAGTAATCGAATTTTTTTTTAAAAAAAATTTCTTTTTCTTTGAAGATAAGTAATCGAAGGGTAATTACATTAAATATGCAAAATTTAAAATTTAATTTATTTATGTTGATACCCTCTATTCTATCATATTTTATTATGTTAGAAACTCATAGGTCATCGATTATACATAGTGCGAGAATGTCTAAATCTATGAAGAGTTTTCTACACGTGATTTCAAGAAACGTTTAATAACTTTGTTATTCCCATTTGTAGGTTTACTACTTGCTGGTACTGGTAGAGAAAATGCGAAAGAAAACGGTAGCTAGCAGCCCATCAAATTCATAAACAATCCTTATCAACATCATCGCTGGTTGCTATTGATGACTTGATGTTCTATTTTTAAAATCTTGGGAGTCCTTGAGCTGGGACTGGGAGAGATGTGTGTTTACGAAGCCAAGGAAGAAATTGTTGATATTTATCTGTATCTGCACCGCTCACGTTAGACCAGCCAAACCCAAAATCCTTTCTTCTTGCGTTGGCACACCCGATAATCGAGTTTGTGCATACATTTTTAGAAAATTGCAATTCCAAATTCATGCATTTAATATCAGACTGTTCCCCAAGATTGAATAAGAAAATATTCATGAAGAAAACGAAGAGATCGAGGGAGCATCCATTTAAATAAAAATTTTATAAACTGAAAAATGAAATGAAGATCCATATTCATCGACTTGGTAAAAAACTTTCTATTTTTTAAACTATGTTCTTCCACCCATCTGAAGATTTACAGAACCATGCATGACAAATGAAACCCCAAGAGACAGAGTCATTTCAAGTTGAACCCAACATATCAACTGAGTCGCATCATCATCATTATCATCATCTGTTATATGACCTGCAGTCTGTACCCTCCAAACAAGGCATCCTAAAACGACATAACAGAACTAACCAGGAAAAACCCAAAAGAAACAGAAAGGAAGAAAAAACACCCAAGAAATTAAGGAAGACAAAAGGAAACACCCTTGAGTGGAGTGAATAATAAAGTAAAAACCTTTACTTTAAGCCCTTCCCCAGTGTGGATATAGCAAGACCAGGCCAAGGAAAGCAATCTTCACCAACCATCCCACCACTATTACCATCTTGTTCATCACTATCCATCATCTGCCACGTGTTGCAACCAGAAGTACTAGTTCCCACTGCACCACCACTATCGTAACCGGTGCCGGGACTCTCCCAACTTCGAGTACCACCAAAACCAAGCTCCAATTCTTCAAAGCCCGACCAGATACCGTACCCATGAAACCCACCCAATCCCAGTAAATTTTGGCCTTGGACTTGCATGTTCAACATATTAGTAAAGCTTCTTCCACTCCCGGGAACAGTCTCATTAAGGTTCATATCAGTTGTCATAACTGAAATCATTTCAGGGTTACCGGAAGTCAAAGCCGAATCAGGATTAGTGGATACAGGAACATGTTCATGGGTCACAGTGGAAGAACAAGAAGAAGAATTGGTAGTGACTGCTACACCAATGGTAGCAGAAGCAGAAGCAGCAGAAGAAGAAGAAGAAGAAAAAGAAGAGGTAGTGCATGTACGCTTGGAATTCTTGCGGGTTCCACCACCAACGGGGATGTTACGGAGGATCCCACCTTGGGTCCAGTATCGGCGGCAAGACTTGCAGAAGTGTCGAGGCTGAGAAAGGTTGTAGTTGTTGTAGTAGCAGAACTTGGTGCTAGTCGAGTCGCACCTTGGGCACGGCAGTGATTCGGTTATCTTTGGTGGAGGTTGTGTGCTCATAGGATTCTGGGATCGAGCCAGTTTCCGGTCAGTTGCATCGGATGGCATTTTGCGGGTGATTATTCGCGATTGGTTTTGGGAAGAAATAGGTGTGACGTGACAGTGTGAGGGTGGGGTGTGGTTTGTATCTCGACAATATGAATTGAAATAAGATGAAAGATGATATAATAAATAAATATAGAAGTAAATAAATAATATATGGAA
>JAVXUL010000002.1:3959777-3992597 GCA_035590515.1 Trichilia minutiflora | reverse complement strand
CTTATCATAAATAAGTATATCATTATTTTCTTTGTATTTATTTAGTATATAACATTTTTAATCACAGATAAATATTTGGTGGGTCATTTATATTCAATAATTAAATATTTCATCAAATACATACTTCTATAAAAATAGTTTTTGACAGAAAATTGTAAAGATTGATATAAAACTTATTTTTTATCTTCTTAAATAATTTCATAGTATTTTTTCTGTAATTTTAATATGCTATATAAATTTAGAAAATAATTAAAGGCTCATAATTTAAAAAAAAATTAAAATATTGATGTTGTAAAATTTTTATTAATATTGATAATATTTTAATTAATATTTGTTTATTTTTAAAAATATTTTACTTTTTTTATTTTATTTTATTTTTAATTTATAAAATTTTAAAAAGTTATGTGCGATTACACACAAATCGGAGAAAGCCTAAGCTAAAACAAATTAAACAAAATCCCCAGCCCAATCTAAATTGGACAGGCAAAGCAATCAAAGAGATGCTGCCTATTATTTTAGATTAAAGTTTTGAGGGAAGACAAACATATTTCTTCCAAACTGTTGTTAACTTTCTTAACTATTTGTTGACAGTTAAACACTGCAATTTTTTTTTTTTTCATGCTCTTGGTAAAACAACACAATGAATAAAATTTTGTTGGTAGAAGATGTAAATCCAATATTAATAATTTTTAAGATGTAATATGATATTGTGACATGAAGACTTTTAAGCCATAATTATTGCATAATAAAAGTATTATAAGTCAAGTATTAATATACAAACATATTAATACTTAGGCTTTTGCCTTGCCTTTCGGGATTCACAATAATTTCTTTGTGAAGTTTTAAACATTATTCATGTTATGGAAATGCTTTGATAAAGGTTGAAATTATTTTTAGGTAAAAATAAAAAGACTTCAATTCAACTATGTAATTATTTATTTTCATTACGATTCTTGCGAACCTCCTTTTAACCTCTTCTTTTGAGTTGGTATTTTTGTGAACTGAATTTAATAATATTGAGTAAATATTGGACAAATACTCAAATCAATGGCATTGAAATTCGATTATCCTTTATTAGCTAGGCGAAGGGTTGCCTGACATTGTCGTTCAATATTTGAATATAATTTTATAGTTTATAATTCATAAATTGAAGCAATTAATTTTTTGGATGGTAAGTTGGGGAAATGGAAAGTGATGGTTTTGGTTTATGATAATGAAAGTATGGAAAGAGATGACGAAAAAGGAGGGAGAGAATGGAAATTGGAGAGAAAGTGAAAGATATTGCTGATACAAGAATAAATATTGTAAGCTAAAATTGTTTTTACCTTCTTCTAACGGAGGAGAAGATAAATGGTTTTGATGGAATAAATTGGTCCGTACGCGTCTGCCAACTTTACAAACATCTTGTCTTTTGAAACAACCCATTCATCATTTAATTAATCGATCAAAAGCCTCCAAAAACATAAAATTAACTTTAGAAAAAATCATCTAATTTTTAAGTGTGATCAAGATCAAGATTTTAAGAAACTAAAAGTTACCTACAACAGGAGGAAGATTAATGGATTCCATCCTCTGCTTGGTTATGAATTTTTTAACAAAGACCAAGAAGAACAACACAGACAGAATACCAACAGCAATGGAGGTGACAAACGGAACTGCTGGAAATGCTTGAATAATCTGCTCCGAAGTGGCCATTAATTGTTTTAATATATCGGACGACAAAGAGAGAAGTAGAAGATTCTAAAGTTCCCTCAGTGGTCTATAGAATTTGTAAACATATAAACACATGGAACTTACGCGAGGACTTACCAAAAAATGTATATATATTGAAAAATAGAGTGGATTATAATTTGATAAGATATTATACAAAAATTCATTTATAATTATAACTAAGCAACACCCGTCAATAGGTTCCAAGCTAAAATACAGGAAGCAGATGGTATGGTCCTTATTTGCAGAGTGAATAAACCAATAATGACAAACCATTTGTACTACATTTAAAAGAAGCTCAAATAGAAATAACAAATTAACAAGTTGTCGACAACTGACAACTGAGAATGAATGGTGACAAAGGGGGGACGGGGATAGCAGAAACAGATAGGAATCAACATAGTTTAGATACCCAAAGTTCATTTAAAATAATGAATGTCTAGGAGAAGTTTATAATTGGAACGTTCGTTTTTGGTTATATACATCATTCATAGACAGCTGAAAATACAGTACTGTGTAAGAGCTGCAGAGGACAGCTTACAAGCATAATCTCACATTGATTATCAAAATTTATAATTTTTTAAGGTTTTCTTAGATCGTAGACGACACAAATAAAGTAAATTTTACATTTTGTAATTAATTCTTACAACCAAAGACTAGCAAAAGTGGACGATTACTACGACGACAACGAGTAGAATATAAACCTAGTTATTAAAGAAGTTAAGCACACGCCATTTAGTATCCAGGGAATATTGGTGGAGGCGGCTATGCATACTGGTAACCTATTGTCGGCTGAAGAACTATTGCTTTTTCGGTGGTGATTGAATAGGAGCAGGGGAAGGAGATCGAGTAGGCAGTGGTAACTAGTGGACTGGTGGTGGTGGTGAATGGACCGGTAAAGGAGGTGGCTGAACTTAGGGTGGTGGTGGGAGTGGACTGGTGAAGGAGGTGATTGAACTTGGGGTGGTAGTGATTGTGAGTGGACCGGTAAAGAAGGTGGCTGAACTTGGGATGGTGAGTGGGGAGGCGGAGGTGAGTGTACCCTAGGCAGTGGAGGAGATTGGGGTGGTGGGGATTGTACTGGAAAAAGTGGCGGTGAGTGTACTGGCATTGGTGAGGGTGGTGATGAAGATCTATGCCTATTAAAAACATGTGATTGTTTAAAGGGATCATCCCTAGGTGCTGGTGCTGGAACTGGAGCCCGTGGTTGTTTTGATGTTTTTGGAGGTTGTGCTTTGGGCGGTTCTGGCTTTGGTATTTCTTAAGGTTTGGTGGTACTGCCTCTCTTGTTGGAGCAAATGACTTTGGCGTTGGAGTTGATGGTGGTGGTTTGGTGGTATTCGGTTGGGGATTGGAGGCTGTTTCTTCTCAACTGGAGGACTTGTGGCTGTTTCCTCTCAACTGGAGGACTTGTATTATTAGCATTATTACATATTGCTTTACTGCAATCAACGGGTTTGTTCACCACTGCCTGGCATTGTTTCCACGGCTTTTGTTTTGCCGTGTCTGGTAAGCAATGGACCATATCATCGAACACAACATCCTTCCTTTGCTCGCATGACATTGCCTCACCGTTGAAGTAGTTGTATGAAAAAGCAAAATTCTTCAACTTTGGCAAGAGACCGTTGTCAAGAACGAAACCTTTCAGCGTGTTATGGGAAATCTCCAAGTGCTCAATCTTGCTAAGGCCTTTAATATGCCAGTGAATGAGTTTGAGGAGAGGTCGAGAACTGTTACATTTGACAGCTTGCCAATCTCGGTTGGCAAACAGCCTACAAGCTTATTGTTGGAGAGAATGATCTCATTCAATGTGTTTCCCATGTTACCAATGCTACTTGCAATACAACTGTGAGTTGGTAATTAGCAATCACCAAAACAGAAACTCGAGAGGACCCTAATGTATCAGGAATGGTAGACTGGAATCGATTATTGTTCAAGAACAATGCATCGAGCTCCTCAAAGAGTGCCCTAGTTTTGTTCTTGTACCTCAAAATTATTGTACCTAATATCCAATTTTCTGTGGTGTTGGATGGGTCTGAATATAAGGCATTTTTTCTAGCTTGAAGTGCAATGTAAGCTCGCCTGAGTCTTGAGTTGGGAAAATTAATGTTAAGATCAAATTAATTTTCATAATTATCCGGCAAAACCCCATTTTCAGGAAGAGTTAAGAGTTGACGACGGACAATGAACAAAGATTCTTCATTTCAACAGAGCTAAGGAACAAGATGAGAGAGAAAAGAGGGGGATGAGAAAAAGAAGTACAAAGTAGCCTGAGGCTTGCATTTTTTGAAGGAGTTGCGCGCCACTCACTTACCTTTCCCCCAGCCTGCCTACCTATACGAATGAAATTGACAGGGTAAATAATGCAATGTTCTATTTTTGAGAACAGAAGCCATTGCCTTTCTAATATTTGTTTGAGAGGCAATGCAACAGTCCCTACAATCTTGTTTGACGGTGGATATAATTCTGGAAAGAAGTTACCACTAAGATGGTTAAACTATTGAATCCATTTTGTCGCAAATTTCCAAACTGGCAGTTCCCAACGGTCAAACCAGGAAAAATAGTAAATACTAAGTCCACCTTTTGATCAGAGGAGAATAAATTGTCATCTCCACGTCATCTCATGCTTTTACATGAACTGTAATGCCAAAATTTAAAACACAAGCCTCCTGCCGTCAGGTTATGTTTTATTTTGAAATAAAATGGTAATTATATGTATATATATATACTAGATAGGATGTGGTTTGTTGGAAATAAAACAATTGGACCGCAGTTATATGAACAGAACGGAGTAGTCTACCCGTTACAAATTCAAATTGCCAATCGAAGTAGTCCATCAATGTTGCGTGATTTTGCGAGGTCTTCTTTCTTTGGTGCAATCATCCAACAGGCACATGTCTTTTGAAAATTTCAAAGTGACAAAAGAATACGTATATTATATATATTTTATTTTATTCTATGGTGGCTTTTAAAAGCAACCATTAGGTTTCGAGAAGAGAGACTTTCTATAACATTGTAAAGTGAACTGGGTCAGCCTTAGGGAACCCTAAATTATTGTGCCCCGAACTATGGATTTTTTTTATTATTTTGTTATTGCATGATTTGGTGGGAAAATGGCCTATCGCTAAGCTAACCTTCTTTTCAATGATCAGTATAGATTATTAATATTATTGCTATTATTAAAAAGAAAAAGAAAAGACCTGGATCACAAAATTCTTATAATTACGTTAGAACCTTATAAACTAAGAAAAGATTGAATAATAAATTAAAGATTTTAATTATTTTTTATTAATTAACTCTTTTTTATAAGTTTATTTATATTATATCATATTTAATATTTCTAATTTGTTGGTCACATATTATATGATTTTAAATATAAAATAAGATACTCAAAAAGGTTGTCCTAAATTAGAATTCGAATAACACAATTTAGGACGATAATGAATTGAAAGACTATTAAATCATTTGAAAATACTTAAAAAGAATCAAGAACTTCAAGTATTTCTAATATTCGATTTTGTATGTAAATATAAAATTTAAGTGTTAGAGATAAGTTTGATTTGATCTCAAGAGGGATAATTAAATATATTAAATTTTTATCTTATAAACTTGAAAATAAATGGATAATAAATAAGTATAAAAAACAAAAGTAAAAATTAGATAAATTCAATTCTCTAAAATATTTGTACTTAGGTTTCGATTCTATTAAAACTATATTTTCCATATATTTTATTTCTCATATTAGTTATAATTTAAGAATGAGACAGTTAATGTTGACTATTTAAATTGTGAAAAGATTTTCGATAATCCTATTTATATGATAAAAGGTGCAAATTATTTTGTATATTTATTCACTTAGTATTTTCTAATACTCATCAATTTTTCTCATATTTCAGAATAATATAATCGTGTGTCAGGCATAATCAAGTATACCATAATTTTTAAATGAAAATTTCAAATACTTTACTCATTTTGATGCTTTGATCTATTGAGAAAAATAGTATTAAATGATTTGTATTCATTTTCTCAATCAAGTTTATATGAAACAAGATATGCTTGAATTTTTAGTTTGATATTGATAAATATTATCAATTTTTATTTGATTTGGGATTAATATATTAATGTGCACTTCCAAAATTTTGAAATTATATTTATATTTGGACTTAATTTGAAAATATTTATTAATGTTTGGGAAAAAAATATAGGGATAATACGTGGATGTTCTATCAGCAAGGTATATGCAGGTGGTCAGAGGTAATCCTATGTAGTTCCATCGCAGATACACCTAACCCCAGGTATCTCCCTACTCAGGAAATACACGGTCCCAGGCAAATTTTGCCCCAGTAATCTCTCTTCTTAGGGATTTCATGACTCCGATGAGTTTCGTCCCAGGTAATCAGTATCTAGGAGAATTAATGGCGCCTTAGGATTCTCACTGTCTCAGACGCCATAAAGACTGAAGCTCATTCTCAAGCATGGTGTGGTCATCTACAACATGCCTCACGCATCCAACAGCATCAACTGAGACAAGTCGCCTCCCCAGAAACTCGAATAGCTTTTCATAGGAATCATCTCAGGTCTAAAATCTTTCAACAATCAATTTACAGGCAATCCCTGATCAAGACAGGAATTCCTACTTAGAGTATCAACAGATATGTGCCCCCTCTTTTAAATCAAAAATAGGAATGATTGCTGATAGTTGATCACTTAAATGCACTCGTTCCATCCTCTGATCATTTTTTCAAGTGATAGGACGGTGTCAGGCCCATACTCCTACAGATGTGTCAGCACCATTAATGAAATTCGACTGCTTACTGTTCCATGTCAGACGTCACATCCTTTTCATTCTCTGATGCCAAGCCACTGTTCAGAAAAAGGTACTATATAAGACAACCTTCTTCAACAGAGAGAAAACTTTTTTTGGACTTTGGACTTTTTTTCGAGCTGGCTCTCTCGGATTTTGGATTTTTGGTTAGAACCTCATCAAAAGTTTGTACTTTGATCACACGCTGATAGAATCAGAGAGAAAAAAAGAGAGTTTGATTGTTAGCCCCGTGCTTAGATCCTAAGGGTATAATGGTTATTTTATATTTTTACTGT
Source organism: Trichilia minutiflora (assembly GCA_035590515.1). Taxonomy (NCBI): domain Eukaryota; kingdom Viridiplantae; phylum Streptophyta; class Magnoliopsida; order Sapindales; family Meliaceae; genus Trichilia; species Trichilia minutiflora. The sequence continues at coordinate 3,985,787 of JAVXUL010000002.1, read as the reverse complement.
TTGTATATTTGCATTCATCTTATATCCCGTGTGCGTGTGAGCGTGTTTTGTAACTTGGATTGAGAATTTGATTGGTTAAGATAGAGTTTCGGGATCGTAAACGCAAAGATTTTAAATTTTGACGAGTTCGGTCGATCGAATGGATGATTCGCTTGACCGATATTTTGAGGATTCTCTGAAAAATTTATGGCTTCAGATTCTTTCAAACAAATAGGGATATTCGTTCGTCGAATTGAGCTTTATTCGACCGAAGGAGCCATTCGTTCGATCGAAGTGTTGGTTCGTTTGAACAAATAAGGAGTCATTCGATCGATAATTTGGGAGCTCTCTGACTTCTGTAAATACTGAGGGCTTCGTTCAAACGAACTGATATTCGTTCAATCGAAGGGGGTGATTCGATCGAACGAATATTCGACTTCTTCGACCGAATCGGAATAAAATAACCAAAATTACCCTCTTCTGAAAACTTCTCCTTAAGAAAACTTAAGGGCAAAAGGATAATTTTGCCCTTTTTCTATAAATAGGGGGCTGAGGGGCTGGATTTTAGGGTTTTGCTTCTTTTTCCTTCTCTTCCTCCCTCTCATGTTCTCTCTTTTATTCTCTCCACCTTCCACCCGAATTTTTGTCCAAATTTCGATTTCTCTTCACAGACGAGCTACATTCCACGCGTATAACATAATGGGAGCGTCAATTTGGTAGTAGAGACGTGAATTTACGAAAGAGAAGTTAGGGTTCCGGGAGATAAATTGGGGTTTTTTGAGTTAGAGACGAAATCGGAGCAAACCAACCACACCACGAGGTTCATAGCTTCGATTCTAGCTTGTCTATACTTTCATTTCACATTTTCACGTATTTTAATTCGTATGGGTATTTGTATAGATTTTTGTAGATTTAGCTCTCGCTTTCTTGTTTTAATGCGTAATGTGGGTTATAGAGAAGTCATAGGAGTTGTAGGAAGCTAAAATTACGATATCAGAGATTTTGGGTGAACGTGAACAGTAACTCTGGTTACTGTTTCGATGAGTATGTAGGGCCTATAAGTCAAGATTTCAGAAGTTAGTCGAAAAGCATTGGTTTAGATGCAATGTGGGTCCTTAGCGATATTAATTGGGTAATTCGAGGTCTATCAAGGATTTTAGGTGTTTTCGGATATTGGTTTGACATTAGAAATCCGAGGTTGGCATGCATTTCATACATTCGAATTTACATGTGTATTAGAACACTTATTGATAGTATTTTATGTGTGTGGTTAGGCGACGGTTCGCGATTGAGGTGTTCGCGTGACTCGCCGAGAAACGAGAGAAATTAGAGAGTGTGTACCCTCCCTACGCTGTGAGTGGACTGTTTTCTACTTTGATTATTTTATTTCAAACTTATTATTTTAATTTTGAGGAAAAACATGTATGCATAAATGATTATTATTTACAAACTTCCAATATATGGTTTTATAATGAAGTTGCCAGGTTTTGATGTATTATATGTTTGATTTATTAGATTTATGGCTAACGAGCCAATTTATATTTGATGTGTTAATGATATGGCCTTTGAGGCCGGATTTAGGTATTTATTGTGATTGACGGCCATGTTGGCCTATTTATATTTTTGTGGTACATTCTGTTATGATGACGGCTATGGTGGGTCTATACTTGTTATAATGATGGCCATGATAGGCCTATGTTATTGTATATCGGTGATGTGGCCATGTTGGCCTATTGTGCACAATAGCTACTGGTTATAGCCTAGGGTCGGCCTGAGTGGATAGAGGTCACCTAAGTGAGTATGGGACTTCACAGGTGGAAGAGTTATACGGCATTTGATTATTGTTTGAGTGGAGGTTTGACCACCTGTGAGTCTCAGTCGGATTAGCACGAGATTATCACGTAGCTAATCCGAGGCGAATTTCAGTGGTGGGTATATTTTCTGAAAAACCTACATATTCTATTTCTTGCATTTAAATCTATTTTTATAAACTACATGTCTTAATTGCATATAAAACCCATTGACGGTCTCGGGATACCTACGGCTAGGGTAGTCGCCGAGAATAGGAGCCTGCCCAATGATTTCTACAATATGTTTTCAAGGATTTCAAAGTAAAGAAAGTTTTCTTCTGATTTGTTTGTTTTCAAATAGTACTTTACTCATGGATTACTCAGTGTATGGATATGTACTTATATATATTATATTTTATTTCGTTCACTCACAGAATATACTTTTTTATACTGACCCCCCTCACCTTCCAAGAGTTAGGACGTGCTTGAGTGGTGGTGATCGCTCCAAGACTTGAAGGCGCAGGTATAGCCATATCGACTCACCCTGTAGAAGTCTTAGTCCACTGGTGGTTATTTATATTTTTCTTATATTTATTAGAATTTGAAGTATGACAAACATATTTGTAATAAATGTTTAGATTTTCTTTGGGATGGATTGATCCCTATTTGTTTTATTTGGATGAGTACTTTCGTTTATTTATATGCATATGAACATTTGAAGTGCCTGTGGTTTTGTTGTATTCCTTTGAAGTTTGGGTGTAAGGTTATATTTGTTTAGAAGTGTGATGTGAAATATTTGTGAATGCAGAATTTTTATGAATGCCTTACAGGTCTTCAGGTTGTATTCTGTGTGATTGAGTAAACCCTGAAGGTCTGTGGCGGTTGTCACAGTGGGACCCACAGGTTAGGGTGTGACATATAGGTAGTATGATCTACGCAATACTATGTATATGACCTAATGTAGCATATGCTATAAGTGTTATGAGCAGATATCAGGCCAATCCTGGAGAGAAATATTGGTCAGCCGTTAAGACAATCCTTAAATACTTATGAAGAACTAAGGATTTAGTTTTGACTTATGGATCTCAAGAGTTGAGTATGCAGGGATACTCAGATTCTGATTTCTAGTCAGACTTGGATGATAGGAAGTCTATATCTAATTTTATTTTTGTAAGTAATAGAGGTGCTGTCAGTTGAAAAAGTTCCAAACAAACGATGATAGCAGATTCCACTATTAAGGCTGAATATATTACTGCTTCTGAAGCAGTAAAAGAGGCTGTTTGGATGTGAAATTTCATATCTGTACTCGGTGTCGTTCCTAATATGAGTTATCCGATAACTCTATTCTATGATAATATTGGGGCTATTACACAAGTGAAGGAACCGAGAGCACACCAGAAATCCAAATATATTAAGTGTAAATATTATATTTTGGGAGAGTTCGTTAGAGCTGGAGAGATTTTAATACAGAAGACTGCTTTAGCGGATAATGTAGCTGACCCACTGACTAAGACGATGACACAGAAGCAGCTGGACCAGCATCTTGAGAAGATGGGTATCCGATACTATAATGAATGGCTTTAATGTAAGTGAGAGCTTGTAGTGTGTATACCCTAGAAACCATTCGTGTTGTCGGCTTCAGGGCTTATGATCTTATATAAACATTTTATATATTAATAAAAGAAGTAGTTCTTTATTTACATACGTTAGCTACTTTCTTTATTTTTCCATGCAAATGAATAAAGAACGTATCTAAATTTTTTGAATAATTTTATTTAATTGTTAAATAAATTATCAAATCATTCCCTACGTACGTGATGTTGATTGGGCAACCATATCACATAGTAGGCAAACTAGTTACCGCCTAATGATATTATATAATAATATATATATAGGTTGATAATATGTGTATTATTATTATAAGGGCATTAGTATTGATTTATAGTTGGTGAACTATTTATCGAACAGGACCGAACATCGATGAATCATATGGTATGCATGTAGTTCATAATTTATCGATAGATTGTAATAATGTGCGACGTAATCCTATGACCTGAGACGTCTGTAATTGGACTCTATGTGGATGGGTATATTTCATATGGTGTATAAGTGTAGGGTTAATCACACCCTGCACAAGAAGTCAGTTTGGGTATCTTTATTCATATAGGTGTTTGATTGACAGTCAAGATAGGATCCGTTGGTTTGACATATTGGGATAAGAATTCTCGTTGCTTCAGTTCGAGTCAGGTTCTTAATCGAATGTCGATATGATGTCTTGATTATAAGTCTATGGCCACAACATAATATTGACATATGATCGACGATTCAAAGTAGTATTGAGATTAGGGTTTTGACACTTCATGAACCCCTATCTCGATTAGGATACGACGATGAAAGGATATTACTCACATGTTACGTGTAATCAAGGAAAAGTTTAATGAAGATACTTCTTCATCGTGACTTAGGGACTACGGTGCATTACTATAATCAACCTACTGGTTATATAGAAGCTCCTAAGGAGATTTATATTTCAGTAAAGGGGAAGGTATTCTATTGATAAAAAAAGTGGCAGTAAAAACACATTCACTCTAGAATTGAATGGAAACATGAGATTGAAAATATAATGCACGAGCAATATTCAGTAGATGTTGATGTTTTCTCTCAATTACAGAATTTTTTTATGGCTTTTGTACTCATTAAAACTGATTTAGAACTCCCTATTGCTCAAAAAACTTAGTAAATACTAATTCCTTAGGGTTATTAGATCTAAATACCTTAATTTTGCTGTTAAACTAAGTAACTATCATATTGAAAAACCTAGGAATAATAGGTGAAACATCAAATTTTTGGTGGAGCAAATATACCCAACTGAATCGAGTATAATCATCTATCAAAGTTAGGAAGTATTAATATCTAGAATGTGAAGGCTTATTACATGGTCCCTAGATATCATAATGTACTAAATTAAATGGTAATTTTGCAATAAGATTATGAGAAATAAAAGGCAATCTTCATTGTTTTGCGAAAGGGTATATGTAACCTAGACTTGTATTATTTTGTTTAACATTTATACAATATAGAATATTTTGGAAGCTATTCAACAATTTGAAAGATATATGACCAAGTCTATTGTGCCATACTTGAGTTGAAATATTATTAATATGGGTAACTAGATTGTGTTTAATGGGAAATATCTAATTTGTATCCAGAACACACAAATCTTAAAGCCTTTTCTATTTGCCAATCATCTTGTGGGTACTGGTTTCTTAAATATGGAAATGATCATTAAAGAATGTGACCATAAGTTGGAAATCGATTGCAAAAGCACTTACAGATAGTAAATTAACTTTAAACCCAGGTAGAAATAGAACATCCTACAATATCAAGTTAGAACTTAGTTGAACATCACCATAAAAATTTACTGGAATGCTTAACTAATTTAGCAAAGTGACCTTAGAGTTCTGTAATGACTTCATGGAAAGAAAGGCTTTTATATTTGAGCATATATGTCTAGAAGCTCTGGAGTCAATTGTCCAATATCTTAAAGAAGTGAACATATAATTCATGGTTGTAGAAAAACAAATACCTGAGAAATAAGCTGATGTAGTAAGATTTTGCTGATCATTTTTGCTGGTAGAATATATTAAGACTTAAGTCCTTACAAGTAGAGGAGTATTACACGGACATCTGTAGAAGAAGAAACACTACATTAGGTGAAAGAGGTATAATGGTTGGCTATATAACTAGGAATTAATCTTTTTTCGGGTAAGTCGGTTATGTCATTATGGCTGCTACGGTTTCCATGGCTAGAAAAAAATTATAGGTTATAAGTTTTATATGTATGCTTTTAGGGAACCAATATTTGAGAAGTATTAAAATACATAGGGACCATATTATAATATTAAAGACCAGGATACACTATATATTAAGGTTAACCCAAACATTTAATTGATTCGTCAAATAATTTCTTGCTAAACAAATACCAACATTGCTAAAAATAGTATCTACTTTTAAAAACTATCAAGCATGTCATCTTCAATATGTTCAACTCGATGCTACCTCTATTCTTTAACACTCACAACATGAGGAAGATCAAAATTGATGCCTTTAGTCCAAGGAATTGCTTTAACTGATATGCTTATAGCAGTCCTATTACTGTCACCTACATCTACCAGACTTTTAACCCATCAAACAATTTAGGAAAGCCTTCAATGGTCGCTTTCACTGACATTCTAGCAATATAAGCCATCGCATCATTCAAGAACTTGCTTTGAGATGAATTTGATACTATTTAGTGCTGGACCTTGCCTAAGTTTCCATCCCAAACCAAAAACCATTATAACCCTAATTAACATTAATATATATATATATAAAAGCAAATAGATGGGTAGAGAGTACCAATGAGACAAGGCAGATGATGTTAACAACAAAAAAAGGGTAAAAAGGCTTCTGAAAATTCTTGTGCATAGTTTTTGTTTTTCTCACATCAAAGGACGATCTACTATTCGATTGAGCTAAAATTTTAGAAGTACATTTAGGACATCTTACTATTCAATCTAAAAAGTTGGATTATCGTTTAGATAATTATAACTTAGACATAGAAATCAATTTTGAAGGTGCTTATTTTTTGGTGAGAAAGATTTGTTTTCCACTAATTTTTAAGTTATTTTTTTATTAATCTTAACTTGTAATTATTAAAAGTGTTTACTCTATCATTCTTAGTAATTGTAGGATAGGTTTTATACCTATTTGATTTAAGTTTGTACCTAAAATTTTATAGTGAAGATTTGGGTGAATTTTGAGAATAATTTCGTGATTTTTATCCTTCATATTGGAGGAGTTTTTCACGTTAAAAATTAAATTTTGTTCATTATTTTACTATCCCTATTTTCATTTGGTGTGTTTGGTTGATTCCTCACAAGTTCAATCAAAGAGAAAATTCTATAACTTTTTCTTAATGGAGTGGTATCAAAGCTTGATTGATATTGTGTTGATTGAATGATAGAATCAAGTACAAATAGAATGATTAGGTTGAATGGAAAAAATTATTATGTTTGGAAGGGCAATATGAAAGATCTTTTATATGTAAAGCGTTGGCATTTACTGATGTTTGGTGAATCAAAGTTTGAGAACATGAGTGATTTTGATTGAAATCTTGAACATAAATTTGTTTGTGATTTCATTCAACAGTTTGTAGATGATAATATTTTGAATCATATTAACAAAAAAAACACATACTGAAACTTTGTGGAAGAAGCTTAAGTCACTATATGCGAGGACGACCAGTAATAACAAAATATTTTTAATTAAACAACTTATGAGTTTAGATCATTTGAATGAGTTTCAAGGATTCTTGGATCAACTTTTGACGATGAACATTAAATTTAAAGATAAGGTACATGGCTTTTGGTTGGTTAGTATATTACCTGACACTTAAGAGATTTTTCGTATATCGTTCTGTAATTAAGCTCTTGATGGTACAATTATCATGGAAAGAGATTTCGAATGAGAAAATGAAAAGAAAAACTCAGGATTCTTCATCAAATTCTGAAGTCCTTATTTCAGAGAAAAGGGGAAGAAGTCAAAGTAGAGGCTTGAGAGATAAAGACAAGAACATAAGCAAATCAAGATCATGGCAAAAGAATGTTGAATCTCATCGTTATGATAAGATGGGTCATATAAAAAAATTATTTTTAGCTGAAATGAGAAAAGAAAAATGGCAATGGTCAAAAGAAAAAGAATGATTGTAATAAAGATGATTGAGTTATTACTATGTCAAATGAGCTTGTCATTATGTGTTATGATAATAATGTAAATACTGCATATACTGAGTTGAGTTGGAATATCAATAGTGGAGCATTTTATCATGTTACTTTTAAAAGAGAATTTTTTACTTCTTTTGCACTAGGTGACTTTGGTACATTAAAGATGGACAATAGTGGCTTAATCAAAGTAATAGTGTGGGAGAAGTCAGTTTAGAAACTAAAAATTGAGCATCACTACTTCTTAAAGATGTTAAGTTTGCACCTGATATTCGACTTAATTTGATATTGAATGAAAAGCTTAATGATGATTGATATCACAATCATAAAGGTGATGGAAAATGAAAATTAACCAAAGGATCACTAGTAGTGACCAAAGGTATGAGAATATCGAGATGAATTTGGTAGGTGATTGAAACCCAAATCTCTGGCAAGAGTATTTTATTATTGTGCGAAAGAGTTCGTAGCAATGAGTTCAGTGCACTATAGCTATAAATCCGACATATGATCAAGTTTAGGGTTTTTGACTTCTATGAGCTCTAACTTGGTCGGGATTAGACGTGCAGAAGGAATTTATTTATACGGTATGTATAATCATGGATAAAGGTTCAATGAAGAGTTTTTTCATTATGATTCAGGGGTTATGACGTATTGCTAGATGTTAGCTATAGTCGTTGAGCGTTCGAATGGTTTGAAACAAGCACGATGTTATCATTTTTGGCTCACAACTGATTTCATAGTGAACCAAAGAGGTCACAACCAATTTAAGGACTCCTCTTTGCTTTGAGAGAGATTTTATATTATCGACAAGAGGGCTAGCACGCTCAGAGATAGTATAAGACCGAATAGCAGTAAACCGTTTACTTGTTATGGAATATTTTTGATCTAGCAATTTTATTTTGATCCCAATATGATTTAAAGTAAATTATATTATTCGATTTATATTTAGATATTAAAATGATATTAAAATAAATTTGATCAAAGTTGGTTTGACTGGGTTAGGTACCAAAATATAATGGTTTCAAAGTCTTAGAACCTAAGTAAAAATTTTTATTTACTATTAAAAAGCATGTTGGACAATCTTTGGGACTCATTTTTCTTTATCTTAAAAGGTTAGGATAAGTTAGTGAATGTACAAATATCTATAAATAGGGGTCAAAGTTTCCAAAATTACATAAGTTTCCAAAATTTCTCTCTCTCTCTCTCTCTCTCAAATTCGGCCAAAGCAAAGGAGGAGCTCTTGGGTTTTGATTCTTGGAGATCTCAACAATATGAGGTTGAATCTTCATAAAAGAACAAGTTAGATTCCTTAATTGACCTTAAAATCTATGAATAATGCTTATTTTGCATGTTTTTGTTAATATATTGGCATGTAAACCCTCGATTATTTTTAGCACTTTTTAACCTTTCATTAACAGACCTATAGGTTTTTAGTGAATATTCAGTTGGGCCCAAGAAGCAACTTGAAAAAGTTCTTCTGAAGTACCAAAACCACTTGAAAGGCATATAAAGGCATCAAAATTATATATTATTCTAGTAATGCATTTGTGTATAGAGAATACCTGAAGCTCTTCTCCAATTGTTATCCCATAATTTTTCTCTCAGTTAAAGGTATAGGGATAATACCTAGAACTTGACTACTACCTACAAATGCAATTGAGGACACCCCCCAATTAATTTAAGGCTATCTCCCCTATAGACCAAATGAATTCTTCGCTCAACTAATAGCCTTCTTAGATTGCTTGTTACATTAACAAACACTGTATCTTTTTCAGAACTAGACCCATAAAAGACATATAAACTACAAATCTAGCAAACTAGGATATTTTTTACTTTTATATTAGGGTTAACTTTGAGAGTGAAGAGAGTGATTACGTATATCTATAGAGGAAAGAAAATAACATAATGACATCTATATATATAGACCAAATAAAATCACAAATGGTTTAAAAATAAGAAGTAAAAATTCAAAAAGTAAATAGTAAGCACACATAAAAGTCAAAAAGAAGATAACAACATATAAATAAAAAAAAACACTTATTTATTGGTAGTTGTGATTGTGGCTCACATTTTTATTTGGTTTTATGTCCAGTAACAGCTTGAATGCCCTCTATGGGTTGAGGATAGGCTTCCCATCCAATTTTCTTAAAAATTGGCAAACAGGATCGTTTATAGTCAAATTTCCAAGACTATATCATTCATGCTCATTCAAAAATAAATCCCATATTTGAAAAGTTGTCCTTGCACGGATCCACAAAAATGTATCTCAAGAGTCAATAGATGTCATCTAAAGACTCCTTATTCATCCTATCTTTAATAAATCTAATTTTATCTTCTCAATTTGTAGAGATAAATCCCAAAGAGCAACATCACATGTCACAAATCCATTGTGCACATTTGTGACAAACTCCTAATCCTTTTACTCTATATTTCTTAGCATAAGAACTCTTTCCTAGACCAGACATATGAGAAATAAAAGAATCAGAAGATTTTTCACTTAACTGAACCTTTGCTTTGATTAACCATCTTATATCTTGAGGCATACCATTATCCATGAGTATCCTTAATCTTGTCATCCTGATTTTGTAAATTTTTGTCAAACTATTTATAGGAAGAGAAGGAAAATATTTTTGTAGTTTTGAAATAATTTCATCCATCTTTTGAAAAAGAAGAAGAAAGCAAAGAGTTTTTTTTTTTATTTATAGTTTAGATATTTTAGTATAACTGAAAATCGACTTGAAATATCATGGGGTACCGTTATCTGCCACTCAATCAGGAAAAATAAAAACAAAACAAAGTTTACAAACAGTCCTACAAAAACAATACAAAAATTATTAGAAAAAAATTGAAAACTTACCTTTAGAACAATTTTTCTCATAATAAAGATAAAAAAAGAAACAATTGCTTCCTGGGAGTTTTTATTTTCTAAAAATGATTTAAATTTTTGTCTATTTACTTTAAATACATTAACATTTCTAGGATTCTCAATATCAATAGCTCTAAAAGGGTACATGTGTTGTACAATGAATGGACCGCTCCGTCTAGATTTTAACTCTCCCGGAAATAAATGAAGTCTAGAGTTATAAAGCAAAACTTTTTGACCAACCTCAATTATTTTCCTTGAAATCATTTTATCATACCAAGCTTTAGTTTTAGCCTTTTGAATTTTTGCATTCTCATATGTATCATTTCTCAATTTTTCCAACTCATTTAATTGCAATTTGTATAATTTATAAGCATCATCAAGTTTCATGTTAAAAGCTTTGATAGCCTAGTAGATTTTATGCTCAATTTTTACTGATAAATGATAATATTTTCCATAAATTAACCTGTAAGGAGATGTGTCCAATAAAGTTTTAAAAGCAGTTCAATAAGTATAAAGTCTATCTGTAGGTCTTAAAGACCAATCTTTACAATCTGGGTTAACTGTTTTTTTTCAAAATTTGTTTTATATCCCTATTTGCTAAATCAACTTGTCCATTTGTTTGTAGGTGATAAGAGGTAGACACTTTATATGTAATTTTATATTTTCTCATCAAATTTTCAAAAGATTTATTACAAAAATATGTTCTTCCATCACTTATAATGGCTCAAAGAATTCCAAATCGACTCAAAATATTTTTTAAAAAATTTGATCACTATTTTATGATCATTATTTCGACATGGAATTGCCTCCATCCATTTTGAGACATAAGATACCTCAATCAATATACACACAAAACCAAAAGAAGGTGAAAAAGGACCCATAAAATCTATAACCCAACAATAAAAAATTTAAATAACAAGAATGAGGTTTAAAGGCATCATATTTCTCTTTGAAATGGATCCCAATTTTTGACAATTTTCACATATTTTGCAAAATATATATGTATCCTTGAAAAGAGTGGTCAATAAAAATCATATTGCAAAATTTTTACCGTTATTTTCTTTGAAGAAAAATGTCCTCCATATACCTCATTATGAGAAAAACTAATTACACTACTTATCTTATTTTCTGGTATTTATCTTCAAAATATTTGATCTAGCTAATATTTGAATAAATATGGATCATCCCAATAAAAATTTCGCATCTCAGTTAAAAAACTTCTTTTTATCCTGATTGTTCCATTCATATAACTTTTTTTTGTTGCAAGAAAACTAACAATATTAGCAAACTATGGCATTGTAATGACAGAAAATAAAATTTCATTAGGAAAAAAATCTGTCATGTCCTAACCCGTGGGTCCTATACGTGACAACCGTCACAGACTCCCCAGGATGTATCCAATCACCAGATCACACCTTGTGAGCCTGTAAGGGCTTTACAAAAACCTATTTCAAACAAATTATGTAACACTTCCAAAACAATTCAAACCAACACCCAAACTTCAAATTATTTCAAGGAAACCACAAGCACTTCTATAAAAGAACATTTCAATTATCAATGTATATAGACCAGTCTATAAAATAATTATCAAGATATAAATCTATGGGAATCAATCAATCCCAAAATATACTATAAATATTTCTTACAAATTCTTTTACAATTCATAAAAGATTCATAAATAAAATATTACAAAATAACAAACTCTAGTGGACTATAAATCATGCAAGACAAGTAGACATAGCGTATACCTGACGCTCTCAACACTTGGAGCGATCACCACCTGACCAAAGCTCTAACTCCTCGCTTACCCTAAAACTGGAGGTGGGGGAGTATACGAAAGTATACTCCATGAGTGAACGAAAGATAAATATAAATAAATAAGTACATTCAAACTAGTCTAATGAAAGACATTACTTCCCGTTTGAAAACTCTAAAATATATACCAAAAGTCATTAGGCTGGCTGTATTTCTTGGCGAAGGTATCCCGAGATCGTCAGTGGTTTTTATATGCAGATAAAATATGCCATTTAATAAAAATAGGTTTAAATGCAAGAAATAGAATGTGTAGGATTTTTCAGAAAATACGCCTACCACTCACGTTCTTATCGAGCAGCCATAAGGTGACGCCGTGACTGACTCGATAAGACTCACAGGTGGTCAAATCACATCTTCATCACAACATCACAATCATCATATAGTAACCCCACCTATGAAGCCTCCACTCACCTAGGTGACTTCTCTCCCAGGCTGTCCCTAGCCTAACACATATAACACTCACCTAGGATCCATATCCCAGTGAACTCTTCCCTAGGCTACCACCCTGTGGCTACAGTATATAACCCATCTCTCATGACCCTTATCACAAATATACAAACATAAATCCTAGCCCACTGGCCATATCACTATTATAAATTACAAAACATGGCCCACTGGCTGTATTGTCATAAAACAATCATAAAATATGGCCTACAGGCTGTATTATCATATAACAAACAGTAAAGCTGGCCCGCTGGCCATAGCACCATATAAAAACCTATACATCACATAATATCAAATCCATTTCTAAATCCATCATATAAATCATAGAAGTAAGTTTGAAAGGGAATAACTAAAATAGAAAACAGTCCACTCACAGCTTAGGGAAGGTATACACTCCCTAGTTCCCCTAGTTCCTCGGTGTGTCACGCGGATACCTCGCTCGTATATTGTTGTCTAAACACAAGTATCCAAAACTGTATCAATATACATTCCAAAAATATGTATGAGACTCAAATACGTGTAATGCATGTTGACCTAGGTTTTCTAGAATCGGGCGATGTGCAAAATCGATTAAATTCTCATTATTCACTCAATTATCCATTCATTACTACCATATACCCACATTGTACCTAAACTAGCGTATTTCGACACGGTTTTATAATTTAGACAAATGGACCCCACACGCTAGCCAAAATAGTAATTTTAATTACTATTCATACTTACCCATTTCTCCAAATTCATATTTTTAACTTCTTACGACTCTCCTGACTTCACTATAACCTAAATAATATGTAAAACCTAAATGTACGCAATAAATCTAATTGAAATCCATACGAATGCACAGTAAAACTCATACGAACAAAAGTTGATAAAATACGAAATGAAATATGCTGATAGGTTAGAAATGATGCTACGAACCTCGTGGTATAGTCGATTTTTCTCGGTTTTACTCAAAATTCGAGAAATCCCAAATTTCCTCCAGAAAACCCTAGCTCCTCTTTTCATTCTCTACATATTTATTGCCAAATCGACACTCCCAGGTTGTTAGATGCAAGGAATGTCATCAACAGACAAAGAGAAATTAAAAATGTGGTAAGAACTCGGGTGATGGCTGAGAGGGACAGAAGAGAGAACGTGAGGGAGAGGAAGAGAAAAAGAGAAAAAGAAACAGCGTGAAATCTGGGGTTTCACCCCCGTATTTGTAGAAAAATGGTGAAATTATCATTTTATCCTTACGAAAAACAAAAGAGAATCTTCTAGAAAAGGGTGAAATCATTATTTTACGTCGATTTGATTGAACGAATTGGGTTTCGATTGAATGAATCTAGCACTTCAGAAGTCAGAGAGCTTCTCAATTTTTCATTCAAATGACACGATCGATTCAGTCGAACGAGTTCCTCCAAATTTCATATGAACGATCCACTTTTCATTCGAACAAAATGTTTCATTCGTTGAAACAAATTTCTTATTCAGTCAAATAAATCTGGGACCAGACATTCGTTCGAACGAATTGCACATTTCCTCCCAAATCCTTCCTTTAATTGAAAAATATCATTAGGGTCCCACTCAAAATAAAACTTATTTTTAATTACGTTGAGGTCCCTGTGGTCACCCCCCCAAAACTTATCTTAGCCAATCAAATTCTCGAACTAAGTTACGAAATCATGCTCACATGCACCTGAGGTATAAGATGGATGCAAATGCATGAACATAAAATGTGTGAAATTATAATTATACCCTCAGGGTCTAACACGAGGCTCAGAAAATCATTAATAAAAGAGGTTTTAACTGATAAATCTACTGTCAATCTCGATAAGTGATCTGCAACAAAGTTTTCAGCTCTTTTTTTCTATCATTAATCGTGATTGTGAATTCTTGAAGCAATAAAATCCACCTTATGATCTTGGTTTTGTATCATGTTTAGTCATTAGATATCGCACATCAGCATGATTAGTAAAAACAATGGTAGGAGACCCAGTCAAAGAAGATCGAAATTTATCTAATACAAATATTATAACAAGTAACTCTTTCTCAGTTGTAGTGTAATTCATTTGAGCATCATTTAAAGTTCTACTTGCGTAATAAATTTCACAAGGCTTACCTTCCTTTTTTTGTCCTAGAACAGCTCCAACAGCATAATTCCTTGCATTACAGATTATCTCAAAAGGTAAAGACCAATAAGGGGATTGTATGATAAAAGTAGATGTCAAAAGTTTAATTAATTTATCAAAAGCATTTTAACGTTCTTGTTTCCATTTAAACAAATTATTTTTTAATAAGAGGTCACAAAGTGGTTTGGATAAAGCACTAAAATTTTTTATGAACCTCCTATAAAATCCAGAATGTCCTAAAAATGAGCAAACTTCCTTAACTGTTTTTGGTGGGGGAAAATGAGCAATTAATTCCACTTTGGCTTTATCAATTTCAATTCCTTTAGAAGATACCACATGACCCAAGACAATTCCTGAAGTGATCATATAATGATATTTTTTCCAATTTAACACAAGTTTTTTCTTCACATCGTTTTAAGACTTTATTCAAGTTTTCAAGACAACTTTCAAAAGAATTTTCAAATACAGTTAAATTACCCATGAAAACTTTTAAACAATGCTTAATCATATCACTAAAAATACTTAACATGCATCTTTGAAAAGTTGCTATAGTATTACAAAGTCCAAAAGATATTCTCTTGAATGCAAAGGTACTAAAAGGGTATGTGAATGTAGTCATTTCTTGATCTTCAAGTGTAATAGGAATTTGATAATAGCCTGAATAGCCATCAAGAAAGCAATAATGAGAATAACTTTCTACTCTTTCTAAAATTTAATCAAGAAATGGTAGGAAAAAATGATCTTTTGTAGTGACTGCATTTAATTTTTGATAATCAATGCACATTCTTCAACTAGATAACACACGTGCTAGTAATGACTCACCTTTTTTATTTTTGACCATTGTGGTTCTTGATTTTTTTGGTATTACTTGAGTAAGACTCACCCACTTACTATTAAAAATAGTATAGATGATGCATATATCAAATAATTTAAGCACTCTAGTCCTAACTATCTCTTTCATATCTAGATTTAATCTTTTTTGAGGATGTTGAGATGCTCTAGCATTATCTTCTAAATGTATTCGATGTATACAAATTAAGGGATTAATGCCTTCTATATCTTTTAAAGTCTACACAATTGTATTTTTATGACTTTTTAACACATCAATTAGCTTATCTTCTTGTTTGCTTGTGATAGTAAAAAAGATGACAACTAGAAGTGTTTGTTCATCTCCAAGGTAAGCATACTTTAATCCTTCAGGCAAAGGTTTTAACTCTTGCTTAAAACTTTCTTCTTGCTTATTATCATTCAATTGCCCTAAGTCTTCAAAATGTGGTTTTCACCTTTTACTTCCATCACCTGTGCACAATAAAGTAATGAACACATATTACAAATCTCATGCTCTAATGGAATACTTGATTTAATAAATTAATCAAATAAGCTTCTAAAGGGTCAAAAAAATTCCCTTCTTGAATTTTATCATCTATAATGTTTTTAATAATGCTAGCTTTCTCATTTTTATATTCTTCATCACGTGGTTGCTTACATATATTAAAAACATTAAACTCTAATATCATTTTGCCAAATGATATCTTCATGACTCTATTCCTATAATTAATCAAGGCATTAGAAGTTGCTAAAAATGGACGTCCAAAAATGACTGGAGTTATATTACTTATTTCTACATGTTGTGTATCCAAAATAATAAAATTAATGAGATAAATGAATTTATCAATTTGAACTAACACATCTTTTATAATTTCTCTTGGTACTTTACTGATCAATTGGCAAGTAAAAGAATCACAGATGTTGCTTTTAACTCACCTAAGTTGAGCTATTGATAAAATAAATATGGGAGTAAGTTCGCACTATCACCAAGATCAAGTAAAATTTGTACAATTTTATGATCTCCAATAATGCATGAGGTTGTTAAATAACTTGAATCTTTTTACTTTATTGTATTATTATTCTGAAGAATTGTACTTACTTGTTCAGCTAGAAAAACTTTCTTTTTCATATTCACTTTTCTTTCTACTATACACAAAACTTTCAAAAATTTGGCATAAGAGGGTACCTATTTGATCACATCTAATAAGAGAATGTTGACCTTTACTTGTTTAAAAATTTCATAAATTTTTGAATTGTGGTTTGGTTTCTTTAGAGAGATTAATGCATGAGAAAATAGTGACACAAGTATTGGTTTGGTCTTATCTATAATAGATGTAAGTTTGTCATCCCCTTCCTTACTTATAAATATTGATTCTTCTTTCTTATACTTATAAAGAATAGGCTTTCTAACTAGTTTACCACTACAAAGAGTAGTAACCAATTTAACTTGACCCATGTGCTGGTCAACTTTTAAATTTGATTGGTTTTTTAGGTTTAGTTGTGATTGAGATGGAAACTTACCTTTCTCATGAATGCTAAGTGCGAATGCAAATTTTACAAGGGTATCTTTCAATTTGGTTAATGATTGAGTTGTTTGATTATTGAATGACTTTTACTTTTCAATGAATGCATGCATGATTTCCTTAAGGATTTTTAACTTTAACCTATTATATAGAGGAGGATTGAAAGACCTTTGTGGTTGAGATGTCTAGGCATTATGGTCATTTCTTCAACTAAAGTTTAGATGATTTTGCCTATTTGGATGATAAATGTTGGAGTATAGAGATGGGTAAGGCTTTTGAGCATAATCTATGACATTCATTTGTTCATGTGTTGACATCGTCTAGAAGGTCGGACGATTTTTAGAGTCGTCACCTATCCAAATAATGGTGGAATAGATCATCGGGGTATTTTAATGAGATTATGAGGTCGGAGGATTAATTAAGCATGGGAAAGGTGCTAGGCACTCCATAACTTTGGTTAATCGGTTATTAAAAAATATTTGATCTTATTCTTTATTGTTTAGTTGATTACGAAAATTATATGGATTTTTGATCGAGAGAGGTAGAATCAATAAGGCGTTCGGCCTGTCTCAATACTAATTATTATTAAAACTTTCGAAGTAATTTTCTAATTTTATTAATATTTCAACCAAGAGAGAGAGAGACAACAGGGTGCTCGGCCCGTCTTGATGTTTATTATTTATTAAAATTTTCAAAGAAGTTTTCCTAATTTTATTAAATTTTGACCAAGAGAGGAAGAGTCAACAAAGTGCTCGGCTCGTCTTGGTATTTGTTATTTACTAAAATTCTTCGAAAAACTTCCTAATTTAATTAAAATTTTGACCAAGAAAGGGAGAGTCAACAAGGTGCCCAGCCTGCATTGGCGTTCATTATTTATTAAAATTTAATCCTATTGTTTAGGAAAAAATAAAAATAAAAATAAAGAAAAAAAAGAAACTATATATTTTGTTAATGATTTTATACTTTTTATTCTTACTAAAAAAATTAAATAATAATAATAATAATAAATAAATAAATAAACAATAATGATTTAGGGCTACATTGTACTGTCTTGTGAGTTTTGTTGTGAATTTAAAAAACTTAGGATTAAATTGATCATATTCCTCATTTTAGGCCAAATTCATAAATATGCAAAAATTGATTAAAAAAAAAAGCAGCATGTGTGACTATTCCATTTTCTTCTTCACCGTGAATACACACCATGAATGATCAAAGCAAATTTTTGGCCACCGCAAAACTCCATCTTTTTGCCATACTTTCCACAATGATTGACTCTTTTTGCCGGCAAGAGTTTTCAACAACCTAAAGAAACCTTTCCTGAGCATGAATAGATAGCCTTTTCATTTTCTCTTTCTTGCTTCTTTCACTTTTATATTTTTCTTCTATATTTTTATTTCAATTAAGTACAATACATTCAAGGGCAATGAAAGCAAATTATATAACTCTACATACCAAAGATGAATTCTTTTATATTCATGAATTTTTCAATGAAAGCATCTCATTTATCTTCTTACATGAATTCAACTATGTACAACAAATTTAGGCAACACAAAATAGAAGAAATTATTCACACATTTTTTTGTTGTTGCCTTACATCGAACCTCTGGATTTTGTAACCCCTTTAATGATCTCTAACTCGATATCTAAAAGAGGATTGGTGATTGATGGCTTTAAGCAGTGATTACGGTGAATGTTTGGGATTGTTTTTTAGTGTCTACAAGGAAGAAAATTTTGATGGCTGTTATAATGAGAAAACACCAAAAATCCTCCTTCCCAATTACTAGTGCCCCTCTTTATACAGATGCTTTGTTGAAAAGGAAAACATCAATTTCAATTAATGCATAAGGGAAACAACTTTTAGTTTCCTAATGTGATAATGATTTACACTTAATTCTCAAGAAGTTTTTTCCAAAAATTGAGAGGGAAATAATTGTTTTCCAGATTTTCATTTACTTTCCTTTATTTATGTGATTCTATGATAGAAGATTCCTATTTTGTAATTTATTCTTTTTCCAATTAAATCCTTTGAATATTGAAAGAATTTTATTTGAGAGATTTAATTAAATATAATTATGAAGTTCCAAAATTAGGTTATGATATCATGCATGACTTCTCTGAACACTGAAAGGTTTGGGCATTCCTTTATGCTTAATTAGTTTGACATCCTTTACTTTTCTAAGTTTCATGGCTTCAATTTTTCTTACCAAACTAGAAACCCTAGCATTTAGATCATCTTCTTGACTTAAATTATATTTTTCTTCACTATAATTAACTAGATTAGATCTAATTGAATTATGTGAAGAACTAGTGGTGTGCCAAGATTCTGAATTTTCAATCAAGTGATTTAAATAATCTAATGCTGTATCTGGATGTTTTTCCAAAAAAAATTTATTACACATAGTTTCAACAAATTGTTTGATCTTGGGTATTAAATTGTTATAAAAAAAACTAATTGTGTGTCATTTTTCAAAATCATGATGTGGATATGAATTTAACAAATCTTTAAATCTTTTCGAACACTGAAAATATGTTTCATTTTATTTTTGAAAAAAATTTTGAATTTGTTTTTTGAATGCATTTGTTTTATAAACTGATTTTTTTTTCAAAAATTCTGCTTACATTTAACTCGAAGTTCTAATTGATCTAAACCACAAAGGGTTAAGTCTAAATTTTAACTTTATCTTTTAGTGAAAAAGGAAATAACTTACGCTTAACAATTTCTTCACTACATGTCTGATCATTGAAAGTTATGTAATTTTCTTAAAATTCTTTCAAATGCAAGTAAGGAGTTTCAAATTCTAAGCCATGGAAATTAGGATACAAACGAATCATACCTGGCTTAAATTTAAACTTATTTGAATCAAGGGAAAAAATGAAATAAGAAGTAGTAGACTGTTGAGGAGGTCACAAGTATTCATGCATGATTCTCAATGGAGGATTTTTAATTTCTCCTTGAATGCTTTGATTATCAGCTATGACGCTAGAAGTATGTGATGCTGAAGATGAATTAAATAAATTGCCAAAGAAAGTTTAAGAATTACCTTTTACCAAACATCTTGAATGTGGATCACGATACCAATTGTGCATAAATAAAATAAAACAAGGTAAAACACACAATAATTATAAATTAACAAAAGAAAATGTTAGCAGAATACTATAAAAAAGGTGGCAAATCTTTCCCTGTAACAAAAATATAAACAAGATAAAATTATAAAAAGAGGTAGTAAAGCCTTCCCCTTAACATAAATAAAAATAATAAGAACTAAATTACAAGAAAATAAATAACAAGTAAATAAATTACGATAAAGTAAATAAGCAAAAATAAAAGTTGTAAAAGGCTTAGCCTTTCATAAGGTCAATTTTATCTTAGTTAATTACACTCCCCGAAAATGATGCCAAAAGCTTTATCGCATTTAGATTATTGTACTTAAGTATAGGTAGTCTTGTTATAGTATAATTTGGTGAGTCCAAGTATTGTATCTACGAATGGTTTTTTTTTTTAAGAGTCCAATTGGGCTATGTCCATACCAAGATCCAATAGCAAAAGTCTAATAGTAAAGGTAGAATAAATGATGAATAAATTTTAAGAGAAGAATTACCAAATAGAGATTAAATATAAATTAAAATACCAAGGCTTTAGAAATTAATATTTTAGGATGATAGTAGTAAACTAAATCCCTTATATTAACTCAATTGAGATTAACTAAAAAGTTATCTTAATCGAAAGATGAAAATCATTTGATGCACGAAAAAAATATTTTTTATAAAAAATCAATATTTGATTAAAATCATGCCTTTAAATTAATTGGTAAAAATATGTAAGAAAAACATTTAAGATATTTAATATTCAAAGTATTCTTTGTGCGATATATCTACAATGAATTGAGGAAAGTTTTTTCAAGCATTCAATGTGCCAAATGTTTACATAAAATCAAAGAGTTTAAATGCGTAAAAAAATATTTTCAAAACATGGATATGCAATTAATAAAAAGAACTTAACATATAAAACAAAGGTGGGATCTAGGGATGAAAGAATGAAATTTTATTATGAAAGTAAATTACAAACTAATTATATTACATCTATTGCTTTTTTACATTTACTGCATTAAAACAAAAATTAACTGAAATTACAAACAAAGTAAAATTTAAAGACTAGAAATATGCATAAATGGAGAGAGTTAATCATACTTTGAAGTGTAAAATCATGAATTTAAACCTTAGTGAATGTACACTTTTATGTACTTGATATGTAGATTTAATTGGATATATTTCATTAATTCTTTTACCCTTTAGATATAAAATACCAATTTTTTTATGATCATAAATCTATACTTAAATCTAATCTCAAACTCCTTTTTATCAAGAATATATACAAAGATAAGATTTCTTCTCATTAATAAAGTATATAGCACATCTTTTAATATTATGGTGGTGTTCACATATGAGATTTTATAATTTCTCATGCCTTGAACATCAACATAGGTATTATTACTCATGTATAATCAATAGTTCCCTAATGCTTTCTCCTTAAAGTTGACAAATTAACTTTTGTCGTTACTCACATTTCTAGTAACACTAGAATCCATCAACCATTGATTTTGAGATTTGGCAATGAGTACCTCAAAAATAGTTAAATAATTTCTTGTTTCTCTTTCTTCTCATATTTTTTGCTTTAGACACTTGGCTTTAAAATGACTAGCATCTTGACAAATAAAGCACCCAATTTTTAGTTCAAGCTTCCATGGTCCCTTCTTTTACTCAAAATTCTTTATATTGTGCTTTCTTTTGTCATTTTGAGAACTTTCTTCCATGAGAAGATTGTTGGAGTGGTTCTCCTCTTTCCTTTTATTCATCCTGACCACTTTAATTACCAATATTACAGGCAATGTAATCATAGATAAATCAATTTGCTATATGTTATTGAGGTCACAATATGATCCCATGTCTTTGGTAGACTATTGAAAAGAAATAAAACCTGTATTTTATCAGAAATTTTATAACCTGTATTTGAAAGATATTTTATAAGTAATTATAATCGATAATATGATCCTCTATACTTTCATTTTCATTCATACAAAGGCTATTAAATTTTGCTAACCTTAATTGAATATCTGTATCAGATTTCAGTCCATACTTACTATCTAATAAATCTATAATTTCTTTAATAGTATTATATTCCTCATATAAAGGAATTAAATCATCTTGCATTTTACTGAGAATTGTTACCTTAACTAACTCATTATCCTTCTCCTCTTTATTTAAGGCTATGATTTTTATGGGGTTTTTTTCTCATGTGTTATTAAATAAGAAAATTTTCTTTTTCATATATTATAATTAATATTGTTTAATCTTTCTATTTAACTAAATTAGAATTAATGTTACTAGCCATAATATAAAATAATACACCACAAATAAACAAATAAAAATTGTGTAAAATTTGACTCATAGTTGATTAGATTATAATAATCTAATCTTATACTCGTTTAAATACAATCACATATATGACTTCTTAGGACTTTTCATATTTCCTTGCTTAAGGTCAGAATAATCCTATTTTCTTTAAACAATTATCTTGTATATATGGTCTACAAATATTTTATTATTTTCATGAGTCAAAGTGGTCTCAAACCTTAGATTTATCTTGTAGCACTTATTTTTCTTACACACAAATTAAGAATAGTAAAACTAATCCTTTTTTAATATATTGGCAAGATGAGATAGTGTAAAATTGGTGTTTTTCCTCTATTTACTCATGTACTTTCAAATATTCTTAAATTTTGAGGACTCAAATCTAAATTTTGAGGCTACAGATTAATCTGACATACTGAAAAAATTTAGGATATCAAATTTTGATTGGATTGGAGTTGATTTTAACTCTGAAGCAAGCTTGAGAAATTCAAATAGTTCAACTTAATTGGGAATGGGTCGAACTAAATGGTTTGGTTGGACTGAGGATACTATTTAAATCAGGTTTGGATCAAACCAAGTTCGATCAACTACCGTAGGATTGTAACATCGTGTGTATAGGCTCTATGTGTCTTCAATTTTCGGATGCATGTGGTTCACATGCTTGACGGTTATCTAAATTTTACTTTTTTTGACATCTGATTTTGACAATTCAATTTCATTGGATTCATCTTGATGAGTATATCACATCTGGAACAAAAAAATTTCAAAAACAATGATAAAATTAATAAGAAATGATTGAACAAGTTTTTGGCACTTTTTGACATTCCTGTCCAAAACTGTGCTTTGATACCACTATTAGATCGATAACACCGTCATGAGATTAGTGATTACACACAGAAATGTCCAAAATTCCAAAGCAGAATGTATCTTATAGAATTTAATAAATAAAGGTTAATTTTTCACTCTAGAAATCCAAAGCATTTTAATGATTTTTAGATGTATTCTCTCCTGTCTTTGCTTTCTATTTATAAATAAATAAAATGAACGATTTAATGTGTGAATTAGGATACAATTGGTTAATGAAGAATTGTGTCTTTTTATCATTTTCACTATTTACAATAGCATCTTTTCACCACTGTATCCTTTTATCAATGGATACAATCTTTATATGTCGCCCCGATCATGTCCTTACAATTATTACTTTGTACTTTAAAAATTAAGTGCATTTTTTACTGCATTCAAGCTTTTATCCATAAATGGATTATTTTTATTATGGGAAATTTGTGAAAATGACTATATTTTTAATCATATTTTTAAAATTGATCAAATTAAAAAAAAATTTCAAGCTTAATCAAATATCCATCCTTTTAGACAATAATACCCCCCATCGCCTAACAATAAAAAATCACCAAATTTATAATTAAATACTTACTCAAAAGTTTTAATTTGGCCTTTTTCGAATCCTTTTGGGCCTTATTTAAAAATAAATTTAATCTTTCTCGAAAAGCCCAATTTAACCTTATTCAAAAGTTATTCTTTTTAACTTTAATAAAAAATAAGTTTGGTCTTACTTAAAAATACCAATTTAGTCTTATTCGAAAGTCCTTTTTATTAAAAAAAAAGGATATGAGGACATTATTATCTAAAATGATGAATGCTTAGTTTTGTTGGAGATATACCCTAGAGCCAATCGTGTCATATGATTCAAGGTTATCATTTCTTTGTATATAAACTTTGTAATTATTTATAAAAATATTTACATTTAATAAAACGGCATTCATATATCTTGCATTATGTTTAATTGCTATTCTTTGTAATAATTTATTAATGCGAGATATGTTCCTATATATATTATGTGTCAAGATTCTATCCATAAAGAGTTATGGATATGAAAGTAGAATCTTCGATGTAAATATATATAAAACTTGTTCCCGATTGATGTGATGTCATTAGGGGCAATGACTTTGCATCATTGGTATATTTTGTTGCTGCTAATGATTAGTATCTGATACTAAAAGTTGAGTGTAATATCCCATATCTTGATTCAGGGGCAGTTTAGTAAATAGAAATAAGCTAGGGGTATTTTGGTAATTTTGTAATAATTACTGTAGTAGCATCAGAATTAGTATTGGTTGGTACCGAATGAAACCTTGTAATATCTAGATGATCATGCCACAAACAGCACTCGAATTGGATAAGTATTGAGAGAGTTATGGTATTTTTCGACTAAATGGGCAAAATCGCGGCTTGATTTTCAAAGCATCACCCCTGTAGCCAATTTATTTTCGAGATCTTTTGAGATCGGTAGGATGGTTATCATGTGTAGAGTCCAACGCCACAAACGGCTCTTGATTTGGATAAGGAATGATAAAGTTATGATATTTTTTGTGAAAAATCGGATGAAAAACGATCGAAAATGAGCAGAAACAGAAATTGACGATGCGAAAGTTTCCACAGAAGAGGCTAAAAATTTGGTGATGAATATGGGGTGGAAAATAAAGCTCGTTAGAGAGACAAATAGCAAAACAGAAGTCAAAATACGAAGTAGGATGAGAAATGACCGTTTTGCCCCTGAAGAGAAATTTATCTCGAAATGATCATTTTATCCCTGATGCCTATAAATAGGCCATAGGGGTTCATTTTCAAGGAGAAAACAGAGAGGGAGAGGAGAAGAGGAGGGAGAGAGGAGACGAGAGAGAAAGTGTATTTTGGCTATAACTTCGCGAACACACGTCGGATTGAGGCCACTTGCGTCATTGGACTCGTGTCGACGATAGGTATGAGTTTCTGGTCTCAGGTTGCCAGAAAAATCGTCGGAACAGTGCTCGAAACTCACTGTAGCTTGGAGGAAAATTTTAATTTTCTCCACAATTCAACCTCTAAAATTAGATGTTTTACCTTGTAAAAGCCGGATAAACTCCTGATGATTAGTTTTCACTATGAAATCGATGTTTTTCATGGATTGTAGAGAATGATATTGACTGTGTTATGAGTTGATTGATTTTAGTTGTTTAGTTTGAAATTTGTGTTGGGATTGGTAACATTGAATTAGTAACCATATTGTGATATTGAGTGCTTATATCGTGGGGTTCATTAAGCTTAAAATGTAGAAAAGATTGGTTAAGAGTACTTAACACTCCAAGTGTTTGATGAAATGTCTAAGTGATGATAAATGGCGAGATCTTATGAATTTTATTTTTTTTTTTTGGAAACCTAGAAACTCCAACCGTCAGCCAACACCCCGAGATTTGCTTGCCCCGGGGACCCAGGCCCTCGACTACCCTAAAGCAGCGTCACGAGGATGGGGCTCAGGCCTAAGCCGAAAGCGCCTGTGGTACCCTGACCGGTAAGTACCCTGACAGGCGGTACCAAACGACTGGAGTAAACCAGGGCCTGACCCCCTAGGCGCTTCAACAAAGGTGCCATGGGGGGGACTTGAACTTGGGACCTTGAGGTCCCAAGCCCCATTCCCACCACCAGTCC
>JAVXUL010000002.1:3949512-3959677 GCA_035590515.1 Trichilia minutiflora | reverse complement strand
TAAAAATATATAAAATAAAAATATTAATTATTATTAAATATAATATAAAAATAAATTTATTATATTTTAAATATATATAATTTATTTTTTTATTTTTTTGACGACCTGCAGACTGATCTGCGGGTTAGACGAGTTGACCCGTTTAACCCGCGGATTAAACGGACCGGATCAAAAAGCCTACGAATTAAATGGACCAAAATTTTTTAAACTCAACCTACTTAAATTAGTGGATTAAACGGATCGACTCGCGAACCATCAATCCATTTAACAGCCTTACATACTTGTTACGACTAACATGATTTAAAACTTTAGATATATGATTATTTTAGAGTGATTAATTGATAAAATTTTAAAAAACAGAATATATTTTTATTAATTTATTTTTTAAAAAATAAAAATATATTATTTTAATTTTTTTATAATTGTAATATTTACAATTTAATCTTTATATTATACAAGTTAACTCTCTTCTTGCTTTTTAGATTTTAACAAAAATTATTATTATTAGTTGTATAATCCACATTGTATAATAAACTAATAAGAATTATGTCACTGTTTTTAATATAATAAAAAGAAAATCATTTAAATTAAAAATTAAAAATTATATAATTTTTATATATTTTATAAAATATATTTTTTTCTCTTTAAAACTTTTACTTATTTCACTTATATATTATTTTGAAAAAAATTATCCTATAAATTCGTGTCACTACTCAATACAAAATGCACTAATTTAATTAATTTTTTTTTAATTTTATAATTCTAATCGTATAAGAATTTATTTTTATTTTTTAATAAAAATTTATATCCTACCATCCCGAAGTATGGTTAAAACCTGGAAGTTGGAAGTCAAATAAACTACCTACCAAATTAACGACAACGTTTTGGGACTGAGATCCCATACTTTTAATAATTAATAAAGAAAGTAAATGAAAAATTACATTGAGAGGACGACAAATCTATAGAAAACAATCGAATCGGTAGATGGTTGAATAGAACGGTGCGTTTTTGTTTCCAAAAGAAAAAGACGAAAGTCCTCCTGCTGGAATTGACTCAAAATCTCAGTCAACGAATTTCCAATTTTTCATTTTCCCTGTTGTCGACGTGTGAGGAAATTGATGATATTTTAAAATTTCAAGTCAATTTGTCGCCAACTAACGAAGCCCACCACGATGCTTTTATCACCTAGAAACCAGCGAAAAATTGAAACTTGACAAAAACTCGTGGGAATCCAAGGTGAGAAAAGATATTTACTATAATAGCCCGCAGAGGAATAGAACATTAGAAAGTGGCTTAACGAAGAATAATAGAATATGAAATTATTTGATTCCACATCCTTCATTAATTTAATTTTCCTATTCATAGCTTCTCAATAATCAAATAAAATCTTCCAAAGGTTAAAAATGGGAAAATATGTTTTTTTTTTGAAAATTTATATATATTATTATATAAAAATCATAGTAGTTATTTGATTAGATGTCAAAGTAATTAGAATTCGCATTAACTTTAATGGTTGAAAATTTGATACTGAAATTATATTTTAGGTATAGATAAAACAATAATATTTTTATTAATTTTTAAAAACACATTAATTAAAGTCAGTGTTTGATAACTTTTTTTTTAATAATTTTGTTAGAGGTAATATGATAATTTGTATGAATTTCGTAGCTTAAATTTAATTTTTATCTGAAATTTTTTTTTATTAAATCGTTTAAGGAGTTAGATTATGAATTTTATCTTATATTTAATATCATTATATGTTATTTATATATACATATTTTATAATTTAAAATAATTATCAGATAATTTATATGATTTTTTATATAAGAGATTGTATTAATCTCTTACATAATTGGTTATTTCAATGATAATTAGATTCAGTAGTTTTTTTTTGTATTAAAAAAAATCTTATTTTCTAATAAAAAAGATATAATACCTCAATTGTTAATATATTTTTGAGGGTATGGGTAGGCAAGTGATAAAGTCTTCCCAGATGAAAATCAATGTTGGGGCACTAACTTTATAAAATATAAAAGCTAAGTACACAACTTATAATTAACAGAGAAAAGTTACCCATATCTATTATCTAAGATAATTACCCAAGATGGATCATACCGAAGGATAAATTGGTGGAGAAGTCAAAGGAAATCCCCGCAACTTTTGTCAAACATTCTTTGTCATTGGCGCAGATGGAAACATCAAAAGAACGAAAAAAAGTAAAATGTGGAAGTTGTAAAGGAGAGCACTCAGACTGTAAAACAAATTTTGAATACAGAGCTTCGTAGGCAAAAGATAAGGGTAAATATGGAATTTCGAAAAGGTAGTGTAATTATGGCGAGGAAGGGAAGAGGGTAGCAGCATTCAATGTCAGCAGCATTCAATGTGGAGATGTTTGTATTAACTGTCCGTAGTAAATGAGGAGTAAATGAGGAGTTGATTGGTTGCAAGGATTTGCTTTTATATTTTGTCCCGCTTCTCTTACTTGAGTAAAACAAGACTTTCGATGGAAAAGAGAGAGACGAGAAAGGAGTGGTTGGTGACTGGTGAGGCGATGGATTAGTGATATTAGGCTAGAGGTTGTTGAGGCTGTTTTTAACTCCTGGTTTTCTCTGCTATTCTGCATTTATTTATATATGTGTTTTCTACATTAGTGTCTTCAACCCTGCGTGTCTTCTTGGCGAACACTATATTTTATCGGGTGTAATATAGAAAAGTTTTGAGGCCTTGGATTTGGTATGTTTGAGCAGCCATTTTATTCTTTACGTGGTGTAATTTTGAATCTTGATTTTGTATCTCTGGTGGGGTTGAGAGCTGGGTTCTCATTTTTTATTTTCTGGGGTATTCAGATTCAATGCGGTACTATTGTTGATTTTTTTTGAATTGAGATGCTGAGAACATCAGAATTATGGGCCCTTGTAAGAAGTTAAAGCTGGAATTTCTCTGATCGCGTTAAAGGTTCGATTCTAATCTCTTTGTTTTTCTTTTCTTTTTATTTTTTAATATTCCCTTTCCTTTCTTTATGACCGATACTCGTTTGATATCTCTCAAAAGTTTTCTTAGTCTTGGTACAAGAATCTCTGTTTATGTTGTTTTTGAATGTTGTAGGCACTGTAATAAAGTAAAACCTCCTCTTTTGTGCAGCCAAAGTTTGGAATGTCGCCCAATCTGTCTAAGTAGTTCCGATTCTAAAAGCAAAGCATTTGATTTCTGCAACAACTTGATACCCTTGTTGCTTTTCCTTTGGGTTTGAAACTGATTCTATTTTTCTTGGGGTATTTCGTTGAGCTCCTACCGGTGTTAGCTTTTTCTGGGTATCAGAAGGGATTGTTTCACAGTGAGTAGCATCTATGCATCTTTCACTATGGAAGCCAATAACTCACTGTGCAGCTCTAATCATGGACAAGAAAACCAAAAGAAAAAACCGTTCTGGTTTGACCGTGGACGTAAAGCGAAAGTCTTCAGTTCTTCGTCAATTACAAGAAAATAAGCTCAAAGAGGCCTTAGAAGAGGCATCTGAAGAAGGGTCATTGGCAAAATCACAGGATATTGATTCTGATTCACTGAACCACGAAACAAGCTTCGGCCGATCACGCTCCCTTGCTAGGCTTCATGCCCAGAAGGAGTTTCTCCGGGCAACTGCTCTGGCTGCAGACCGGATTTTTAGCTCAGAGGATTCCATTCTTCAGCTGCACGATGCATTTTCAAAGTTTTTGACAATGTACCCCAAGTATCAAAACACTGAAAAGATTGACGAGTTGAGATCAGATGAGTACGAGCATTTGTCGGATTCATTTGCTAAGGTATGTCTTGATTATTGTGGCTTTGGGCTATTTTCTTATATTCAAACTCAACAATATTGGGAATCATCGGCATTTACTTTGTCTGAGATTACTGCTAATTTGAGTAACCATGCTCTTTACGGTGGTGCTGAGAAAGGTAGTGCCGAACACGATATCAAGACTAGAATTATGGACTATCTGAACATACCTGAAAATGAATATGGACTTGTTTTTACTGTCAGTAGAGGGTCTGCATTCAAATTACTTGCTGAATCATACCCATTTGAGACAAATAAGAGGTTATTGACCATGTTTGATCATGAAAGCCAGTCTGTGAATTGGATGGCTCAGAGTGCTAAAGAGAAAGGTGCCAAGGTTTATAGTGCATGGTTTAAATATCCCTCTCTGAAACTCTGCTCCCGGGAGCTTAGGAAACAGATTTCTTGTAAGAAAAAAAAGAAGAAGGGTTGTGCCAATGGGCTATTTGTGTTTCCTGTTCAATCAAGAGTAAGTGGAGCAAAGTATTCTTACCAATGGATGGCACTTGCTCAGCAAAACAATTGGCATGTATTGCTTGATGCTGGGTCACTAGGTCCCAAGGATATGGATTCCCTGGGGCTGTCCCTATTCCGCCCAGATTTTATTATTACTTCTTTTTACAGAGTATTTGGGTCTGATCCAACTGGGTTTGGCTGCCTTTTGATCAAGAAATCTGTAATGGGAACCCTTCAAAATCAAAGTGGGCGTACTGGGTCTGGAATGGTAAAGATCATTCCTGTGTATCCTCAGTATTTGAGTGATTCTGTGGATGGTCTTGATGTTTTAGCAGGAATTGACAATGCTGCCATCAATGGTAATGAAGAAGCAATGCCTGAAACTCAAGGGGGGTCACAGATGCCTGCCTTTTCTGGTGTTTTTACTTCAAACCAAGTCAGGGATGTGTTTGAAATTGAGATTGATCATGATAACAGCTCAGATAGGGACGGGGCAAGCACCATTTTTGAGGAAATTGAGAGTATTTCTGTTGGGGAGGTTATGAAAAGTCCAATTTTCAGTGAGGATGAGTCATCTGATAATTCATATTGGATTGATTTGGGTAACAGTCCATTTGGGTCAGACAATTCTGGTTGGTTAACTAAGCAAACAACAGGTTCACCCCTACCACCATCATGGAGGAGGAACAATAAATTATTCTCTACTAAGGCAACATCAAAATTATCCAAAAGCCCCATATATGATGAACAGAGGGTAGAACTAAGATTGCATGATGAGCCTGAGCTGTCTTTTGATGCGGCCGTGTTATCAATGTCACAGGATCTTGATGATGTTGAGGAGAACCCTGAAGAAAAACAGTTTGTTGCAACAGAACCTGCCTTTAGAAATGGTGAAAACCATACGCATCTTGAGCATGTTGGAAAGATTCAAATGAGAAATGGGGCACTGCTACCTGATTCCAAATTGAGTTCTGCTGTAAATGGGTTCAGAAACAAGAACCAGACTTCTGGACTTTGTCATGGTAACCCTGAAGATGCTTCAGCTTCTGAAATTTGCCAGGAAAAGGATAGTGCTATAAGGAGAGAAACAGAGGGAGAGTTTAGGCTTTTGGGAAGGAGGGAAAGGGGTAGGTTTGCTGGTGATAGATTTTTTGTGTTAGAGGAGAATGATCAAGCAGCAAGCATGGGCCAGACGGTATCTTCTAGCATGGAAGACTACCGAAAAGAGAATATGAGTTGCTTGGAGCAAGGGGATATATCCTTGACTACACTTCCTGATGACGAGTTCTTAAGTGATGTGGAATATGATGATGAGCAGGATTGGGAAAGGAAGGAGCCTGAGATAATTTGCCGGCATCTTGATCATATTAATATGATGGGTCTCAACAAAACTGCCCTCAGATTGCGATATCTAATAAATTGGCTTGTTACCTCATTACTTCAACTTCGGATACCAAGTTCAGGTGCAGATGTTGGAGTGCCTCTAGTACAAATATATGGCCCTAAGATTAAATATGAGAGGGGTGCATCTGTAGCCTTCAATATCAGAGAAAGCAGCGGAGGACGACTAATTCATCCAGAAATTGTTCAAAAGCTGGCTGAGAAAAAAGGAATATCTCTTGGGATTGGTATCCTTAGTCACATTCGAATGGTGGACAGCCCAAGACGGCATTGTGGAGCATTTGAGCTTGAAGATCCAGCTCTGTGCAAGCCAATGGTAAATGGCCCTGGGGGTGGTAAAAATGTTTTCTACCGAGTCGAGGTTGTTACAGTATCTCTTGGTTTTTTGACCAACTTTGAAGATGTTTATAAGATGTGGGCTTTTGTGGTTAAGTTTCTAAATCCATCATTTAAAGATGATTTATCTACTGTTCCAGAGGATTCAGAAATATAGGACTGGGAAGCTTGTACTACTGGTTTTGCTTTCATTTTGCCAAAAGATGGACCCCTCTCATTTGCCTCCTGGAATTCTTGTGAAGAAGAATGTACTTGGACTGACTTCCCAAGTTGAAATCTCAGACTTTTGTTTGTGGGAAATGTTGAAACAAATAGACAGTGATGCAAAAGTGCGGTTTTGTGCGGTCTGTTTCTTTTACTCTTCCTTACATTGAAGGTGATTCCTTGTAAGCAGATAAATTTGCTTATTCTTCTTGAATTTTTTTTGTATTATTATTAATTCATATTAATGTTGTGTAGAGTTTGTTTATGATGTCACATGTCAGCTCAAGTAGTTATTGGTTACTTGATATAGAATCAAAATGGTATGGAGACAGCTGCCACTACTGCAATATAATCTTTTTATTAGTAATGGAGTGCAAATTTTGTATGTGTTTGCAGCATCTTTTTTCGCTTCGGCTGCATATGTCAGGGATTTTACCATCATAATTTCATATATTAAGTTTTGCACGAAGAGCAGTGCATTTTTCTTCTACCTTAATTTACATGTCTTATAGAGAAACTTCATTGTTTGTAATGAAAAGTTTCCAATAGGGATCATTTTTTCTGAACGTTTCCATCTTCGTACCGAAGGGAAAATATCCGTCAGCAAATCAGGTAGTTTTGGCTGCTTAAGAAAAACGATGGTGTTTAAGAGTAGGATTCTGATTTCTTACTCTCTTTTTTCTGATTTAATGGTGCGAGGATTGCAAGTTTGGCAGGTAGTTTTGACGTGTAAGACTCGTGGATAAAATGTCTGCAAGACTGCCAAAACTACAAACATATTTAAATTTTATAGCATCGTTTATGATGCCTTAAAGATATAGAAAATTCCATAATTCCAATCCACCAATTTACTTGTATCTTTCTCTTACAAAGAATGTAACATGGTTAAAGAGAGGATTCTAGCTATCAGATCGCAGCTCTCTATGTGTAGCCTTCAATGGTAATAACCCTACATTTTGATTTTTCAAAAACTACGAAGACTAGATAAGTTTTCAGAATATTCTTAAATTTATTTTTTCACAAGTTATTAATGCTTATAATCCACTCAAAGGATCTCAAAAGCAATTGAAAGGAAGAAATCCTTTTCTTTCATTTGCGTATGTACAAATACCACTCTCCAAATTGGAGTGGTCCCAGGACATCTAGAATAAGAGCTATGTTCTAAAAGAAATTGCCCAATTTTTTTGCAAAATGCAAACAGGAAAAGAAAACTGATAGCCTTGGTGATTTTACAGCTTACCAAACGCAAGCAAATTCCAAATGCAAACAAACAAAGTACGTTGCCCTAGAAAACAATGAAGTTACACAAAGAGCGATTGACATCAACACATACGACACAAGAAATTTTATAAAACCCTACCCACTACCTTCTTATTCAGATGTTTTATGTCTTTGTTTCGGGTTTTGGTCGTGGCTGGGCAATTTCGCACTTTCCTCTGCCAGTTAATCAAAATGGGCTTGTTGTCTGGAGAGATGGGCCTAACCCCAAATAAATAAATGGCAAAATCTGAGACTGTTTTATTTTTTATTTTTATGTATTGGCGGGAAGGATCCTCCAAAAAACATACGAGAGCACGGCGGTTCAAAGGTCCATTTCTTTTCCGCGCTCATAAGTTTTATCTAAACTGCTAATTAGCGCTTTCCCATGTGCCGATAATCTGTTTTCCAACGAAAGAATTCTATGAATAAGATTTGACATCTTTAAATCTATTAATTTTTATAAAAAATAATTATTAAATTAAGATCAAGAATAGATTAAAAATTTCTCAATTTGTAGTTAAATTTAACATAAAGATCCAAATGATATGCACCTAAATAAGAAGGTTGTAAAGTAATTTGTGAAATTCTTTATAAAAATATGGTATAAAATGATTGTCAAATAATCAGTAAAATCCTTTTTTTTAGGGATGCATTGATTTTATGTTCAACTGAACGTTCGGGTGATTATCGCAAGTGTAGGAGTTTTATTTATATCTTATTTAGAATGTATTTTTTGATAAGTAACATTCCTTAATAAATAAAATATAATGAGATGGCTTACAAACATTCTCCAGTAACCATCGCCTCCATTGTCAGCCGTCATCAAATACGGGGCGACTACCTGTCATTTGTTGAAGTTATGGATCCGAGCGCAGCGTTATGTTGCTTCACAACTCTGCTGTTGCAAGGAGTGGTTGAAGGAGGTCTATACAGGCTGTTGCTTCACAACTCCACTTTCATTTCACTACCAGATTCACTTACAGTTCCAGAATCTCGTTTGTTATGCATTAGGGAATCTTAAGTTAGTTGCAAACCCTGAGTTTATGTTATCCATTTTTCTTTCTAATATTGCTAAGATCAATAAAAATTCTGAATCACTGAGCGTTTTCATTGATTTCAAAAAGAACAAGTATTTAGCTGGAAATCTAGTATCCTAGAGCTCCAAAAAACAGCATAGAACTTTGGCTCTAGCTTGCACTGAGATTACTTGGATTTCTTCTATATTTTCTGATTGTTTCTCATCCACCAATCATCTGGAGTGACAGCATGAGTACTGCTGCCTTTGCATCCAATCCTGTTCTTCATCAGAGAACCAAACGTTTTGAAATGGACCAGCACTTTATCAGAGATGAAGTAGCAGAAGGCACAGTGAATTTCAAGTTGCAGATACACTAACGAAACCATTATCCTATACCAATTTTGATTATTTCAAAACCAATCTAAAGGTTCTACCAAAAACCTATAGCTCGAGGGGGAATGTTTAATCTATGCATCTGAGCCTAGAACTGAATTCAGGTCCATTGGACACTGTAAAGTTGGATGATACCTAGTCTGAGAAGAATGCCAAGCCAACAATCGGCTCAACATTTGTTATGCAGACAGAAGCCATATTAGATGCTGTTCTGGATATGACAGTTGTTTGGAATAGCTACAATGATGGATTGAATATATGGGTATCTGAGGGCTGAAATGCAAAGTTATACACATGAATTTATCTTGATTTTTTACACGTAGCTTGTATAAAATTCACTAGGTTGTTTTCACTTTTGCAGCTGTCAGTGTCATCTTCCTTGTGTATAAACACCCCGAAAAGCTACTGTTTATTTTTGACAAATTGCAATCCATATAATTTGTCTTGTACGTTTTCCATTTATCTGTTTCTTTACTTTTTCAAGTTCATTAACATTTGTTCGAATGATCGAAAATACCACTAAAATGTTCGTTTTGTAATTTTCATAATTCTACAAAAGCTATGTTTTTCAACGGTCTAAATGAAAATTGATGATTAACAGTCGATGATGGTTGACAATGATAGATAGATAGATAGACAGCAGCTTTAGTTAGAAGATGATCTTTTTAAATAATTAATTAAAAATAATATTAATTAATAAAAATAAATCTAAAATTAATTATTAGATACAAATTTACTCCAACATTTCACAATAATTTAATCCATTGTTATTTTTATGTAGTCTAATATGTTCATCAAACGTGTGTTTTATGTACTAATTGAAATAGAATAATAAAGACGATATAGAAGTCATGGCAAAAAACACAATACATTGCATTCGTATGTACCAGTACTACGTCTTTTTATTTTTTAACTTTTTTTTTTGTTATAATTTATAAAAACTACTAAAAAAAATTTTAAAATAAATTAAGCCAAAAAGTTTGGGAAAAAAAATTAGGGGTTTGACTGTACATACGTATGTATGATAGCTTTTTCTATAATTGCTACGTGTGGCCAGGCTCGTCGTTTTAAGTCATTGAACCCTAAAAACCCGGTCATAGTGCCGGTGGTATTCACCGTTCTTGTCAGACGTCACAAGTCTGTATTGAGAGTCACAAGGCAGAGGCGGCGGGGGTAGCTTAGCTTCATTCTGGACCAATTTAATTGACCGTAGTTTGATTTGAGATTCTCCCTTCACTTTTTGCTTGGGAGAACGAAAAATTTACCGAAAGTTAAAAAAA
>JAVXUL010000002.1:3928009-3940991 GCA_035590515.1 Trichilia minutiflora | reverse complement strand
GCTGATCATGTAATGTCATTATCCCTAATGACATTACCTCGATCAGGAACTAATTCGGATGTATTTAAAGCATAGAACCTGTACTCATATGTACAACTCTTTGTATATAGATTTTTGACATATAATACATCACAGGATAATAACTTGCGGAAAGAAAATAAATAAAGAAGCAACTGAACACATTACAAGATATATAAAGAAAATGTCATTTTTATTCATTGTAAATATTTTTACAATACACTACAAAAATATATATATTATAAGATATTAACCCTAAATCCTGCGATATTATTGGTTTTAGGGCATATCTCTAATATGGATGTGGATGAAAAAGAAAATAGCTTATTTTTTGTCAGTGGCTGGAAGGCATTTGCGGAAGCTCAACCTTTAGAAGTTGGTGATTTTCTGGTTTTCAAATACTGTGGTAATTCAAAATTCAAGGTGAAAATCTATGATAAAAGCTGCTGCGAGTAGGTTACAAAGCCAGCTGAGCCTGAGATAAACAATGATCATCCTACTCATCACTCCAACTCCAACAATGGAAATCAAAATGAAGCTAGCACTGGAACCCAAGAATGCAAGCGTGAGATCTTCGAAGCTGTCAATGGAAATAATCCAATTAACTTGGACAAAAGTAGGCTGTTTATACCAAATTGTGTCTTCATCTAGTCAAAGTTTGCTACAAATTTTTCTTGGAATTATAATTATTTTTAACAGGAGTTGTACGTACTTGTAGGTGACAGTAGAACTAGAAAGTTATCAGAAGAAACCTGCTGATATTGAGGGAGTGATTGAGTGAAGAAGGAAATCAATATTGTCATTCAAGTCGAAGAATTCTTGTCTCATTTTAACTTGGACTGGAACTAACATGTATCGTGGGCTATGCTTCTTTTCATTCACTAACAATAACAAATGCTTTCTTTGTTTTGCAGTACAGGGCATCAGCTTACCATCGTTTCTTTCATTCTTCTTGTTTTTGTTGAAATTGCAGATTATTCCAATATAGCTGGGCAAAGAAAAATAGCTGATGAAGCAGAGTTCGATATTGGTGAAAGATTAAGCTAGAAGGTCCCGGTCTATTGAACTAAGCCAGGCTACAGCCGGTGGTTTTGAAATGAAATCTGGCGGTGGGGTGGGTTGATTTTTGGAAAGCAAATGAGTTAGCATTGGGTGATACACTCATTTTTGACTTTACGAAGCCAACTACTCTGCAGGTTCATATATTCCGAAAAGTAGAAAGGGTAATTCCTATTAAGACTGTCAAAAACATTTGAAGCTCAATGACTGAACACGCTTTGATTATTTAGGAGTTGGAATTGTAATGAAGGGTATTTGTTTTTTTCTCATTTGCTTTGTTAAAAAATTATAATTTTTCAAGTGCTCTTTTGATGGTTAATGAATTTCAATTTCAAGTGAATTGCATCTCAAAGTTAATTAATTTGAATGGTTAGCTCCCTCTTGATTTCACCATCTAAATCCTTGATTCATTTGTAATAGAATCCTGGAATAAAAAAGGGAACCATAAGTATGCAGTGGAGGTATTTTGCCTCCTAAATTTTTATAATTACATGCTATTCTTTTAATTATTTTTTGTATTAAAAAATTAAAAACAAATCACTAAAAAATATTTTTTTATTTTGATAAAATATTAAAATATGGAATATATAATTTAATTTCATAAATATTATAATTTTCATAAAAATATGAAAATTTATTGATTAAGCGAGGTGAAAAAATGAATATCCCCGGCCGGCCAGTCAAATTCCAGTTGAGTGATCCAGCCCAATGTAGTCCAATCTTTTTAACGCTTCCAATTTCTTTGTCGGCCAACGGCGAAGGCCTCTACTTAACGTTATTCAAATTCCAATGGTTCCTTCCTCCGTTCCTGCAACCGCACGTCTGCAGTTTATATCACAGGAAAGGCATCAGAAGTTAATAATACTTATTTTATTACTGCTTTTGTGACTTTTTTTTTTCCTTTGAATGGGATTGCATATATATATTTTGTGGTTATTAATGGTTAGTTTATACTGTTTTTCTAGAATTTTTTATTTTGAATGTTGGACTGTGGTTAATAATGCTGTGTTTATAGTTATTTTTTTTCAATTTTTGTGCCCATTTAATGAAAATGCGTGTCTGGATAGACTACTGAACATGAACATTATGAATCATGTATTAAGGTTATTTGGCACTGATTTTAGCAATTTTTCCTTAAAAATATTTGGACCTGCATTTAGGATTGTAGGTAATAATGGTTATTGGAACTGTTGTATTAACATTCATACCCAATTATTCAAAAAAATTGAGCTGGTTTATTTTTTTGGTAGTTTGGTTAGCTGCATTGTCTGATTTGTTGAAATCTCAACAAATGTTGAGGGATGTTGCTTTAGTTGTTATAAGAATTGTGTTATTTACATCTCTATATTTATCCTTCTTTGCTGTTTCCTAGATACCTTAAGTACGGTCATTACATTATCAAGGATAAAACAGAGACAAATTTGTGATTCAACAATGCATCTATGAAAGTACGTGCAATTTTACAAAGTCTATCAGCAGAATTCTGCATACTCTGTTTGAGTTGTTAGTCCTTGCTTACCCCAATTCGCAAGTCATATTAGCTTAGAATGTTCCTTTAAATGCTTACTTTCCATTATTTCCTGTTATTGCAGCACTATCTGTAATAATCTAGAACCAATTTAATAACTACTGATACTGTAGTAATCCTATAAGCAACTTGCTCAAGCTGATGATATCTCAAACTTGTGGAAACCAAATTTCTAGTTTCTAGTGTATATCTGAATTTGTTCTTAACATTGATCAAACTACTCTACTAATGCAAAGTGTTGAACTGTCGATGACTTTTTGCAAAATATCATTTCTGTTTCCTAGAAAGTGAAGGCACTCCATTGTTACTAAAACTCACTCTCTCCCCTTGAAATATATTCCTAATACAAAGATATCTGGTTTGTCTACAAAGCCGTAGCAAAAGGCACCCGTTCCTGCTAAATCACAAACCTTCAGATGGCTAGTAAGAACAAGTATAAAGAGATTAGACTATCCTTTTTCTAAGTTCTAATAGCTGACTTCATCAAACGGTTGGTAACATCATTGTCTCTTGTTTATTTTTTTTCTTTTTGTTCATCTTTGAGTGAATTGTTTGGACTGAAAAAAAATATTTTGCTTTAGAGAGAAATATTTGATAGGAAGGTTTTAGATATCTCTAAAACAATCTAGAGAGCAAAGTATTTTGCATTCATTTTATTGTTTTCTGGTTATTAAACTGAAGATCCTGCTCATGCATGCTAGACACAATATATATTAACGTGAAGAAACCTGTCCGACGCCTTGTTGCTTAGGAGCCTTCTCTTTTTATTTTTCTTCTGTCCTTATTACCCTTAACTTTGGTTGAATGCAAACCATGTTCTCTTGTGAATCTGATTTTAGAGAAGGAATTACAGTAATAGCAACAATATTTAACAAAGGTTTGACCTTTTTGTGTGCTTATCGAAACATGAGGACAGTAGTCTAAAGCTTTGGCGAGCAATTTTCTGCAAAACCTGTCCTGCGGCTTATCCCAGTAACATGCAGTAGTAATATGCAGAGAAAATGCTTTTACCCCTTTGATTTTATATTGATAGTAGTTTATTTGTCCTTTCAAATATTGTATCTCCATTTAATTGAATCCATTTTAAGATTGCCTGATTTTATATATATGCTCAAGACTGTCGATTAACTAAAAAATTTTTGATTGTGTGACATATACCGCCAACTTTTGTTGAGAACTTTAGTAGAAGTTCACTTGGCTAATGCATTGTCAAAAGTCCTACAGGAAGATATTGGATTGTTAATGTGGAGGAAAATGAGAATCACTTGTTATTTGGTGGTGGCTGGCAAGAATTTGTCTAAGGTCATTCTTTGGAAGTTGGTAAATTTCTGTTTTTCAAGCCTGGTGGTAATTCAAAGTTGAAGGTGAAAATCTATGATAAAAGCTGTTGCGAGAAGGTTATAATAAAGCCAGCTGAGATGATCATGATCATCCTACTCTTCACTCCCAACTCCAACAATAGAAATCAAAATGAAGCTAGCATTTGAATTCAAGAATGCAAGCAGGAGATTTTCGAAGCTGTCAGTGGAAATGATCCAATTAACTTGGACAAAAGTCGGCCGGCTATATCAAATTGTATCTTATTCTAGTCAAAAGTTTCCTAAGAATTTTTCTTGTAAATATAACTATTTTAATAGAAGTTCTATATGTAGGTGGAAGTAGAACTAGAAGGTCTAAAAAGAAAACTGATATTGAAGGAGTGAGTGAAGTAATAAGAAGAACATCACTCTCCCATAAGCTAGAGAATCCCTGTTTCATCTTAACATGGACTGAAAGTAACATGTACCGTGGGGTAGGCTTCTTTTCGTTCTGCAGTAATCAGGGATAAGACATGTTAATAATAGAAAGCACAAATGCTTTCTTTATCTTCAATGACAGTATCAGTATCACCTCACCAGCAACTTTTTTACTGATGAAAAAAGTTTTCTTGATATTAAAAATTCTTTTAAAATTTTTTTTATAACGTTTGGTTGTCACTTGAGTAGGGCTTTTGAACAATTAAAATTTTTTGTTGGAAGAAATCTAAAATTTAAACTCTTGACAGTGTAATTTTTTTTAACATGTTTAAAAGAATTAAATTATCTGAAATATTTTGGTTTTATTTTAAATTATTTTATTTTATTTTTATTTTTATT
The DNA here is from genome assembly GCA_035590515.1 of Trichilia minutiflora. Classification (NCBI taxonomy): domain Eukaryota; kingdom Viridiplantae; phylum Streptophyta; class Magnoliopsida; order Sapindales; family Meliaceae; genus Trichilia; species Trichilia minutiflora. The sequence continues at coordinate 3,936,251 of JAVXUL010000002.1, read as the reverse complement.
TTAACATAACTTTTAAAATTTTATTTATTAAAATAATTATATAACCTTTATTAAAAGTTATTTATAATAATCAAACAATTAATTAAGTTCTACTTATAAAAGCTTTATTTCAAAAAATCCTATTTCAAAAATTCAAGAACATAAATCCTTCATAAAAAATAGTATACTTGGATTAAAATGGAAATAGAAATCATCGAGTTATGATGCTATAGGTCAAAAGTTATAGCTATGAGAAAAAAAATTTAAAATTTAAATGTTAAATATTAATTATAAAATTATATAAATTTTATTAAAAATTAGTATTATTAAATAATTTTTTATCTTTATTTTCAAAGAAAACATAAGATTACAATCATAATTTACTATTAATTTTTGTTTAATTAATAGAATTATTATCACTTATCTTTTTTTAAATTTGACAATATTTTATTTAAATGTCGGGAATGTAAAATCGACAATTTTCTTAATTTATAATTAATTTTATAACCTTATATGCAATAACAAAATTAAATATTATCATTTATTTTTCTTTATTATTGTTATATATATTTAGTTACTTATAAATAAAAAAAATAATTAAATATTTAATAATTTAATTTTAATTTTTTAATTTCATTTTATAATTAGTGTATATTCAATTGCTTAAATATAAACATGATTTAGTAAAAAATATGATATTATTCTTTTAGATTATTCGTAATAAGAAAATGTGAATTTTTTCTAATTATTTAGTTTTAAATATTGAAATACAAATAAATTTTTTTAATAATAATAAATATATATATGTAATAGTATGACATAGATAAATAATTATTTTTAATTTTATTATTATCTATAAAAATATATAAATAATTATAAATAATATTTTTAAGAAAGACGGAGATAAATAATTGTTTTTATTATTTAAATAAAATCTTGTCAATAGTTAAAAAATATAAATGATAATAATTTTAAATGATAAACATATATCATACTTTAAAAGAGGTTACTGATAATAACCTTTAATTAACGATTAAAAAGTGTCGTTAGCCATGTAGCCAACAAATAAAATAATACTAGTTTAGGCATACTCACCGATTCGTGGCAGATCAAGGCCCAACATACCAAAATCAAATGCTTGCAGTTGACAGGCGGTTCCAATTGTGCCCCAACTTCTTAATATTTCTAATCGTTTTTCCAGCCAACCACAACTTTCCTCTTCTTACCTTATCCAAATTCCCAAGTCGTACATTGTTTTTACACTGGTAGATTTTGGACCATCTTTCTCTGTTCCCCTGCATTCTGCAAACCAGGTAGGGTGATCAGCCCCCATAATTCTGCTTTTCATGTGTTTCTACTTTTCCTTGTCATTTTAGACACTTAACTTTCTTCAATTGTACCATATTTCATTTGGTATACTTTCAGATTTTGTGCATTGCTGAGATGGCAACAGCATCAGCTGTCGTTGCTCCACCAACAGTCATCGGTGCATTAGTAAGCTGTGACAGAAAAACCCACAAGAAAATCAACAAGGTCGTCTATCTGAGTGGAATGAAATCATATGGAGGTCTTAAAGCCCAAAACAAGCTGGTCTCTCTCGGCCAACCAGTATGTACCGAGCAGTGTTTTGCAAATATTGTAAACTCATTGAAAACTACAGGAACAGGTGGCGGTGCGCTCTCGGCGACATGCGATGCTGCCTCTGAGATATTCAAAATTGCTGCAATCATGAATGGACTCGTTCTCATAGGAGTTGCAGTTGGTTTCGTTCTTCTAAGAATTGAAGCAGCTTTGGAGGAATCCGAGTCAGATTCCTGATCCTCTTCTCTGTAACGGTAATTATATTATTTAAGACTGTAAAATCAAGTATGCTAAACAATTGTTCAAGGTTTTCTGCAATAAATTAATACTTCATCGCGAAGTTGGATTAAATCATAGGGAAAAATTTGGTGGAACGAGCACATATCACATCATCCATAGGCTTATCTAATCATTTTTTTATTGGCCTTCCATCAAATTTTCTCTCTTAATCATAACCCCAATAATATCCATAGCCGGGCCGATCAGAAGGTACCATTCCCTTCGAATTTGTGAAAAACATCTACTAAACCTAAACAAAATAACCGCTCGGAAGGGATTGCCAATAGGACAACAATAACGTGCACATGAGCCTCAAAACTCTGAATAATACGTGACAGATTGAAAAGGCATGTCCCAAAGCGTGTAAATTTCCCACCTCAATGTAAAATCAATTCAAACAATTTTAGCAAACATTGTTATTGCATAAAAGGATCCAGTGTATGCGCCAAAAAGTGATGGGAAAACAGATTTGCATCATGGTTGCAACAACTAAGCTTACTGGAAAGGCTCGGGGTTCCAAACAGACAACTATTATGTATAAACGTAATGCAGGACTGTATGATGCAAAGCCTACCTCATTTTTCATCCAAAATTTTTAAGAATTCATTGCTTCAGTTACATCAGAGAAATCTATATTTAATTGGTAAATCAAGAATGGTAAAGACCAAAACTGGATACAAGTGAATTACACAAACTAGAATGACAATGTAAAAAGTTCAAAAACCAAAAGATCATGACCAACACAAGGGAGAACACTGAAGGCTTCTTGAAGAAAATTAAGCTGTGGCAAGAACAATAACTGCCCTGTAGTAATGCTTGGCTTCCTCAGGCAGAGGGTCTCTGACATGCAGAAAAGAGTTGCCAACTAATGAATGCCATCACCAATGAGGTAAATAGTTCAAAGCCTACCACCTTTGGAAGTTGCCAACCCATTCCTCGCCTCAGATAGCTGCATAAGCCATATATCAGTATCACAAGAATAGTGAAAAACATTATCATTTCTATAGGCCTTTCTGAACCATGCATGTAAAATGCTTTAACCACCTATCATTGCAAATCAACCACCATATGATATTTTCTTAAAAAAATACATGGCAGGGCCAATTGCTCACAATCAGCTATGTGAAACTGAATCAAATTCAACAGGTTCACGAGTAATTAAGAAAGAGACCAATGCAAAGGTCTCCTAATTTTCTATACTTTCAGATTCATGAATCTGAGGTAAAATAACCAATTTCAATGGTTGCAAAGAAGCTCAAAGACTGTGAACTTTTTCCCAAAGAAAATTAAAAGTTTACAATGATGGTTTAAGAACAGACCTTGTAATTGAAGGCATGGTTGCCACAATCCCAGTACATGCATAAATTATAGGAATCAACGTCTTGGGTTTGTTCTTGCGAAGCCACATCAAAGATCCCAATGCAGCAAGGGATATACTCAACACCTGAAATCAGAATGCAACCAGGATACACATAATTCACTCTAGATTAACAAAAAATTGGAGAAACATATCAACAAAATTTCCACCAGAACAAATGGACCTACTCAAAATCTTGATAAACTTAATACACTAAAAGATCAATAAATGGATGGTGTCTCAAAAAGCAGTTAAAGAGGTAATTTCTATCTACTGAGAGATACAAGCATACCAAGTTTGCATTTGCTTCTAGCCCTTGCAGAAGGTAATCCCAAGTAAACTCTAGTCCTCGAGCACCAACCCAAAGTGGAGCCAATCTATGGAGAACAGAATCAGCAAAAGCCCACCCTACCAGCATGGTGAAAGAAAGTTAGTTAGTGATATTGAAGTTTAACATATAATCTAAATAAGTCCAAGCAGAAAGAACAACAATCTTATCCACTCACATCTTGTCACCAATAAAATAAAGTACCATTTTGTGTAGAAATTAAGTACAGTTCCGGCTTTCAAACAAAATGAGTGAATCAAGGTTTACCCACCAAGTCCAACGGCTTGAAATTTATGATTCTGGGAGATGTTCCTGTGAGTCAACTGGGTTAAGGCAAAGTAAAGCCCAGCAACATCTATAAAACCAATTAACGCTTTCAACAGTTCCTGAAAATAAATGACACCCTTGATTCATGATGAACAAATCACTGGAAGTAATCCATCATAAAAGAAAGTAAGCATAAAAGTTGATTGAACTCAAACTGGCCAATCGAGCAATCAAATATCAACTAACTAATCCCTTCTACGATGTTTAACAAATTTCAAAAATTATACAAATGACACAACCTGACAGCAGCAAGTTTAGGATGATCATAGAACATTTAACACCAGCTTGTAGTTGCAGATAACTTCCACTTTAGTAGTATGCTGTCTTTGTACCCCAAAATATATCTTAAAAGTCAATATCAAAGTATTGATCTAATTTGACCTATTTGAAGAAATTGCTTGGCTTGCATTCGAGTTATAATCCAAGACATTCTGAGAACCAAACCCCGGTAAAAAAGAATGGGCATACCAATGTCTTTCAAATAAGACAGGAGACACACGCACACTTCCATCATTCGCAACCACGTCAACTATTGCAGGGGAATTGCAAAACATGGTGGCCATATTGTTGATCGAATATTTTGCTTTGCAATAATATACAATAGCTGACTCGAAATAGAATATTTGGAAACTAAAGAGATAAAGACAAATTTGTGATTGTGTACAACTCTGAAGCTGAAATCAAACTCCGCATACTAATCTCTCAATAAGTGTATTAAATAGCTTTCTAAGAAGTAAATTTCCAAAACTGCCAATAAAATCCAATAAAACAATTTTCAAATTGAAGAGATAAAAATACCTGGTATGGATCAAAATTGTCATTCTCTGATACCTTAAGAAATGTCGCCAAACAAACGAGCTGCAATCGAGAGTTATAATTCAGATGCCAATTAGCCCATAGCTTAACTAAATGAAATCATAGGTTGACCGTATTCACCAACCTTAATAAGTGCTGTCCCGAGATAAACGAGAGCCGCTTTAACAGAGGTACCAAGTGTATCATATTCAGATCTGCGTAGTTATACTAAAATCAGTTTATTCCATAACTAAATAATCTAATAAGTATAGCTCACCGATCCGAAAATGAAGCCAGGAAATAAAAATTGGAACTGAAATAGCAACAGTACAATGGCGTGGCGGAGTAGTAGACGGCATGAGGGCCGAACGTCAGAATCGCACAGTTGAAGAAGTGGAAAAGCGTCATCGTTTCTCCAACTTTACTCGTTTTAACTCAATGAATGGTAGAGAAGATCCAACAAGCAGCACAGAGGAAGGGAGTAAGGGTTGGAAGTCCCGTTGTTAATATTAATCCAGTAATCAGCGTAAGAAATCCATCGAACAAATCTTTCTAATTGGGCTTAAGCCCGTTGCAATGAAGATATGTTTGGTCTCCATTTTTAACACAATCTTTGGATTATCTGAAACTTGCCTATCGGGCTTTAGGGCTAGTGATTAGATAAATGCCAATAGTTACTAAGTACATCCTCTTAAAAAGCAACCAAAGAACATTTTTTAGAAAAGGGTATAGTCAGAAAACAAAAAGGGTGAATTCAATTGCACTCAGAGAACAATAGTAAACTAGTACAAAGTGTAAACTTGTAAAGGTGTAATTGAGTTAAATTGTTCAATGAATTACTCATATTTGATTTTGATTTGATAGTTATTTAAATTTGATTCAATAATAGTTTAATCAAGTTCGAATTTAAATGATTCTTAGAATTGAGTTTGAGTATAATAATATTTGAATCATTACGTTTGTGAATTTAATCAAATATTTATTAGGGTTATAATCAAATCAAATTAAATAAAAATGAGTTAAATAAATTTTAAATTTTATAATAATAATTTAAAAAAATAAATATTCAAATTTAATCAAATCGAATTATAATAATATTTTATCGAGTTAAGTCGAATATAAAAAATAATAATTTGATCGAATTTGAATTGAATTAAATTCGAATAATTTATTATTTAATTCGACTCCATTCGATTATATCTTAAAAGATTACCTATAATACGGAGTAAAATTAATTAAAAATCAATTAATCGTCTACCACAATTATATTTTATGAAAGTATTTTAGTGTCTGATTATTTATTTATTTTAATTGAAGTTCATTTTATAACTTTCCAATGATTTCAAGCTTCCCGTGTCTCTGTTCTCTTTTCCCTTAGTCACGTAGGTTGCGAATAATTAATGGAAAGAAAATTTTGGACATAATCGGCTTTTATGCGGTAGAGTTGTTGGAATATGAATGTCTCTCATTCTCATATACCACATTTTGAAAAGGAATGTGCAACTGGCTGTCGAAATTAGGCAACACTTTAACTGTTTCCTACAACAGTTTTAGACAGCTAAAAGGAGCTTGAAAATACTGTCAATGTAACGTCAGAAATCAAAATGATTTCATTGTTCATGACGTGATGCTCTTTGCAGGCTACATTTGGATGCATTATTCTACCTATATAATGCAGTCATGCTTTTCCCATTCCTTATCATTTCAACGTGTCTGATGTTTCTTCTCACAAACCACCTAAATCAAAACAAATATATATATAATTCAAGTCTGACGTGGACATCCAGGGAGCACGAAGGAAAACAGAAAGGATTGTAATGTCGATGGATCGAATAGTAGTGATATTTGATCGACGGAATAATAAGTCTAAAAATATTGAAACTTTAGTTGATCGAATAGAAACATTCAGTCTACTAAATTTGAGAGCTAAAATTTTTTCCAAAGTAGGTCAACGGTAGACCTATCGAAAGACATGACCTTATCATTCGTAGGCAGCCAACCTTAATGTTGATTTAGAAAACAGAGATGGAGGATATGCTCAGTACGTAAGTTACCGAGAACTTCTAAAAAATGTTAGAGGTTGTAAATGTGGAGGATATAGTAAAGGAGTTGAAGATTATTGAACCGCTAATTAAGAGCCGAAGAAATATTGACTAAAGGTAAATTTGTCTATTTTTTATGGTTATCTAGATATAAAAAAGTTTTTTTAAGGTTAGTTGTTAAAAATAGATAAGATCTTTGATAAGGTTAGTTGTTAAAAATAGATAAGTTCTTTGATTGTATGAATATTTTGGAGGAGTATAGAGTTAAATTGATAACTAATAGGTTGAAAGGCGGGGCAACCATATGGTAGAATAAGTTACAAGAATCTCGGCATAGAAAGGGTAAAACACTAATATATATTGTTGGCTTCTAATAGCCTAATATATGCATAAATAGAAGTTTTCTTCTTAAGAAACTTGCCATAAATCTATGTATTCAAATGAGAAAGAAAGGTACCAAAATGAGTGCAAATGAGGGGGTTTAGGTACATACCTTGCAAGCTTTCATTTATGATGAAGATCAAGCCCAAAAATATAAACTCTCTTCACTTGAAACTCTCCCCAAGTATCTCCCATGGCTGCCCACATTTTTGAGAAGAGAAGGACCCAAAAGTCATATGTTGTTTCATATTTTCCATCATTTTATAATTCAATATTTATCTTATAAATATTATAAAATAATAGTGCCATTATATGATACAATCAAGCTCATAAAACATAGATGAGCTCAAGTCAAAGATGCGTAAAAAGGTTGACCAAGAATAATTAATTCAAAATTAATTAATTAATATATTCAATATATATAAATATGCCAAGTGTCAAAATACTATTCATATAAATTCTAACACTTGTCCAATTCTTTCATGATAATGAAACCGATAACACGAATGGTTTCTAGGGTATATACTAACATACACGAGTCGCATGAGGCAATTGATGAGGGATAGATTTTTGTCGGATGATTATGAGCAATATTTATTGATGCAATATTAAAAATATAGCCAAGGGTCAAAATTGATGCACGATTATATATCGAAAATTTTGAGATTAGTAGAGAAGAATGAATTGAATGAGTTAAAAAGATAATCAGTTGCTAGATACCCAGAAGGATTGAAATCAGGAATACGAGATCAAATTAGAGTTCAAATGATTAGGAATATAACAAATACTAAAAACTTAACATTGAAGCTGAGGCTATCATTCGAGAGAAAGGTAATAGGATTTTCAAAAAAGTTTTTCTAACACTTATTTTGAGGGAGCACTGAGTAGGATTCCATAAGAGAAGGATAAAGTTATAGTAGACAAAGAGGATGAAAGGGTTGCTGGTAAAAAAGTGGTGAGCGAGGTATAGAATGCGTAGAAAACAATCAAAAAAAGGGTTGTTAACGAGTCATCTACATCAAAAACACAAAATCCTTATACTAAGTCCGCATCATGAAAATGTTTTAAGTACAACCTGTTACGACCCATATTTTCAAACAAGGGTATTTTTGTCTTTTTAATCATGTACGCTCGAGTTTTATAAAGATTTTAATATTTCGGGGGTTGATGTGA
>JAVXUL010000002.1:3915428-3927909 GCA_035590515.1 Trichilia minutiflora | reverse complement strand
GGATGTGCTGAATTATAGTGATGTAATTCATCCTTTTTTATTTGTTTATGATTCATGAATGAGTATTGCATGTTATATTTCATGTTATATTTTTAGAAATATTGGTTCAATTATATAATTTGTATTGTTCAATTCCGTTATTTTCGAAAATAAATTGTAAAGCAAATGTATTGAATGTTGGAATTTAAAAATTAAAGAGATGCAGTAACATGATAGTATTACTTAATTTTAATTTTATGTAGTTGGAACAGTAACAAAATTTGTTATACGATTTGTTGGGTCAGTGGGCCTTGAGACAGGGCCGTGCTGGGCCTTAATTTCATGCCTAGTTTTTGTACATATGATACAACATTGTTTTATGATCCTAATTAACTAACTTACAAACTTAATTATAATCATAACAACTAAACAATGATTAATGAATGAGCTTGGCATGAAGTTTGAACCATTAAATATACGTCCTGGGAGCAGTTATTACTGAAAAGAGAAAGGGCTAGGAAAATTTTATGCTGACATTTACTGTTTATCACTTTTTAAAATTCTCATTGAGGAAGATGTCGAAAATTGACAAAGACCAACAGAGTTTTCTTTATGGCAAAGTAACAAAGAGTCAAAAATAAAAACCCATCAAGTTCAAGGGAACAAGCAGAAACACAGAACCAATGAAACCAGATGTACGTATGTGGTCCTTGAGACAGCCATGGGAAATTGGGAATCGATCGGTGCATGTCACAGGAATATTACAAAAAAAGACAGCTTCCAATTTCCGAAACTACATAGAAAGAAATTTTAAGGAAATAAATGAGAGAGAGAGAGATATATATATATAGAGAGAGAGAGAGAGGGAGAATGAGAATTAATGTATTGATCGGATCGGAGAATACACGAAGAAATAAATATAAATTATATGTATTCATTCAGCAGCAATTTAGCATATACCAAATTACATATCTATAACTGAACGTTTTTTAGAAAAAGTATTTGAACAAATTTTGAATTCGTAGTTTATATTTAAACATTTACTCTTCAACTATGAAAATTATTTATTAATTTTGTTTTTTTAATTGTTACGTGTAAAAATTAACCTATAAAAAACGTACAGTAAATGTGAATATATTTATATTATACAGGGAAATGCTTTGAATTGCATTGGGTCAGGGCAGTCCAACTCTCATCTAAGACAGGATCCTTCCTGAAAATCCCAACAATAAGTGGTTGCAAAATGCAAACACATGGTCATCCTGTGCGTGGGTCCCTGGATACCAGTATTACAAAAATCAAACACCAAAATCATAATCAACGGTGTGATTTTCATCAACAAAGAGGGGAAGAGATTGGCCAAGTTTTGAAGGCAAAACCCATGCCTGGCTCGTACGACTTTAAAGGAAAAAACACACCAAAGTGGTAAAAAACAAAAAATACAATAATAAATTGAAAAGAAAGATCTCTCTTCCTCTGTTGTGTTTTTGGTAGAGTGGTTCAAACTTCAAAGAGCTTTCGCAAAATACAGATTCTTCCACCCTTTCCCATTTAATGTCGTTTGGCTCCACTGCCTGTTCTTTGAGAAAAACATCATTCGTACGTCTGATATATTTTTTTTTTCAATTTTTGTAAAATTCGAAAAAATTTGACATCAGCTAGACAGCGAAAGAAAAGGAGATAATAAAAGAGAGAGAATATTTTGGTGGTCATTCTATGATGCAATTAAGTGTACCGCAAATCCATATACCCTTTTTTTTTTAATACATTGTTGTTAATTTTTAACCCCTTTCAAAATTGCAACAAAAATTTTTGGACAAAAGGATAAAATGCCTGCTAAAATTGAATTCACCCAAACCAATATAATTTGCGTGACAGCAATGGATAAATGGTTATTTACACAAGTACAACAATTTCAAACAAAGTCGATGAATTATTCAATATAATATAAGTACTTCCCATCAACTTATCCTTCATTTTTTTGAGGGGGTATAACCCGTCCATTTGCACCGTTAAAATTAGGTATCTGTTTGGATTGTGGTATTTATAGACAAATAATAATAATAATAATAATAATAACACTCATTTTTAATAAAATTATATAGTTTATATTAATATTTAATAATTAATGTGATTACTTAGTTTTTATAAAAATTTGGTTATTCTGTATTTAAAACAATTAATTATAAAAAATTAAGTTTTTAATAGATTTTATATTAAAGAAATACTATAAATTTCAAAAGCAATTTTTATATATTCAATAGATATTATTAGTAATTAAGACATTGTAATAATGTAAATGATCAAAATATTGCCAATATTTGTAAGCATTATAAATAATGCACATTTAAGACATAATCTCAACCATTTCAAATTTAATAGTGTATAAAAAGCGTAAAAATATTAGGACTCTTTATTTTAATTCTGCACATAGAAGAGTATTTAATTTATTATCTCAAAATAATTTATAACAACCGATTTAAAACTCATAACACCATAATACTATACATAGGCTTAATATATAAATGAAATATTAAATACTCTTCTACATATGCGTGGATGTAATGTAGATATATATTTGTGTGAACACATATAGTCAGTGGTTTCACCCAGATCTTTGTAGCAGTAGCAATTAAATGGATGCGGGTATCAAGTGTCTTTCCAACCTCTCTCTCTCTCTCTCTCTCTCTTAATTTCTTATTATTTGTTTGAGATCTGCAAGAAAAATTATTTTTGTGTGGGGTTTTTCCTATATAACCTCAGCTTTTTTAATTCAATAATTCCATTGACTTGATGTTCACTTTGATTTCGAGCAATTTGTAAAATATACGTGGCCCAGTTTAATTGCTTGGGACTGCTACGTTGGGGTGCCTATGGATCTGATTTGTGAAGCGGCTTTCCCGCATGGCAGGTAAACTGCTTGAAGCTGGAGGCGCGTATGAAACTCTAAAGTCTAAACCATTTATTATTATGATCATTTTTTTGAATGTATATGAGTCAGCATCCTTTTTATCTTTTTGATCCATTCATTAATAAAATTGTCTAATTCTCTATGTCCCAGACGAAGCCATGAGAAAATTCCACAGAACCAGCAAAAAATGATACGTGGAATTAATTGGTAACCATGTATGTATGTTTATTATATTGAATTCATTGGTTCCTATGATGTAAATTGTAATGTCGTGGGAGCACAACAGCCTAAACGGCGTAGATTTCGGTGATTCCTTCCGTTCTCTTCTGTCCTTCTCTCTATATTACTCAAACCAACACATGACGGTATACTAATCTTACGAATCACTAGGAAGAACTTAATATTCTTCCAAATGCTGTTGGACTTATTTTAATCCCAAAGACAAAGGAACAAAATGTGAAAATGAATACGAAATCATACTACTACTGGATTTGCAAATCACAGCTAACCCCACCTACTATGCTTCTTTAATTTTTACTATGCATTTTCCCTTAACCTTTCCTATTCCATGCATGTTCTTGAATTCATTTTTATATCAATACGATCCGATGTTATAGTATAGCTAGCTGGGATGCAACAGTAATTAAAAAATCTTATTAATTAGAAATTATTTGTACTGGTACACAACACAAGCGTAAATTCCTGTTAAGATATATATATATATATATATATATATATATATAGTTTCAACGTGAATATGAATTGGGGTGTCTGTCGTTTTGTGTAAAGAAATGAATAAGAGAATAAATTTCATTAAAATATAATAATAAGGAAAGACAAACACATGGAATATGGAATATAAGCAAAGCATTTGACAACATTGCAAGAGAGCCATGGAGAGCCATGTTGACCGGATATAACCCTACTGCAAACTGATTATTCAATAATCCAAATAAAGAGAGAGAATTGATTAGCAGTAATAAATAAATAAATCATGAGAAAGAAGAAGTTAGAAGTGTTTCATTTCCCGGAGAATCTAGAGCGCATCAGGCGCTGACCGTGGCTTCGGAAAATATTAACAAATGATGAAACTAATTATTTCTACCCATTTGGTTGTTGATCACCAAATAAACAAATGGATTAAAGACATGGGATTGCGCAACCTAATATTGTATTTGCTAATCGATAATACAAGAGAAAATAACAAGAAGAGAAGAGAACAAAGGCCAGCTTATCACCTAGACAAGGTAACGTCCGTGTGTCACGTGATGAGAACCCATGTCGACGCCGAAGAATAAGGTTTTCCTTTGTGAATTTCCACGCGCGGGTGGGGCTCGACATCTTAGTAAAGAATATTGAGACACGGGGAGGGAATATTGGAGACTGGAGAAGATTGCATTGCATTGGACAAAATAGTAGCCGTTGAAGGAGACTTTGAGTTTAAACTCCGTTTTCCTTTTCTCACGCTCGTCTCTTCACGCGTCATTTTAACAAAGCACTCTTGTGATTTCAGAATTCTATTTTTACTTTTAATCTAATAAATGTAAAAATAATCCCAGCGAAAAGATCTCCCATGTACTTATGACATAGAGTTCTGTTGACTGTTGACATGATTTCTGAAGAGAAATAAATCTCTGAACATTGATACAGAATTGTGGGACTCACACTTGTTGGCAGTAGAATATATGTGAATGAATAGTACTTGTTTTAACAAAGCGCGTGGGATCGATAGAAAAATTTTGTAATGGATTCAGCCAAAGTTGCATGTGGGTCTGTGACCCTAGTGTCGCCGGGCACCCCAGCCAATCTGACACTCTTTCCTTCTTAATAGTGCATAGTCCTTACCTTCTTATTACTCACGAGACCATTTGAATTAGGATTTTTATTTTCAAACAGAATTTTGATTGGGTTTTCGCACGTGTACGGATCGATACTTATTGTCAATAGGGTAAAATGCTACGTGCAATCATGTCTAGACGAAGTTGAGAGATTCTCCTTTCCTGTTCATGCTCATTTTAAACGAGAGGCGTCAATTTAGTACAAAACAGAGGACATACTGTATATAAATGATAGCAGGAAAAAAAAATAAATCTAACATTCAATGCTACGTGGGAATTATATAACCATTACTAAAAGAAAAGAATGAGATGGGATCCAGGTTAATATGTTGAAATTTAGGACGTTTATTTGCATGATATTTATTGAATTTTTAATTAGTAATTTAAAATTTGAGGTGGGAATCCGAAGAGAAAAAACACATCCATCCAGACCCATCCAAATAAATTAATATTCAGGCACTTTATGGCATAGTCCATCAAATTCAATTATTAATCAAATATATCTGTTCGCAAAAGGAGTTGAATAAATAGTATTGATGTGTGCATGCATCGCAAAGACCAATTAGTATAATTGGAACAAGGATATTTTGGCCTGTGAGTCAATCCTCTTTTATGAAATGAAAAGAAGAATATTCTAATTAAAGAAAAGGGAGGACAGGGAAGTAAAATAAAATCCCATGACATGAAAAATTAAAAAAAGAAAAGAAACGTAAGGGAATTTAAAAAGGGTCGCGATCCATCAGCTCGGGAGAGAGAGAGAGAGAGAGAGAGAGAGGACTCAGGTCCATTCGAAATATTCCATTGAACAGTGCCCCATTTGGATTTACTTTTTTAAGCTCTCTCTCGAATTCCAACCATTCCCTGCATTAACCTCCATTATATCCCTGCAATGCTTTTTTATTTTCATTCCCCATTCGAAAGATTTTAAGTGAAAAATGGACCTGATTTCTCTTTCTCTCTCTTAGTAGAAAGGTCTCTGATCCCTCTGCATCCTTAAATACAAAACTTTCCCTTTTCATTAACTTTTCCTTCAAGCTATCGTCCCCAAAAGAACTCAGTTACTTTCCCTTGTCTTGCATTTTTTTAATCTGACTATTAGTCCCTGCAATTCCTTTTCCTCTGTAGCAATCCCTCTGATCTTCCATCAACCCTAGAGGAAGCCTATGAAAAGTTTTCTATTCAACTTCAATACACCTATATGCAAATCATAAGGCACTCATGATATAATCACAACCACTCCTTTTCAACTATCCTGAATCCTAGCACTTCTTTCGAAGTTTCAACCCACTTTCATTTTCTTATTTATTCCTGTCAAACCTCTTCGCCAGTCCTTACAAACTCCTTCTTTTTCCTTCAATATATTTACTAGCGAGGATTTTGATTATTGGCTAATTAACTTAGATCTTCACGACTTCACTATCGTCATCCTCATGTTCTCAAGCTTGAACCCCCTAATGAGAACTGCTTTGTCAGCACCCATGCCTATTCTTTCCTTACAGATCAGCCCACCATCTGTCTCGGATGGTGAAGCTAAGGAAGTTCGATTGGATGGATTACTAAGAAATAACGCACTCTACAGTGATGGGAGCTCAACCACTGATTCTGGTGGTAGCGGAAGCGATTTAAGCCATGAAAATGGCTTCTATAACCCAGAGAGGAGTTACAATCTTGGCCCGAATGAGCTCACTTTGAGTCTAGGGTTTGAAATGGCAGATTTTTATTATCCTCCTCCACCGCTTCAACTACCAAGAGCGCTTAATCATCACCAGCAATACCATCCTCAAATCTATGGCCGCGAGTTCAAGAGGAATACAAGAATGATTAATCGAGTGAAAAGAAGCAACCGAGCTCCCAGAATGAGATGGACAACAACTCTCCATGCCCATTTTGTTCATGCGGTCCAGCTTCTTGGTGGTCATGAAAGTAATACACGAAAACATCAAAACAAAAGTTACTTGTTTTTTATGCATTATTTGTTCATATAATTCTAATGCATGTCTTGAGTTTATGTCGTTTCTATGTAATACAGTAGTAGATATCTTTGTTTGACGAAAGAGCACAACTAAGCTATAGTTTGTTCTCTATTGGAAAATGTCACAGGAGCAACACCAAAATCTGTCCTAGAGTTAATGAATGTGAAGGATCTAACCCTAGCTCACGTGAAGAGTCACTTACAGGTGGGGTTACTGTTTTCAGTAATCCTCATAGCTTAGAATATATGGACGGGATATTTTTCATTATGATTCTCATAGTTGTTATTGCACCTTTTTATCGTATTCTACTTTTGTGTTTGCTATGATTCAGTTATAGCGGGGGTGGAAAACAAGGGGTAAAGGGACAAAATGGCATCTAGAAATAATCTAAGCAATGTGGACTTTTTCTCATTCTCAATGGTTGTTCATGCAGATGTATAGGACAGTGAAGAGCACTGACAAAGGATCAGGTGAATGGATTGTCCCTTAAAACAGCTGCAAATTTTATTTTCTCTTGCATCATTCTCTTTGTTTGGGAACTTAGTTATCCAAGTATGACAGAAAATCTCTATTATTTGATCCCCTTTTCCCCGAAGTAATTATGCATAATGGTTTAGGATTGAACTGACTTCAGTCCATGTGACGAGTTATTTGCTTGGTGTCTGATAAAGCTACATGGCTCCATCTATGATGAATATTGCAGGTCAAGGGCAGACAGACATGGGTTTAAACCAAAGGACAGGAGTCGTTGATTTGGAAGGGAGAGGATTATCCAGTGGAAACGCTGATACCAACCCTTCTGTCAAACCACCACCGACATCAGCACAATCTACACCTCACAAACTCCAAAGGTCAGTGCATCTACTAGCTATGTCATATTAAGGAATATCTCAGATCTTCTTCTCGTCAGTCGTCACAGCAAGAAAGATGAAACGAAATGATGAATAGTAATTAACAATATTTATATTGAAGCGCGTTTACCTCTAAGTGCGAACGTAAGTACGTACGTACCTACCTACATATATACATGGACGTATGTGCACAACTGGTTTGCCTTGGTTAGGACTTTTTCTGGTCATCCATACTCCATAGAGTCCGTCACTTTCTTTTTATTAATGGGATTTTATTAGAACGAGTACTTACCTGGATTTTGATGAACATAACTTAGGGTTCGTAAGTTCATTAATTAAGCGAAAAATTTTGCGTGTGGCCAATTTTTCCTGTAACAGGGTTCCACCCTCGGCCCATATCGCTAGATTGTAAACTTTGAATTTTGCCACCAAAATCAATGGTTTTTGCTCAATTCTCAATGTAAGTGTTATAATATCAAAGGGTTCTTCTTGATGCCATAATAAATCTCTGGAATCTGATATGCCCTTTTCAGATGTGGTTCCGATCAATTAATTAATGTTTGGTTTTTCTTGCTGAGATTTGTTGACTTGTGCAACTGCTCTGATCAATCTATCTCCAAAACTGACGTTCAGTAACGCAGAGAGCAAGGAAAATCATGTAACTTGACGTTCAGTTCATTAAATGAAAAAGTGCTTAGCTCAGAAATTGATCTGCTTTCAAAAGTTCATCTTTCAAGTACACCTTTGGCGCAAGAATTGTAGACATATATTCTCTGCGGCTTACTTAATTCAATTTTATAGCTAATTTCTTCATTCCGGTACTTCAGTCTTCAAATTATGATTTTGACCTATCCCATGTTGCAGAGGTTCATCGCCTTCAGGGAAAACAAATGACAGGATAATCAGTATATCAAACCATGGAAATCTTTTGACATATTCGCGTTTTAAGGCAAATGATGCTACGGTATGCTTGATTAGGATTGTTTGATCGTCACCCAAAGAAAATTAAATTGAAGTGATTGAATTAATACACTGACTTGTATTTCATTTGTTAATAGGAGGACGGACGAAAGACTGGCCTCCATTTGTCAGATAATGCAGTGGAGAGGTTGGATTGTAGCTCCTTGTCACCTTCTGATGATAAGTTGCTTAATCTAGAGTTCACACTTGGAAGGCCGAGTTGGCAAATGGATTATGCTGAATCTTCAAATCATGAGTTCACCCTTCTCAAGTGTTAAAAATAAAACCATGATAAAAAGGGGAAAAAACTGGAAAAAAGGAAGTCCATTAAATTAATATATAATTAATGCTTCTCTGTTTTTGAATGTGAAGGAAGGATTGATATTAATATTAATTCTAATTTGCTTTCAACTTGTTCCATACTCTTCGAGAATTTTGTCTGGAATTAGAAAAGGCTACCTATAATTGATTCTAACTCGGTTAATCTCATGTATTTTCTGATTAAGAAATCATAGATATAGCTAAGCTAATTGGTGCTATATATAATTTTACTGATATTGAGTCATTCCTCCTCCATTTGCATGGATGAGAATGCATATATTTCTCTCAACATCTTCTTGAAAATTTAAGATCTGAATGGACGGTCCAGTCAATAAGGTCCTCACCATAGGTCGGCGTGGGGTACGCCCTTCTCAATTGGTCCTGAAAATAATATGGACAGGTGGAATAAATTAATTTCTAGTGTGAAATTTCAATCTGTTATGTCAATCATTTTCAACATTATGGCTGTATAAATCGAGCTGGGGTTGTCCTGCCTCCTTCCTGAGCTTACATGATTCTAGTTTTGAATCCAATTTAATTGTCCACGGGTAAAAGTCTTTGAACTCAATTTTATTACTTTCATGTATGGTATTATTATGAGCCTATAACATAGCAAGTCATTGACCTTTCTTATTATATATAGACCATTTTCTAACGGGGGAGCTGAAATAAGAAGTCACATGCAAAACTCAAAACTCAAACACTAGGGGATGAATTACAAGAAATATCATCTACGAGATTTATAAATATATTTTCAAGATATGGGATATAATTTTTTTTTTTTTGGTTGTAACTGAGGTGTAATTACCGAGTATCTTTTCATTACCGAGTATCTTTTTGTATATTTATATTTTTAACATAACACTTTTTATTATAAAATATTTTCAACACCTCAAATTTTAACATATTTTTTTTTTGTTGTAATTGAGATGTCTGGGACCGAGTTTTGATAAAGATTCTCAATAAACACACTTAACAATCGAATTCAAAATCATATATTTAATTATATAATTTTAAATTAATCTATGTGAACCGAGTTTCTCACGGATCGATATAATATTTATATTTATGATTGACAAAATGATTCGTTGCCTAAGAAATAATGTTATTAAAAACGATGTGATGGAAACCTTCAAACATTGTATATCTTTTAATTTTGCTACCTTATAACGCTCTATTTATTGCTTTGTTTGTAAAAGAAATTGACAAAAACTCACCATTTTCAACAATATTTTTAAAACCTTAGCTTACTGTATTAATGGGTAACACCTGTAAATTGATCACGGAAAGTGCTGTATTTGAAGCATAAAGGATGAAAAACGAGAACATATTCATTTTGATATAATAATTTAAATTTTTTTTTTTTTAATCCGGTTTACATAATCAAGTCCTTCGGTTTGATGCGTGTTTAGAACTGTAGACTCTCCCACCATCAACTTATTCAGAACTTACTTAAGAATAACAATCAGACTCAGACTCAGAATTAAACTCATAACTTATAAAATAAGAGTTATGTCACCTTATCACTTGAATTGTATCTTAAAAACATAATAATTTAAATATTAAATATTTATATAAAATTTATTATTATTATTTTTAAAACACAATATAAATATTATCATGGCAACTAAATATATGTTTTACATAATTTTGTTTTGAAAAAAAGAAAAACACCTCCTCAAAAAATTGATGATCAAAACATCATATTTAGAATTATAAGGTTACCATTGTTTTACTGAAAACAATATTAACAAATATGTTTAAAACGACATTAAAAATATAAGTTGTATATTTCCAAATGATTAATCAGAAAATCCTCAATTATAAATTTATAATTTAGCATTTCTTAAACTAAATTAGCAACTGAATTAACCACACGTCTTTTCTTTTTTTATAATTATTTTTATACTTTAATAGATAATAATAAAATGATACAATTATTTATTTATTTCTTATAATTAAAATATATATATATATATATATTTTTAGTTATTATTAAAAATAAAAATTAATTAGATATTTAATAATTAAAATTGAATGACTAATAAAAAATTCACAATATCGCCTTATCACTGATACCTAAAAGAATAATTATCTTTATTTTTATTAAAATATTGTTATTATCTCGTAATTTACTATAATTTTTTTAATGTTATAGTTAAATATATCTGACAATAAAATAAAATTAAAATAATTAAAATAGCATTTTAAATATTAATTTATTTTTTACTTATAATAATAGTTCAATATATATTTTAATAATAAAAAATAAATAAATTATATAAAATTTTATTATTGTGCATAAAAATATAAAAATAATTGTAAAAGATAAATTTTAGAATAATGGAAGATAAGTAATTATATTTATTTTTTATTTAAATAAATATTATCAAACTTCATGGAGGTAAGTGATAGATGATTGTTTACGACACTGTCTTTTTCAACAATTCATACGACCGAGCGAAAATTAAACTACATTAACTGCTTTAGTTTCCTCCAACCTCGTCAGCTTTTCAGTCCACGCGGCAATCTCTCCGCAACCACAGCGCCTTTGTCCAAAGTACAAGGGGTGTACAGTGTAATGTATCTTCTGTCTTTGTGTGTGATATAATGGCATGCTTGTCACTACAACTTCATTCAACAAAATGAACGTTTCAATGTCAGTGAAATCCTTGTCTGCCACCACTACTACACGTCATCACCGCAAATTTAGGAACCCAGTAAGTTGTTACCGTCGCCGGATGTATCGGCAGCCGGGGACACCGCTGTTGCAGTGGAAGTTTGATGGCAGACAACAGGGTCATGGGGGTGTTGCGTTGTCTGCCAGGAAGCTGGCTGCTGGACTGTGGCAATTGCGTTTGTCGGCTGAAGTTTCAGATTATGGAATTAAATGTGGATCATGTCATCGATTGAGGTTTGAGGTATGAGTTTGGGTTTGGATTTTGAGTAAATTTTGTTGTTTGGTTGATGAGAAACTGTGGGAACATGAAGGGTTGATTTTCTTGACAATGATTTGATTGATTTCCTTGTGTTGAAGTAGAATTTTCGATTGACAAGCTCGTAATATTGTGTATGTCTTTTCCTTCTTCCTTTTTTATTCCTTTGCATGCTCGTTTGATTGGTGATTGTGTGTTTGTATGGACGAATACTAAGAAAATGTAGGAAAATGAAAGAAACTGGAACACTTGGGGATTTTCTGAAACCATAATTAAATAAACAGAGATAAGAAGTTCTCTTTATATCAACATCTAATGAAGTATGACTTCTTATTTAATTGAATTCTCAAACAATTTTTATTTGAATCACAATTGTCAGAACATTATTGGTTCAGCATATTTCTTGATCCTCAACTTACGCCTCTGCAGTTTCCCTGCACGAGTTTGCTTTTGTTGAACATGGGGAAAACAGAATTAATCAATAATTTGTAATTTTCTGCCTCACAATCTATAAATTTGTGTCACCTCTTGTTGGTGGAAATATCTCCATGAGTTCAAAAAGAAATCATTCAAATTAAAGGCTTGATTGAATGTGTGCAGGATAAGTTAGAATTATAGGTTCCGTAACAATTTTGAGAATTTCATATCCTTGTCATTCATGCAGCCTCTTTCGGGACTTGTAAATATAGTGCTTCCCTCACATTGTACAAAC
>JAVXUL010000002.1:3897774-3909824 GCA_035590515.1 Trichilia minutiflora | reverse complement strand
GAGATAACCCAAACATTGATCCCTGACATGTCATCGTGGGACCAGACAAACACATCAGTATTCTGCTTTAACACTTCTACCAACGATGCTTTATACTCGGGGGCCAAGTTAGACCCAATCTTCACCGACCTCTCGGGCCACCTGCCATCTACAGTAACTGACTCCATCTCCTCAATTGGCTCAACGTATGATGTCTCCTTGAACTGGCCCATCACCTTACTCGTCTCTTCCGTCAGTTCCTCCTGGTGATCACCCTTTGCCTGCTCCTCTGTTGTTCCCTCCAATGGGCGTTTGTGACTACAGTAAGAATTCCTCGAAGCAGTGTTAAAGTAGGATCGGACCTCTCTCTGATTTTCCTGTACAACCCCAATCCCATCTCCTACTCTGAACTTCAACTTCATGTAATAAACACTTTCCACCATTTTTGTAGATCGGAGGAAAGGCCTCCCTAAAATAATGGAGTAAGGCTTTTTTAGGTCAATAACCTAGAATTTTACCATTGTAGTCTTCTGAAATGATCGATCGTCCATAGTCATCAACAGATATACTATTCCCAAAGGATGTACATAGGATTTCTCGAACTCATGCAGAGCGATCTCGACAGGTCTCAACCTCAGATCCTCAATGCCCAAGGAATCCAAGGTCTCCTTGAAGATGATATCAGTGGAACTCCCTGTATCAATCAATATTATGCTAATTAGAGAAGTTTCCACCATCAACATTACAACCAAAGCATCGTTGTGTGGGTACTGAACCCCACACTCATCCTCACCCGTAAACAAAATCGGGACCGAGGCCACTCTAGGTCTCTTTTCTGCACATACATTCAACATGTGCGGTTCAACATTATTGTTCAAAAGGGAGTATCAGGAATAATTCATCTAAAAATTATTTGAGTTTTCAGCCAACGTAGGGCCCTCTATAATCACCATGACCCCATTTTGCCTTGGATCCTACCCCAGATTTGGGGCTCTGTTGTCATCTTGAACCATAAATTCGGTCAGGTAGTTATTCCTAACTAAAATCTCAATTTGATTTTGGAGTTCATAGCAATCATTAGTCAAGTGTCCCATATCTTGATGGAACTCACAGAATTTGTTTCCAGCCTCTCCTGGGAGTTTATGTTTGATCGGACGAGGGTCCAACAATAATGTTCCCCGTTTCCTGACCTCCTCCAGGATCTGTGAAAGTGGAGCGTTCAAGGGAGTAAATTTCCTCTTCTGTTCCCCCTGCTCCACTCGCCTCGGTCTATCCACCTGGGCGACCCACTTTGGATTGTCTCTCTGAGACGATCTTCGTTCCCTGGGATACTGCTCCTTTTTAGTCTTGTCATTTCCTTTTTTCCCTTTTTCTGTAGCTGTATATCTTATTTTTTCCTTTTTCTGCAGCTGTATACCTTCTGATCCGGGGTTGCCTCTCGACTCCTTCCTCGTCCCTCACCACGACTTCTGGTTGAGGGAAGCTGCTCTCCACCTTCTCGTCTGGTGCTCTCGTCTCCTACGTATTAGCCTGTATCATCTTTTTCATATCTAACACTTCCTTGGCTAGTATCTGTATCTGCTGATCTTTCTCTGTATGCCGCTGTTCACTATCTTGAAGTAGCTGCAGCAACCAGGTCATTTTTTCAGTTTTCCTTGCATGGTTCGATCTATGTGCATGCACCTCAGCAGCGTTTGATCGGGGGCTCTTATGCTCCGAAATTTCATGCAAGGCACTATCAGCCCCTTTTGCAATAGCAGTAGCTTCCACAGAGCCTCCTTCCGTGTTCCTATATTCTGATACGTGCCTCCTGATTGAATAACCCCTGACGTTGGTCATCTTTAGCAAAAATAATTTGCTGGCTTTTTGTTCAGATTTCCCACAGACGGTGCCAAATGTTGATGCAAGAAGTTGGTGTCGTCCTCAACCTCGAGCACTAGCTGGTCTTCTCTTCTCGTTTCTTAACCTGGAACTGCAAAACACTGAACACCCTCCGATGCTTAAGTTAGAGAGGGTTTTACTTTGTGTGTGAGAGAGCTGTGCATGAAAGTATAGAAGCATAAAAGCATAAAATGTTCTATCCTCTGAAAATAATGCAGTACGTAGCAGAGAATATGAAAGAATGTCTTAGAGTGTGCGTAAGAATGTGTTAGACTGTGATAGAGTGTATCTCCCTTGATTTTTGGATGCTGCATATTGGAAGCCTAGGAGTTCGTATCTTTGAACACGTGTTGCTGCATGGCTGACGTGCCCAAGACAATCTGTTGCAAAAGTCAGGGAGTGTGAAAAACTGTCATACTGTTACTACCACGTCAATCCCAAGATCCCGAGTGTACATTCTTCTGAGTGAAGCTTCCAGTTCTCCCGAGAATGAATTGCCCTAGTTCTCGGGAGGCCCATATACAGCTGGTTATGACTTTGATGACACAAGAATGTAGCATTATGGAGGCCTCTATACCCTTGATGCTCGGGAATCCCTACCGTTTTATATGGGTCATATTAGCCTGACCCCCTGAGCCCAGAAGGCTTGCCGTTGAAGATCCTGTGTTCGAGTGCGAATTAACCATAAATAACTCAAAGGAGACCTCCTGACCGGTAGCCTCGAACAGAGTGTCCAAGGTGATCTCACTATCTCCTATAAGGTATAGATGGCTTCTTGGGATGACATCGTATCAAAATGTCCACTCGAGTATAACATGCCTGTATGATGGGTTTGAACAGGGGTGGTTTGGAGATGGACCTGAACTCGTAGACTGGACCTTGACAAAATACCAAAACATAATTATTTATTTAAATTATTTAAATAGGTAATTAAATTAAAAATTAAATATAATATTAAATTATTTATTTTAATTATATTTAATTTTTAATTATTTAAATAGATAATTAAATTAATAATATTAAATCTAATATTAAACAAAAAAAATACGTGGTTATTTTTTATTAAGTTTTTTTATGGTAAACAATAATATAGATGAACACTAATAAAAAAAGATAATTTGATTAAAAACAGTATTTTAATTAAAAAATTTTATGATGATTTTTTTAATAAAGATCATGCACCGTAGTTATTTTTGGTTAAATCACTTTTTTTTTTCCTCCTTAATCTTGGAAAATTTTTCATGAATTATTGTGATTTATCGCTTGATATTATGTGATTGCTTGTACTGAATAATTTTTTCCGTTGGTGGTTAAGTGGATTCGTGCCCATCAAAATGAGGAGCTCCGGATACCTCCTAGCCCTGCTCATGATTGGTTGCACAATAAGGAGTTGGATTCCCTTCAAACAATGTAATGTAAGATGGTATACTAATTTTATCGAAGTTTTATAGCTTCATATGGACTTAACAGCTTGTAATCCGTAAAGTTGGTATATTGCTTTTCTATAAATTCCTATAATCTGTGAACTTGGGATAAGTTCATATGGACTGAACAGCTTATAATCTGCAAATTTGAATATGGAATGATTTATTTAACGGGTTACAGGCAGAATTTTGATACTGATCAACTTTACTAACGCATGTCTCTAATTTACACGGGATTAAAGGGTCAATACTGACAATACATGCATCTTGTATATAGTGTTTTTCTTTTCTACTTTACTAATTGATTCTGATATGAGAGAAATATTTTATGGAGGATGTTAGTGATGCAAAAGGAATAATAGTAATGCAATAGTGATGAGATAAAACCTTTGACCATCCAGTAGGCATAATAAAGACGGTGGAATAAGGAAAAACAACTAGCGGTTTACAATTGAATGATCATTCATTCATTGACTAACTGAAGTGCTTTGTTTTGTAATATTTTTTTGGTTGCCATTTTTTGATTCAAGATTTTGAAAAGTAACATGTAGTTATGCAAAATTTATTAAACTTGATCACGAAACATTCTCACTGCAATTCCTGTGTCCATTTAGTCTCCCTATTGACCCAATATTGTTGTTGTATGAGGTTGATATTCAAAACAAATTATAAATCTCATTGTCTATTTTATTTTTCTGACTGATCTTAGGCTGCATCTTCATTTTCTAAACCTGTGGAATAAGAAAACTTCAATGTTTTCGCCAGTTTCAAATCCTCAGCCTCATATTGGAGAACCTTCTTTCTAAATAGTTGGCAAAGAGATTGTACAATGGAACAATTGAACCTTTCATAAATCACCTTTCACTTTAGTATGTGGCTATTCTTTGTGGTTAAAGTAGGAAAATGTTTGAACACCAAGATTAAACAGAATTTGAATTTCAGTTTAGCTTTGAAGCATGTTAGTTCAAACCATAATAAAATTTTCCATATGTCCTGCTTAACTAGCATGAATTCTCTCTTCTGCTTTATTTCTGAATATTAATAAAAATCAAGAGTAACACCCATTTGCCCTCTCTTAAAACCTCAAAATTAGTCAACTATAGTAATTATTCCAGGTTCTATCTGGGGCAAGGGAAAGCACTTGTTTCTGAAATGATGCATGACATGGAGGAATGATGGTGCAGTATATTAAACTGTTGATATGTTCATGATGCTGAATTGGGGTAAGTGGCATGACCAATTTACTATATGGAAGTCATGTTCGACAAACAGATATTGCTTCCTCTGAGTTTATGAAATCTATAATACAATAGAAGTCAACTTAATTATGCACACCATTATGTTGTATGGGTTCGTCAATAAGATATTCTTTCTAATTGAAGGTCATTGCATAGTACTTTATTTGGAATTAAGTTGATTGACGGTTAAAATTGGTTGAATGTGGAAGAAGAAACAATGAACAGGGCTTTTATGCTGCTAAATGGATTGATAACCCTGTATCAACTTTTTTTCTGTTAAGAATTGAAGTCATGCATATTTTAAGCCTTATCTAGATGAGTATATTTTATTTTATTTTATTTATATATATTTTTTCTTATCGATGCTATGAGTTGTTTGCCGGTAGAAAGTAATGATTCTGTCCAAAAACTTTCATTTTTTTTTTATTAACCTAAAAGAGGAAACAGAAGGTATGGGTAGATTCATGCAATTAAGGATTGTAAGACTTGATATATTTAAATTCTTTTCTATCTCCAACACTATGCATGTGGCCCCTCTTCCCATCTAAAGTCCACTTAGAGGAATAATTAAATGGCAGAAAAAGGGAAGCCATGTTTCTTGCCAGATATTGTTAGTTACAGAAATGTGTCATGTTGAGTTTCATTAGCTTATTGGTGAAGTGGTCTTATAAGTAGAATGGAATTTCATTTACGTTTTCATATTCCTAACGAACAATGGGCCCATTTCTCTTGTTCAGTTCTGTTGCTGTTGGTTTTTCATTAATATTATTTCTCTACAATGCATTGCTTAGAGGGACAAATAGTTCTAAAGTTAGGAAGACTGCAAAGGCTCCCGAACCAGCTGGTGCATGGCCAATTATTGGCCATCTCCACTTATTAGGTGGTGAAGATCAGCTTCTTTACCGAACACTTGGAGCAATGGCTGATAAATGTGGACCTGCATTCAACATCCGCCTTGGCAGTCGCTCTGGTTTTGTGGTTAGTAGTTGGGAAGTAGTGAAAGAATGCTTCACAATTAATGACAAGGCCCTAGCTTCACGTCCTAAAACAGCAGCTGCAAGGCACATGGGCTACAACTATGCTGTGTTTGGATTTGCACCTTATACCCCTTTCTGGCGTGAGATGCGAAAAATTGCCACACTTGAACTTCTTTCAAATCGCCGGCTTGAGGCACTCAAGCATGTTCGGATTTCCGAAATTGATATGGGGGTAAGGGAGATATACAGTTTGTGGGCTAAGAATGACTCACGCCCTGTGCTTGTTGAACTTAGGAAGTGGTTAGAAGACTTGACACTCAATATAGTTGTAAGATTGGTGGCTGGGAAACGCTATTTTGGTTCTACTACCTGCAATGATAGTGAAGCCAGAGGGTGCCAGAAGGCATTGAATCAGTTCGTTCATCTGATGGGCATTTTTACGGTATCAGATGCCCTTCCATTCTTTGGGTGGTTGGATTTGTTTGGCCATGAAAGGGCCATGAAGCAGACAGGCAAGGAGTTGGATGTTATTCTTGCAGGGTGGCTGGAGGAGCACCGCCAAAGAAGAGTCTCGGGTGGGATCAAGACTGAGGGTGAGCAAGACTTCATTGATGTCATGTTGTCTCTTCAGGAGGAAGGACACTTCTCAAACTTTCAGTATAATGCAGATGTTAGCATCAAGTCTACCTGCCTGGTATGCTGAATATTCAGATTCTTATCTATGTTAAAACCATAACTAAATCAATATGTTAGGACAAACAGACAATTGCGTATTTAATTATCCGAGTTACCATATTTAATGCCGTTAACCTTATTCAAGTTAGTTATATTTATATTTCGAACTATTGTTGCAGGCACTCATCCTTGGTGGTACTGACACGGCAGCAGGCACTCTGACATGGGCTATCTCTTTACTTCTGAACAACCGCCGTATATTGAAGAAAGCACAACAAGAGCTGGATGAGCAAGTTGGTAGGGAACGGGCAGTTGATGATTCAGACATCAAAAACCTTGTGTATCTCCAAGCCATCATCAAAGAAACCCTTCGTCTATATCCTGCTGGTCCTCTCTTAGGACCACGTGAAGCCATGGAAGATTGCACCGTTAATGGATACCATGTCCCTGCTGGTACTCGCTTGATCGTAAATGTATGGAAAATTCAAAGGGACCCAAATGTTTGGAAAAATCCTTCTGCTTTTGAACCAGAGAGATTTTGGACAAGCCATGAAGATTTTGATTTTAGGGGTCAACAATTTGAACTCATTCCCTTTGGGTCGGGCAGACGATCATGCCCAGGTGTATCATTTGCCCTCCAAGTGCTTCACCTGACACTTGCTCGACTTCTTCATGCATTTGAATTGGCGACTCCATTGGACCAGCCTATTGACATGACTGAGGGTCCAGGTTTAACCATTCATAAGGCCACACCATTGGAGGTCCTACTATCCCCTCGCCTCCCTACCAATCTCTATGGGTTTTAGCTTATATTTAAAGTTAAAATAAGTATTTTGAAATTGAAGGATGCAATAATAAGTTGGCATGTGGTAGTGGGACGATTTACTTGGTCGCTTTCTTAGTTGACAAGTGAATCTGAACCATATCTCATACTTGGAAGTATGTACGTCTTCGTGAAGGTTGCAGAATCTTGTATGCATAACTAACTTATTATATTATATTAATATAACAGTGTTTGATACAGGTGTCTTAAGTTCTTGTGGAGCATGCTGCTTTATTTGTTCAATAAACAAATCTGTAGTCACCCACCCACATCCCGGCATCGAATTTGAATTTGAGAGTACAATTATCAGGGATGCTCTTCTTAAATAAATACTATATTCCATTTATTTGTTTATTCCTCTCATTCAACAAAGCCAGGGAACTTGTACTAGCAGGGAAGTAAGTAAAGCATCTATGAATGCGTAAACAAACCATTTTCTATTGCCTTTGGCGTTGACTATTTTTTTTTTTTGAGAAATATTGCCATTGACTTTAAAATTTTGAAATTTTGTCTTTCATCGGCATCAAGCATATATTCAGTCCAAGAACTATCATTTTTATTACTCAGTATTTTTTTGGGATTCAGATGACTGAATTTGAAAATAAAACGAAAAAATAGATGAATGTTGAAGAAGAGACAATGACCAGGGATTTATGATCCTCGGTGGACTGGTAACCCTGTACCTACCTTATATTTTATGGGAGAGAATTGTGGTCATACACTCATTCACCTCTAACCGAGTGAGTAAACTGGTTTCTGTGTCATCAATGCTACGTATTGTTATCATTTCTTCAGCCTCCAGTAGGGCAGTAATTATTCAGTTGGAGAACTACAATTATTGTTTTAAAAGCCTTGCAAAGAGATAACTAGTAGTAGGTGTATATATATATATATATATATATATTTCGATTAATGGAAAATAATTAAGATTTTAAAACATAGTATATTTATATTTTTCTCTCTCACGCTGTGTATTTGTCCTCTCTTCTCATAAAGTCCACTTGGAGGAATTATACAATAAATTCTCTTGTTAGATATTGTGATGGATGATGCTTCATGCTAATTTTCGTGATTTTATTAGTAAAGTAGTCTTCTAATGAAACGGAATTTCTCGTTTGTGTTTTTACATCTTATCTGCTAGAAACCAAAACCAATGGGTCTATTATCTCCTATTAAATTTTGTTGCTGTTGTTGTTTTTCCATTAATATTACTTATCTACAATTTATGCCTTTATAAAGGAAGATGAGTTGTGAAGTTAGAAAGTCTCTAAAGACTCCCCAACCAGCTGGTGCATCAGCACCGACAGCACGGCCAATTATTGACCATCTTCAATCAAGCATGTTCTTCGGATTTCTGAAGTTGATATGAGGTTGTTGAACTTAAAAAAAGGGGTTCGAAGACTTGTATTGTTTTGCACACAGCGGAAATATAAAATTTCAAAATCAAACAATCATAACTGTTAATTATGCTACCTATTCAAATATAATATAATAAATAACATTAATAAAATAAAGAAAACATAGAATCTAATAAGGTTTAATATAACTACTTACATTTTTTGATACCGTAAAAAATTTACTCTCTTCAATTTTGTTAATAATAGTACAAAATCTTTAAGTTATACAGTAATTCTTATAATATTGAGTTAAAATACAAATGCGTCAAAAATATAGAAAAAAAAAATTAACTAAAGGGTTTTCCGTAAAAAAAACTAGGGATCTTGTAAAAAGGCCAAATGATAGAAGTCTTGTTTTTTTTTCGTTCACCTATTCCTTGTGCCACACGTTTATTTTTATAATACACCCAAGGAATTCCCACTTTGATTTTGTTTTCCACTCAATGACTAAGAGTAATTTCAACAAATCTTCGTCTTGGCAATTTAGTCGATCTCAATTAAAAAATATTTTAATTTTTTAGTATAATCTGACAAAATTCTACTACACATCTAAAACTACCTTATTCAAGGTATCTATAGAATTCTCAACAGTCCCAATTCGTCGTAATATCTTTTCTTCTTTAATAATTTTTCACACGAAAAAATATCTTACATGAACATGAAATATTAGAATCGTGAAGTGAATAGCAATTTAATTATCATAATAAAAAAAATAACCTTCTTCTAACTAATTCTTAATTTTTTTAATAATCTTTATAATCAAATAATTTTTTTTACAATTTCTTTAAGAGTAATGTATTCTATATTTGTAGTAGACAAACTAATTATAGATTTAAAAATAGATTTCTAATTTAGTGGACCTCTTGTAAGAATGAATAAATATCTAATAGTTAATTGATGCATGTTTAAATACCAAATCAATATCTATAATCTTTCATAAATACTATAAAATTTATTTTATATTGCCTATCAATGTTTCCTTTCATAAACTCTTTAGGGTGGCCTAGTGGTGGGGATTGGTTCTATAGATTTCAAGATTTTAAATTCAATTCTTATCCTAAGATTCTCTCTGTTAAAGCGTTAAGGGGTCAGGTCAGAAGTTTTATCTTATACTTAGTATTATCGTGTATAGTCCTTGTATATACACCATGTAATTTAGGATAATTACAAAATGATCCGTGAGGTCCTGTCCTCAGGGGATACACTAATCCCATGCTCGGATAGATGTCTTAGTGATGGTTGGATGTAGGAGTTTACACCTTGTAGTTTAGGACGACTGTAAGATGATCTGTGAGGTCCCATCCCCAGGGCCTACATCGGTCCTGTACTCGACTAGACGCCTCAATGATGGTTGAGTGTATGAGTTTTCTTTTGTATACAAACGGCTATCAGGTGATCCGTGAGATCCCACCCCAGGGGTGTATCGGTCCTGTGCTCGGTTGGACGTCTCGATGATGGTTGGATATAGGAGTTTTTCTTGCATACAAACAGCTGTCAGGTGATCCGTAAGGTCTCGCCCCTAGGGGGTATGCCGATCCCGTGCTCGATTGGATGCCTCAATAATGATTGGGTGTAAGAGTTTTCCCTGTATAAAAAAAAAAAGTTTCCTCTCAAGATCATGCATATACATGCTCACAACTCCATTTGTCCGTGAAATATTGGGTCTCATATATACTATCAGATACATTAGGCTACCCATTGCATTATGATGATTCAATTTTTATTAATTGTTATTGACTTGAATTTTGCTTGATTTTGAGTGTTTATAAATAAATTTCATGTTTGTTTGCTGTTTTTGTAGGTTATGATTGATTTAACAAAATTTCTCCGAAGTAGCGGTTAAGTATCGATTTTACGTATTATATGAAGATTTATCTATATTTTGGCATATACTCATCAGAATTTAATAATTCAAGTTACATTGGAAATCTGACTCAAAGATGAAGAACTTTTATGAAGAAACCATTTGCATTTGAAGTCATTTAGAGAGTCAAAATAAAGCTTGAATCAGAGTTATTGCAGCAGTCTAAGAAGAGAAATAGCAAATGAGCACTGTTTAAATAGAGAGCATGGCGCCCTGACGCCCATCTACCAGTGCCCTGACGCTTATTCTGCTAGAAAATCACTCAATTTTCAGAAATCATGGAGCCCCAGCGACCGACTTGCTAAATTGTGTCCTTGTACAATCCGGATTTTATTAAGAAGGGGGAGAATTATTATAAATAGGGGAGATTACTAACCCTAAAAGGGATAGGACGTTTTTATGGGATTTTGACTCTTAGAGACTTTTGGGCATCATTTTAGAAAGGAGATCGACCGACAACGCAAACGAGATCTGGAAGGACTCTATTAGTTTTTCTTTCTTCTCCCTTCATTTTTTATTTATTAGATTTCTTTTTCAATTCTTGGTTAGTATATTTATTGTTATGAGGAACTAATTTTATTGTTAGGGTTAAGGGATAGCCTACTTGAGAATATTGATTTATGATTTGAATAATTCTTTAGTGAATTTAATTTTTCCTATCTTTATAATTTGATTCGCTTTTCTTGTTATTATTGATGTTCTCGTGATTGATCACCATAAGAGCAAGATTAGGGTTTGTGAGGAGGACCGACAAGTGAATCATAAACTGGGCACTAAGAAAACGAATATGAATAATTAATTAAAAAAATATAATTAGTTATTTATGACATTGTGAGTTAACTGAAACTTAATGGGCTTGATTAATATTTGAGAGATCGACGTGTGATCATTATTACTTACGTACAGTGTTAATAAGCTGACAAGAAATTAATACGATATTTGAGTTAACGATGTTCAAAATCGAATTGTTCATAATTATATTTCAATAGTACTTAAGAGGTGAACCCGGATACCCTAACATGTGCGTTTATTATTTTCTAGTAAATCATATTTGTTTTGTTAAATTTAGATTATTTGTATTTATTTTATTCAGATACTCTCAAAATTCAAGTTTTTGGTATACAATTGGTGAGTTGTTCCCTTGGGTTCGATACCTTGGAATATTTCCAAGTTTATTACTACAATTGGCTCTGTGCACTTGCAGAAATTCTCAATCAATTGCCAATGAATTCCTGTACCAAGAAAAATGATTATAATTTCACATGTTAATTATAAAAATAGATTTCAAAAAGAATATGAAAAATAAAAAAGATCATGAGGGGAGAGGGTGGAAGAGACCTCTACTTCCAACCATACAGTTGCATTTTGCTGAATGTTCAATAAAGTATCTTCATAATATCTCTGAGTGCATTTTGATCTAGTTTAATCAATTTATGAAGCTGATTCTTTAGCTACCATTCCAAGGATTTGTGGATATAAGTGGTAAACCCAATAAAGTTTCAAGTTATGTACAACTCTATCCTTCAAGTAATTCTAGATTACCCGGAAGCATTGGCAAGTAGCAAAGTATGTGATAATAGTTTAAATTAAGCCGAAGCAAATTAGAGAGGTTTACGATGCTTATTGGTTACTATCAAAATGATTTACTTTAAGATATAAATCTTCTAATAAGGATAACTGGTCAAGACTATCAGGTAATTATTAGAGATATACCCTAGAACCAATCGTGTCATATGGTTCAGGGTCACTATTTCTTTGTATATACTCTTTATAATTATTTGTAAAAATATTT
>JAVXUL010000002.1:3855079-3888585 GCA_035590515.1 Trichilia minutiflora | reverse complement strand
AATATTTAATTAAAAAAATATTTTTAAATATTTAATTATTATAATCGGGCCGGTCCGTTTAATCTGCGGGTTAAACGGGTTAAACCCTTTTATCGGCGGGTTAAACGGGCGATCCGTTTAATCCGCGAGCCAAAAACCATTAACCCTAACCCGTTTATTTTACAGATTAAATGAACTGACCCGTCGGATTGAACCCGTTTTGACAGCTCTGTATAAAAGGAATCAAATTTAGAAACCATGGTATCCGTCTTATTAGGAATCTCTTCAATTTTAAGATAGAAAGAGATCCAAAAGAATCAATGCATTCATCAAATTAGGCATGATCCACGTTTTTACATTTCATAAGTTTCCTTTTCCATTTTCAACCAGATTATCCAACTTAATTCGGAGATCTCATGACCGTTTCCAACAAGAAAGCAAAACACAATTTTGACAATTTCATGGCTATAAAAAGGGAAACATATTCCATATCCAAAATGTTCAAAACAAAGCTTTCAAAATTTCATAAAAAGAATGGCTAAGGGAGGAGGCAATGCAATGTTTGCAGTAACCACCATGGTTTTGTTGCTTCTGCTTGAAAGCAATGTCATCTCCGCAACAAAGTTCAAGGTTGGTGATACTGGAGGTTGGCGACCTGGAATTCAGAATTGGGCCACAGGAAAAACTTTCCATGTGGGTGATATCCTTGAATTCAATTATCCTCCAGAAAGGCACAACCTCATCGTTGTGGATGAAAATAGTTATAATGCTTGCAAAGTACCGGATGGAGCGAAAACATATCAAACAGGACATGATAAGATTGTCCTGAACAGGGGAAAAAATTTCTTTATTTGTGGTTTTCCAAAACACTGTGAGAATGGAATGAAGTTGGAAATCGTTGTTTAGTAATGCTGTACTGGAATTCTTGTTCCAACGATTCTTATGGTTCCTACATGATTAATAAAAAATAATTCTTGTTTTATCAACGTCTTTCATATTAAATAAATAGTATTTTTTAAGTAAATCGATCATAAAGAAATTGGATAACTCATTTGCAAGGTCATATGATCACATCATTTTTTTCTCATTTCAGCTAAGCATCCCTCAAATCGGCTTGCTCTTCGTACGCAATTTGACAAAAAACAAAAAGAGAAGAAGAAAAGAAGACGCGCACACAACCTTTTCACACTACAATCCATGATTCAAATCCAACGAGAGCAAGCACCAGCAATTAACTCGGTGGTTTGCTTATTTAGACAAATATAAATATAATTATATAAATTCTTATCTTTAAATTTAAAGAGCATCTCTAATGTATCCGTAAATTATTTTTTTAGAGATATCACATATACAAAATACTTATTATAAGTGCAATAAAGCTCTCTAAGTTTTTAATTTCATTCACTATCAAGCTGACGTAGCAAAAAAAAAAATTACATCCTCAACTCCATCCTCTATTTTTAGAGAGTTTTTCTGATAATCTTAGATTACTGGCTCAGCAATTTATTTATTTATTTAATGATTAAAAAAATTAATTTAATAATTTTATAAAATAATAAATAGTAATCTATATGCATAATAGAAAGTAATTTTTTAGAATGATATTTATCAATACCATGTAAGACGTAAGTCTCTCCACATCAATAACATAATACATTTTTTACAAAAGTATTCTATTAATACATTAGAGATGTTCTTAGATAAAGTGGTAAATTTATGAGAGTCACTTAAACCTCAAGTTTTGAGTTCGAATCTTTAATTTGTAATGTCAAAAATTAAAAAATAATTGTTTGGGTTCACGTGATAAAGTCAATTAAAAATCAAATGCTCACAATTACAAAAATTAAAAAACAATTATTTGGATTCATGTGGCAAAACTCATTAAAAACCATTAAAAAGATAAATTAACAAAATTTAAAAGTTGAATCCTCACAACATTAAAAATTAAAAAATAATTATTTGGATTCACATGACAAATCTTGATGATGCCTAAAATTTTTTGGGAGGGAAACTCTACACACCACACAAATTCTTCTCTTTGAATTGTATATGGGTGTGAATCCATCTCAGATTGGTAAAACCACCATGATAACTATGTTCCAACTACTTGAAAGCATAGAGAAAAAAATTAAAAGTATGCCAACTTATCGATGAAAAACTCCAATACTTAACTTAGACTTAGAATTATGAAAGAGCGTAAAATCATAATAAAATAGCAAGATTTAGGAAATATTGATTCAAAATGAGTGTATTTTCCTCTTGGTTCCCATCCTTCTTTACTTTGGAGAAGGACTGGTAGTTTTAGGGGTTGATAGCCTATGCTCTTAAATCTTCACACGCGCAAGTCATTAGAAAATAAAAAGTTGGTGTTTGTCAGAGTGATTTACATGTTGGCTTCAAATAGTAAATCACTGTATAATCATTATCTATAGGCCTGGACTAATGTAATAATTACCTAGACTGTGATTTATACAATATCAAACTTTAAAAGTGATGTAAAATAATACCTTATAGTGACCTTGGGGCCACGACATAATCCTTTTTTCGTAGTCCTTATTTTTGTGATGGATTTATTTTAGGTCTCGAGGTTGCTTTCTCAACCCAAAAGTTTGGCACATTCTTGATAAATTGATTGCATGCTTACATGTATGTTCGAGTTTGTATATGATTAATTCAAAAGTCAAGGAAAAATCATCAAAATCAAGCATATAAAGCCACATATCACTAACCTTTAATGATGATTTGATAAAGAATAGCCCGTAAATCAACAAGCCTCTAAGAAATCAAAAATTTTATGACCAAGCTGAATTGGTGGAAGAAAGGAGGGAGAGAGTGCTTTTGATAATTTTTTAAAATTATCATTGATTCTTCAAAAATAGAAAAATGACCTCTAATTTATAGTAAGACCACATTTATTTAATTGCTCTTGTCATTTTATTCAATGACAAATGTGTTCAAAACTTGTCCAATAAACTTTTTAATAGTAAATACAAAATTATATTTAGTCCTCTATATTTTAAAATATGATAAATAGATACTAATGTCTTGCGTGTCCGAGGATTACATTCTAACTGATAAATGTATTTTTGGGATTTACGACTGTTATCACTTGATCGACTAGGGTCGGGATGTGACATTCCTACTATATATATACCTTGATATCTAGTCGTGATAATTGGCGTTCGACTAATTCGTAAGGACTTCTTTCTCTAGCACTTTCTTCCTTGTATAAGTTTTTTTTTTGGCAATTTAATATAAACTTTGCTATATTACATAGATTTTTATTACTTCAAAATGTCATGTTTCCCCTTTTTTTGTATTCATGATTTTTATTGCCTTACATGATAATTTGAAAATAATGTTAAGACATTAATACACCACACAGATTCCTCTTTCTAGACTGTAGATAGGTCTAACAAAGTCTACCTTAGGTTAATAAAACCATAATGATGAGTGCTTTTCAATTTCTTGAAAGCACAAAAAATTCTAAGAGTAGTGTCAACTTTCCAATAGAGAAATTCTAATACTTAAATCAGACTTAAAATTATAAAAGGATGTAAAATCAGAATGAAAGAGTAAGGTTTAAGAAATATCGACGTAAGATAAGTGTATTTTACTCTTAGTTTCTAATCTCTTTTGCATTAAAAAAGGGTTAGTATTTATAGGAGTTGATGGCACATCCTCTTAAGCCTTCACATGTGTAGGTTATCAGAGAATGAAAAGTTAGTATTTGTTAGAGAAATTTGCGTATTGACATCGAATAATGAATCACTGCATAATCATTACTTGTAGGATTGGACTGACATAATGATTACCTAAACTATAATTTGTATAATACAAAACCTTAAAAATAATATGATAGCCTACAATGACCTTGGGCCCCCGCGTGATCCTCCTTTATCATCCCTATTTTTGGGCTCAATTTACTTTAGGTGTCGAGGTCACTCTTTCGACCCAAAAGTTTGGCATATTCCAACGCCTTCGATAGTCTAAGAATTTTTTCTTAGTTTTGATGAAGGTGTGACCTATCTCTATTATCGTCACAAATTGCAAGTTACCAATGGGATTTGTTTCTCATAGGGAAGTTGACTCCACACATTAAATATTGGGGAACGATTGTGGGATCAACGATAATTGATTGGAACGATAATCTCAATTTTTAGTCTTAACAAAACCCAACGAAAACTATTAAAAAATTAAAGTGTGCTTACCATACTTCCTTGTCATTACCAAGAGCAACACACTTTTTTACCATACTTCCTTATTCTTACCAAGAGCAACAGTCTTTTCGCTAAAGTAATAATGAAATAAAAATCAAACAATTATTTATATTTACGTGATAAAATTCATTAAAAATTATTAAAAAGATAAAGTGGCAAAGCTTAAAAATCAAATTCCCACAACACTAAAAAAAAAAAAAAATCATTATTTGAATTCACTAGATAAAACCTATTAAAAATCATTAAAAAGATAAAGTGACAAATTTCATATTACTTACCATACTTCCTTGTTCTTACCAAGAGCAACACACTCTTTTCTCTTAAATAATAATCAAATAAAAATCATTTACATGACATAGATATATAAATTACATAAAGCCGTGTATACAGTTTCTGAACTATGTTTTTAATTTAAATCCAAATTTACGAAAATAAAAAGTATGTGTGACTTTAGATTTGACATGCACTTAAGGGTCTAAGTCAAATTTTCAGCCATCAAACTAAATAATTAATTATATATTCATTTCATTTGTGAATTTTGAATGCAGTCATCGAATAATTATCATATAAGTTTAGATGTATTATGGATATAATTGATAATGCCCTCAAATCCTATGCATTGCCCAGGAATCCAAAGCAAAGGCACTAAGAGTACGAGTAAGTGGCAGTAAAAAAAGATGCGGTGATTGCAATGATCAAAGGAGCTTTAAACATGTGATGCTGCAACCTCACATTATTACATTCCTAAAAAAGGTGATGAAAAAATGAAAAATATTACTTGGAATCACCCACAATGGGAATGGTTGACTTTCATTTCACAAAATTTAGTCTAGTATATGCACCATTTACATTTCAAAGTTAGCTCTGTTGCAAGAAAGCCAAAAAAACACGTATACTAAAAGAACTTATAATCTCATGCATTAAATGGACAACCCGTATTAGTTAAACCCCAGAATTTAACATACATAATTCTAATGCATAATAACTATACATAATAACAAAAATGAAAGCAACCTAAAACATAATTTCTCAATAATTAACGTATATATAACATTTATAAGCTTATAATTATACAGTTTCACCTGAATCTTGATGAAAGATAAGAATACGTTGAACGCAAGTAGCCATGCTGGGAGAGTGAAGAAAGCATTAATTTGCATATACGCTGAACCCAACTGAATAAAAACAACTGCTAGTAATATATGAAGTGAAATTTGATGGGAACAAGAAATTTTCCTTCTTCCATAGTTTTCCAGGGAGAAATTTACAGAGCCAGTTTAGCATTCTGACCACCTCCAAAGTCCATGATGATTTCACTAATAATGATAATAATGAATTAATGATTATAAATTAACGGAGGTAGACAGAATGCCAAAATAACTCTGCAACAAAAATCCTCCCCCTGATAAACCCTAGAAAACTTAGCCATAGAAACAAGACAATGATCAATGCGATTATTAGGAAGAAGTGAAGAGTCAATAGCCGAAATTTAAAAGGTTTGAGTAGTTGTAATAGCATGGAGATGAAAGAAAGTTAATGTTTGGTAATTAAATTTAAATATGGAAAATCATGCTTTGATGTTTTGTTTTCAAATGAAAGTAACTTTTTTCTAGAAAGAGGGTACATGAGCGTGCATGGTGTTGTACGATCTCGATTGGGATTGGGATTGGGAAGGATTCATGGTGGG
This sequence comes from Trichilia minutiflora, assembly GCA_035590515.1. Taxonomy (NCBI): domain Eukaryota; kingdom Viridiplantae; phylum Streptophyta; class Magnoliopsida; order Sapindales; family Meliaceae; genus Trichilia; species Trichilia minutiflora. The sequence continues at coordinate 3,882,699 of JAVXUL010000002.1, read as the reverse complement.
CGTTGCCTTTTTTTTTTTTCCTTTTGAGTTCTTTCTTGAGATGGCTTGACAAAAAACAAATAATAGGGTAATTGACTGTCCACTATCAAGATGGATTCAATTAATTACTTTTTTTAAAAAATTATTCTTAAATTTTCAAATTTGTGGACTTTTTTTTAAAAATTATTCTTAAAGTTTCAAATTTGTGGGCTATAGCTAGCTATTGTTTAATTGGAATTTTTTTTAGTTGGTACAATATTTTGAATTCCAACTTTGTTTACACTATAATTAGAAAGGACCCTGATTTTTTTCATTAAAAAGTTTTTAAAATAAAAAAGTATTATTTTAGAAAATAATAATTTCAAATTTAACGTTTCATTTCTTAAATTTGACCTTTGTGTGTATCATACTATATATGGCAAAAGCTATATAAATCTATCTATCTATCTATATATAAAGATATATATATGGTGATTATAATATTAGAATATGATAATTTTTTTAAGGTAATTCAGATGTTTTTGTCATTCAATAAATTAAAAAAAAACTTAAACAAGTGATTTTAGAGTCAACCTGACTTTCTTTTGACTATACTGGGCATTGATTTCATTAATTCGGTAACCTTTTTGACAATTGCTGCCAAAGGAGGTTGCATAATGGGCTGTATTTGTCTCCCACTCAAATTGTCAACTCACAATGCGATTCCTTCAAGGCTCAAGCTTTCCTTTGGGTTTACGAACCGTTTTCACAAAGAATACTTTGGGAAAATATCAGATAACTCTAATTTTTTACTTAATATTACTTTTATCAATTAATTTCTACTTTAATACCCAGTTTTAAAATTCCGTGGGACAGAAATGGAAAGTTCCCAACGAGACTTCTAATGATTTCTTGATCTCAGGAATCATTGAGGGACCTGCCACTAACGAGATAGAATTGGGAAAGTTAATAAGAAATGAGGCAAAGAAGATGAGAAAATTAATGGAGCAAGGATCGATTTAGTACTTCCTATCGTACTGCTCCATTTTTTTTTTAATTATAAGTATATAATAATTACAAAATATAAATAACATGTTGTACATAGAAACCAAATATACAAACGCATATATCAAGCTTCAACCAGGAAAAAACAAACAAACTCAAAACTCGAACTGCATCTGCATGCGTGCTATACAATGCACAACAAGTATTTTCAGTTTCCTCCGACACTTCTCAGGAAAATATATTAAGGAGCTTTAGTAATAAATTCGTAGTTTTGCAAGAGCGATTGTGTGAGGATTTTTTTTTATCACTGTAGTAAATTTGATAAATCTATTTATGTGTACCTCAACCATCGATTTTCGTAAAGGCTGCATCAGAGAGGGTCTGTGTAGGACGGATCTACCATTTTCAGAATGACTGTTTCCTCTTGATTGATATTCTAAAAGAACAAGATTCAGTTCAAACGTAAGTAAAATATTTTTTCAAATATATCCTCGAAAGAAATGAAAGCAATGCAAAGCTAGTATTCAACAATATCTTGCAACTAAAAGAAAAGAAACACGAAAGTTGTTGCCACAAGCTTCTTCTTTTTTTTTCTTTTTTTTTGCATCAATGGTTTTTATCAGTCGTCTACTGAAGCTTTCAGATGAATGAAGATATAAAGAATCACCGCTCAATTTAGCAATGGGGTTTAGAACTGATAATGAAATCTGCAAAATCTGTTATTTCGTATCCATTCAAACATCTGAGAAATTGAAATTCAAAGTGTGGTTGTCTCCATGGCAATGTCCAAAAGGAATTTGCAAGATCAAAAGACTTTCAAATACACAATGACATTGGATAATAGTTAACTACGTTGAAATTAGCTAAAACATAAATAGGAATATCTTTTCTAATATGCAATATTAATTTGGGTCTTGATCTGATCATTTCTTTAAAACTCTGAAATAGTTTGAGATTCTTAACATCCTGTCTTCAGCATAACTATATTAGCATTATGAGGCAAACAGTGATAGTAAATCCAGAATGCTATCAAATTGAAGTAATCCTTAAACGATTGAACTGTCTATTTATGGTTTATTTTATTTCTAGAAAGAGACAGTTGTTTAGCTACTTCTCATCAACAGTACTCTTTGGTTCCCTACGATGGATATACATGTTTAGACACTCCAACAAAATTGTAAAATAATATATAAAACAATATATCAACATAATTATGTGATTCTCGTTTGAAAAAAGTGTATATCACATCATAGCAGATGATACAATGAATAAAACTGCAATATCAATTAACTAAGCTATTGAACAAGAAAAATCGCCTGGTTAAAGAAAAGCCAAGTTTCAATATTTTGGTCCCTCAGAGTGTCTACATTAATTGCCTAGTAGATTTTTCCATTTGGTCTCAAGAATTTTGGCCTCTGTCACAGGAAAATGGTAAAAGTATTAAAATAAAAATTAAGTAGGCTTATACATTGTAAGTGAAACATATGGTTAACATGCCTATAGGTACATAAAATAATGTTGATGCAAAAACATTTGTAATGATTTTCGTACATCAAACACTAGTCTTTTTATGATGATAGGGTGGTGGTTGAGAGATTTTTTTTTTTTGTGTGTGTTTGTGACTGAACTTGGGTCTTTCCTAAGTTACACGCAATTCTTTTTTTTGAGAAGACGATAATTTTTATAGAGTTAGGGTGGTTAATCCTAAAGATTTTAAAATGAGTTATATTAATACGTGATCATACTATTATCGAATATTGAGCCTAGGGTTTTAGAATGAACTCCGGTAAGTTATCCAAACAAATGATATAAAGAAAAAAATATCAAATTCATCTAAGGTTTTTTTTTTTTGCCAACATTTCAAAAAATGTGACCAACCGAGTGTTTCCAAAAGAACTCGGAGTAATTGCACGCAACAAATTTTTTTTGTATTGAATTAACTACTAAAGCTTTGGTTTAAGCTTTCAGCTAATAGTAGAAACTTTTAATTCAACTTAACATTGTATAACAGAGTCTGCCTTGGAATCCCCTGTTTCACTTTCATGAAGTGTCATATTACTGCAAATTACTGTATACTGATCAAAATTAAGCAGCACATTTCCTAACTCCCATCTATTGTTTTGTTTTACTTAATTTTGATCAATTTATAGTAATTATTTAGATTTTATTCTGCTGTTTAGCCGTGATCTTTTGGAAGAGTTACTATCCGTGATCAGCCCCCTTCGAATACTATTCAAAAGATTTTAGCGGTAAAAGATGCCATGCATGATGTGGAGAATTATCTTCAGAATCTGAATGTCACACTTTTAAAAACACGCACATTATTTCTTTCAGGTCAGCCTCAGGTACTTTACTATGACCATTGGAGGAGTTTGTTTTCTGTGTTTGTGTTTGGTCAATGTTTTCAGGTGCTCCCAAGCTTGGAGAATGTGTTGGGTGTTTGTGTGTGTTTTCTTCTTGGCAATTGATATTGACACAATCAAAGTGTTTTAGAGAATTTTATTTTTAATTTGTACAATATTTTCTTAAAACATAAACAATTCATATTTCATTTGTGCTGTTGGGACCATTGTGAATAAAAAGATTTGCTTGTTCCGAGCCTCTTATCAGATAACAACTGAGTAGCACTAGTTTTGCTATCCTCTGCAACTATTCTCTTAATCGTTCCTTTCAAGAATGTTCTTGCTTTCCTTGTCTCTGATCTTTTTACTGGGGAGCTGGAGTTCAGGAAGGAAAGGGTTAAGAAATTCATTACTTTGTTAAAGCAGCGATGGGACACAATTCCTGCAGCCCCCGTCATCGTATATCCATTTGACATTGATGAGTCGAAGACAGTGGGTCAAAGAGGGGAAATAATGGGACAAACAACCAAAAAGAAGTTAGAGCGGGGACAACAGTAGACAGGCTGCGAACCTTTCTGACAGGGCAGCTTTGTTATGAAGAAATTTGAGACATCTGCAGTTGTAAACAACTATACACAAAATTTCTTTTTTTGGTTTTGTCCCTTTTCTGTACAAAAGCTTGAGTATATTAATAAAGCATATCAATTTAGTTCATGGCTGTAATATTTTCACTGTTTTAAGCATTGTATTAGCACAGCATCTGAGACGATAATGACATATGCATGAATTCTAATGTGTAAGCATATCAAGGTATTGTGTGGTAAGGTTTGTTCTGTACATAATACATGATGTGAACCATCAAAAGGTTCCATTTCAACTAGATGTACCCAGTGATTACGGATTAAACTGTGTTTTGAATGTTGACAACGGCAAACTCTTTAGAGAAGTTTCATCATTTTCATCTCTTCCGCCTTTCCCCTTGGTTTCAGCCCTTTTACTTTTGTTGGTGCAAGAATTATCCATGGACCCTCCTCACAACCAACGTGGAATAACTCAACTGGTGAGGTATGAGGGCAATGTGGCTATTTGTCGAACGACGATTTCTACATCGGAGAAGGACTACGAATGTGGTTGCTTCTGGCAGAACTTCACCTCCTAAGCCTACAAAGAAAGTAACACTTCGGAGTGACGTTAAGAGGGGTTCCCGATAAAGAAACTCCGATACCTAAGTCAGAGAAAGGGTGGAAGAATGAAATGTGTTTCCAGTAAAGGTAGCAAAAAGAAACTCTGAACGAACCGAGAATGAAAGAAATATGTATGGAATTTACCCTCTGGAGATAGCGAAAAGGAAAATGACGGTAATGAAGCTGCCTGATTTCTCTCAATCTCTTTGTGTAGCTTAAATATTTTTTACTCCACCGGTAGCTCAACTCTCAAATACAATGACCAATGAATACTCAAAATTCAACCCACTAGCCAACTAACCAAGAACCAAACCCTCCTCCGTTGCAGAAGTTTGGTTTATATAGTGTCCCTCCTTTGAACGATGATGTGATTTGGTATCAAAGAATGGAAAGGATGTGATATCTGACATAGCGCAATGTACAGTCGATTTTCTTTAATGATGTTGTCACATCTATCGGCTTTGCAGACCCGTCACCGTCCTACCACCTGAAAATGGTCAGAGGATGGGATGCGTATTTTTGATGGGCCAGTTGTCATTAATCATTCCCATTTTTGAGTGGAAGAGGTATAAGTCCATTGATACTATGATCAGGGATCGCCTGAGAGCCAGCAGTTAGGGAACTCTAACCTGAGGCAAATTTCATGGGAAGCCATTCTGATCCCTGAGCTGGGGATGATTATAAATTCCAACTTTCGGATACTTGTGACGATACTGATTTTCCTAGGAAGCAGGTTACCTGGGACGAAGCTTGCCTGAGATCGTAGGATCCCTGAATCGGGGGATTCCTGAGGCGAAGTTTGCCTGAGATCACAAGATCCCTGAACCGGAGGATATCTAGGGCGATGGCATTGTTGGACCGGGATGCCTGGGACAGAATACACCTGAGAAGAGAGAAACCTGGTATTACACTTGGCCTCCTATCACGTATCTTGCTGATTAGGTGTCCACATGTTACCTCCGTATTTTTTCCCAAACATCCAGTTCCCTAGTTTTTGGTGTGAGACTCGTAGAACTCGCGCCAGAAAATCATGCCTGAGACGAATTATCCTAGGGAGGAAATGGCTTCAGGAGTTTTTAGTTGACCAGTACTGTAGTCAATTACTGAGGCGGTTATCGTGTTGCAGGAGCTTCCTGATCACTTTCTCCTTTCCTTTTCCTTCAATGATTCAGTTAGCCTGATACTGACGTGTCTTGCCTAGGTATCTGTTCCGACTGTATTAACTGCCTCCTATCAGGAGTCATGTCACAATTGTCAACAGCTATTATTAACTGCCAACAACCATCAACAGCTGTCTCTGAAAAAATGTCTCCTCGATCCCTGAGCAGATTTTAAATACAAGGCTGGAAAAGTGCCACGTGTTGGATTACTGCTAAGGGGATGTGACGATTTCTTAATCCCTGGGGAATATTTAATGGATTAGACATGTGGTAGCCCTCTGACGGTTCAGATCTTTGGTGAGGATTGCCTCTCTTTTCCTATAAATACCCCCTTCTTTCACTTGTCATTTTCACAAAATCTGACTTTTCTCTATACTCTCTCTCTCTCAATTCTTCTGCCCTTTTACTACTTTCTGCTTTCTGTGTGTTTTTTATTGCAGGTTAGATACCTGCTAAACTTCTTCACAAATAGATGGCCAGTAAAGGAAGCTCTAAAGATACAGCTCGTTGGAATAAGTCCTCCCATGCAGCCACCCTTACTCACGAGAGAGGGGATAATGAAAGAAACACCACCGGACAGGCTCGGGCTAGGGGACCCAACGAAGTAGATTGGTTCCCCTCTACCATTACTGAGACGGATATTCAGACCTACCACAAACTCGAGATTCCAGCTGACGTCGATCTCAGGGTCCACAGGGCTAATAAAATCCCGAGTGCCCTGGGGTCAGGAGAAGTAGTCTTTAATGAAGAGCATTTACTGCTCGGAGTAAGATTTCTGCTACAGCCCCACTTCGTCCGAATGTTCGAGGCATTCAGGATTCCCCCTTAATAACTTGAGGGTCTTGTGGGACCTTTTTGTACTGAAGGTTGAGGCCAAGTCTCCTGCCCCCACCCCGGATGAGTTGCTATACTTTTTACACCCTCAAGAAGAATACCAGTCAGTATTCAGGATGGTACTACCTGTAAATCCGCCCAAGGATGCCAACCAAAGTTGAAGGGTAGTCCTTCCTGTAACAAGGACTGAAAGGACCGCTAGTTTGTGGTCAGCGATAACTGGACGGGATCTCCTCAGAGCACCATTCCCACGACTTTTCAGAAGTCAGGTACAATAAACTAGCAATTAAAGAAGATTTACTAACTTTTACTTGTTGAAATACTCTGATTGACCTCTCTATATGCAGAAATTAACAGGGAGCAGTCAAGAATCCCCATCGATGTAGTCAATCGAGTGGAATCTTTGGTTTCGAAAGATGTCAAGGCCCTCTTGAGTGTAGATGCTCAGGTGAAGTTTAGCCTAGCTCAAAAGGTGACGATCAGGAATAAACTGACAAAAATTAGGACCCATATGAACAAAGATAAAAATATCTTTATATTGGCTGCATTGAGGCTTGTAGTCAGGTGGAGCTAAATTTCTTGACTTTGTTCTCTTGCAGCTACAGGTACGGGGAGTACTGTAACTGATAGGAAGCAGAAAGCAGTCGACGTTTTCAAAGGGCTGCTTTCAAAACCATGCCCAAAACGAATAAAACTGGTTGACTCTGAGTCGAAAACCATCAGGAGCAAAGACGAAGAGCCCCCAAAGAGGGATGATAAAAAAGCTCCCGGAAAGGGGGATAGGCAGATGGAGCGCTCCAAAGGGAAGGGTATCTCCTTTAAGGAGATGTCCAGGGAGGAGACCCCGGAGCGCCTTCGAAAAAATGACCTAGCCCCGACAAAGGATAAGGGCAAAAGGCCCTTGGAGGACAGTCGGGAGGAGGGAAAGAAGAAAAAGAAGAAGAAAATCGTCTCCCCTCTTCTCTCTCCCAAACAACGATCAGAAAACGTCCCGTATTTGTGGAAGGCGCTTCAATCACCCAATTTATGGGACTGGATGAAGAAGAAACTCGGGTTGTCACAGGGGCTAGCCAAACTCAGGAGCCCAGAGTTGGTAAAGGCCAGGGACAGGAGCAAAGGGACCCGTCCCATTTTGAAATTGGAGATTCCTTCCCCCAGACCACTAAGACGGTGGGAGAATTTGATGCTTTAATGATAGAGGATCTCCTCTAGGAGAAGAGAGAAAGTTTTGGCCATCTTCTCTCTTTGATGAATCGGGGACGAGAGGCGATTTCCCCAAGGAGTGCAAGAAAATGGGGAACTTATCCCTTGAGGAGGCGTTTGATTCCATGAGCTTCCACGCCTATCAAGTGAGTTGCTTTTACTTTTGCTTTTGAAATATATGTTGCTAGTTTTGAATAACCTCTGACCATTTGCCTGATTAATGCCTTACCCATGCAGAATGCCTTTGTCTTGAACATATTCGCAGAAGACATTAAGAACGCCATCACTGTCTGACGAAGGGCTGTGGATACCGTGAAGAAGCTTGAGAAAAGGGCTCAAGAAGCCATTTCCCTAGCCTGAGAAAGCGCCTCCAAAGAAAGGAAGGAACTCATGGCCAGGGTCTTTAGCCTGGAGGGGTGAAACTCCCAACTTCTCGCAGAGAAGTCTGACTAGATGAAAAAAGAGGAGGCCTACAAGGCCAGTTTATTTAAAGCTGAGGGTTAGATCCATGTGCTGGAGGGAGAAAAGGCGAGTTGTGAAAAAGTAAAACAATATTCGAAGGTCAGTATAAAAGGGTGGTTGATGCCAATCAGATCTTAACAGATGAAAGGGATCGGTTGAAGGACCAGAATGTCTAAATCATTATATGTTACGAGGAAATTAAAGGGTGGCTCAAGGGTATCCGGGAGGAGTATAATGCCTTGGAAGAAATGAATAAAGCACTGAAATATCATGTTGATGAGCAGTCGAAAGACTTACAAGTTATACCTTCCCAGTTGGAAACCTAATATGACCAAGGAATTAACGAGGGGATTGACTTGACCAACCACCTTTTTCTTCAAGAGTACTCTCAATTAGACCTTCGCTGGCTCTTTGACCAACTGGGACATGACATCCTGGACACATCAGAGGTATCTACTATAGAAGAGCTTCCTGAGATGCCGGCCCAGTAGACGGTGGAGACCGCTGGTGAAGGAGACCTGGCTAATGAAAGAAAAGAAGCCCCCACTCCTCGGGATGAAGGTGATGGAGATACCCCTCCTCAGAAAAAGATAGATGAAGCCCCTAGTTCTCGGAGAGAATCGAGCGAAGATACCCCTACCCCCGTAGAAAGTCTAATCGGTGGAGATGTCTTTCTCACACCCCTGGTCGAAGATCGGGTGGTAAAAATATCTGAGTAAGGTAGAGAGGGCTCTCTAGTATACATAATTTTAGGGTTTAGAATATTTTTGTAATTCTTTGTAAATTTTCCTGACCCTATTTTTTTATGTACACAAGACATATGTACAATTTTATCTTAAAATGAAAATATACTTTTGCTTTTCTATGATTTCATAAGTTTTCCTCATTTTCTTTGCTGGCTATCAGAACTTCAGTGATGAACTAACTTAATGGATTCACTAACCTCATATAAACTTGGTTGTGAACCCTTCAAAGTCAGGGGGGGTTGTCTTTTAGTATCTTCAAGTCTTTAAAAATTCTCATCCTAACTCGGATCAAGGTTTACCACGCCTCACTCAATCAAGTTTTAAACACTTAAGGATACCTGATGCGGCCCAGGACTTATGGAACCTGGGACGAATTATTGCTTACAAAATTTTATTAAGTGTTAAGGGATTTTACGGTATTTAGCCAACCTCAAACTTAGTAGGACTTGATCCGACTAAGGTTTATCATGCCTTGTCACTGATCAGGTCTTAAACATATTAGATGCCTGATCAGGGTCAAGGGCTTAAAGCACCTAAGAAGGGATAGGATTTGACAGACCTGATTCTACCAGAGTTTACCACGCCTCGCCACTGACCATGTCTTAGACATATTAGATGCTTGATCAGGGTCAAAGGCTTACGGCACCTGGGAAGGATAGGATTTAACAGATCTGATCGTACCAAGGTTTACTATGCCTCGCCACTGACCAGGTCTTAGACATATTATATGTTTGATCAGGGTCAAGGGCTTATAACACCTAGGAAGGATAGGATTTAGCAGACTTGATCCTATCAGGGATTATCATGCCTCACCACTAACCAGGTCTTAGATATATTAGATGCCTGATCAAGGTCAAGGGCTTACGACACCTGGGAAGGGATAAAATTTAGAAGACTTGATCCGTCCAAGGTTTATCATGCCTTACCACTGATCAGGTTTTAGACATATTAGATGCCTGATCAAGGTCAAGGGCTTATGGCACCTGGGAAGGATAGAATTTAGTAGACCTGATTCGTTCAAGGTTTACCATGCCTCGCCACTGACCAAGTCTTAGACACATTAGATGCCTAATCAGGGTCAAGAACTTATGGCACCTCGGAAGGGATAGGATTTAGAAGACCTGATCCATTCAGGGTTTATCACGCCTCGTCATTGACCAAGTCTTAGACACATTAGATGCCTGATTAAGGTCAAGTGCTTACGATAACTGGGAAGGGATAGGATTTAGAAGACCTAATCTGTTCAGGGTTTACCACGCCTCGTCACTGACCAGATCTTAGATATATTAGATGTCTGATCAGGGTCAAGGACTTACGATACCTAGGAAGGGATAGGATTTAGAAGACCTGATCCGTTCAGGGTTTACCATACCTCGCCACTAACCAGGTCTTAGACATATTAGATGTCTGATCAGGGTCAATGACTTACGGCACCTGAGAAGGGATAGGATTTAGAAGACCTGATCCGCCCAGAGTTTATCACGCCTCGTCATTGACCAGGTCTTAGATATATTAAATACCTGATTAGGGTCAAAGACTTACGGCACTTAGGAATGATAGGATTTTTCAGATATTAATAAGAGTCAAGGGATTTTATGGTATTTAGCCAGCCTTAACCTTAGATTTTTTCACTAAAGATATGCAGGGGAGATGTTAACAATGCTTGAACACTTCTCTATTATTCATAGTTGAATAATTATTACAAGTGTGTTGTGAGCTTACAACTGGATTCGCCTGAGGAAAAGTTCTCTCAGGGGTAGTATTTCTTTAACATCTTTACATGCTAAGCTTTGCTTAGAATACTATCGTCTGACTGGGCTAGTTTGTAAGTTCCTGGTCTAACTGCCCTGACCACTTGATACGGTCCTTTTTAGTTAGGATCCAGGGATCTTTTCGATGCTACTCGGATATTGAGGGTGATTCTTCTGAGTACGAGACCACCTTTCCTGAATAAACGGTGTCTAACCTTTCGATTGTAGGACCTAGACACCTTTTACTGGTGGGCGACGGTCCTGATCAGGGCACAGTCCATGGCTTCATCCCTGGAGTTTAACTCAAAATGTATGACTTGCTGATTTTCTTCTTCACTAAAATGAGAAATGCAGAATGTTGGGATGTCCATTTCGACTGGGATTACTCCTTTAAACCAGTAGGCCAGAAAATAGGGCGTCTTGCCTGTGGTTACCTTCGTAGTGGTCCGGTAAGCCTACAAGACTTCGGATAGGTCATCTGCCTAAACTCTTTTTCTCTCACCTAACTTTTTTTTTAGTAGTTTCTTGATAGTCTTGTTGACTACCTCAACTTGACCATTTGCCTTTGAATGAGCTGGGGATGCCAGCCTTAGATCAATATTCCATTCGCTACAGAACTCATTCATTCCCTTATTATCCTTTGGATGAAAGCAATAGTGTTCTTCTCAGTGATCTTGGATAAAGGTTCCGCTTCTACCCATTTTGTGAAATATTCAATGGCTACAATGAAGTATTTTGCATTTGCCCTAACAAGTGAAAAGGGTCCTATCAGGTCAAGTCCACATTGTACAAAAGGCCAATGACTCAGCAAGATGGTCAAATTTTTTGGAGGTTGACAAGGGATGTTTGCATACACTTGACAAGTATGATATCACTGTACCAGCTGGTGGGCATACTTACTCATCATAGGCCAAAAATATCCCTGTCTGAGCACTCGGTGAACCAGATTCTTGCTAACACTGTGATTACTGCAAGTTCCTTGGTGCATCTCGCTCAACACCCTTTCGGCTTCCTGCGGTCTTAGGCATCTTAGGCATCTCGCTCATAAGACTAGTATTTCTGCAGCAGTCTGCTCAGCATGTTCTTTGATAGCCCTCCAAGGTTAAAAGTCGATGTAAAATTCACTGAGTTCTACTGCTCATTTGACCAGTCTCCCGAATAGGTTGGGTCGATGAAGAATCTGTCGAAGAGACTGGCTAGTCAGTACCACCACTAGATGGGTCTAGAAATAGGGCCGTAATTTCTTGGCTATTACAACGAGAGCCAGGGACAACTTTTCTGGTGCTGAATATCTTGTTTAAGCATCAAGGCTTTGTTGATATAGTATATAGGCCTCTGTACTTGTTGAGAATCTTCCTTTACCAATACTGAGCTAACTGCGTGTTCACTGACAGCCAGATAAAGATAAAGAATTTCTTATAGCGAAGGGCTGACCAGCTGCAGGACGATGGTTAGGTAATCCTTAAGTTGTTTGAAGGATTCTTCACATTTCTCGTCCCATATCATTCCCTTGCCTTTTCTCACAACCCTAAAGAAGGGGTGGCACTTGTCAGTGAACCGGGAAATAAAACGGCTCAAAGCGGCTAATCTTCCTGTCAAACTTTGCAGTTCCTTCACCGTGCTGGAATTCTTCAAGTTCAGGATTGCATGTATCTTCCGCAGGTTGGCCTCAATGTCTCTTTCACTGATTATGAAGCCTAGAAACTTCCCTGACCCGACTCCAAAGGCACACTTCTTAGGATTAATTTTAGCTGATACTCTCTCAGTAACGAGAATGCCTGTTCCAAGTGAAAAGGGTGGTTTGAAGCTCTGACGAATTTAGAAATCATATCATCCACGTATACTTTTATAGATTGTCCTATCAATGGCTTCAAAACCATATTCACCAATCTCTGGAAAGTGGGCCTGGCATTCTTCAGTCCAAATGGCATCACCTTATAACAATACAGCCCTTGATAAGTGATGAAGGCTATCTTCTCCTGGTCTGGCGAATACAGTGGTATCTGATTATATCCCGAGAATGCATCTATGAAGCTCAATAGTTCGTGGCCTACTGTGGAGTCTACTAACTGGTCGATTCGAGGCAGGAAAAAACTGTCCTTTGGACATGCCTTATTCAAGTCGATGAAATCGACACACATTCTCCAGTTTTCGTTGGCTTTCTTGGCCAGGACAACATTGGCCAATCAATCTGGGTATTTAACTTCCTGGATGAAACCAGTCTTGAGCAATTTATCTACTTCTTCTCTAATAGCCTTTTGCCTTTCAGCATTAAAAACCCTCATCTTCTGACGGACTGGCTTGTGTGGAGAGCCAACTGCAAGATGGTGGGTTATAGCTCCTTTATCAATTTCTGGCAAGTCTGTATGACTCCAGGCGAACACATCCATGTTCTGCCTCAGGGTTTCTAATATAGCTTGCCTCTGCTCAGAGTTTAGTCGGGTGTCAACCCTGACGACTCTTTCAAGATAGCGCTCATCCACGATCACACTGGTTAGGGTTTTTTTAGATTCCACCCTGGAAAATGACGATCCATTATGTTCCTCATCTTGGACAACAGACGAGTCTTCCGACTCCGTTCCTGTACTGGTTGAGGGATTAACGATTGGCTCAAGAGGATCCTCCAACGGCCTCTTGCGAATACAATAAGCCTGCTTTGAAGAAGTGGTAAAACACGACTTTGTTTCTCTTTGATTGCCCTTTATAATGCCAATTCCTTTCCCAGTCCTGAATTTCAATTTAAGGTAGTGGATACTTTCTACGGCCTTGGTATTCGAGAAAAGGCCTTCTCAAGATAGCGGTGTAAGGGATCTTCAAATCAACTACCTAAAAATAAACTATGATGGTCTTTTGATAGAGCTTTTCTCCCATGGTGACTGGCAGTTGTATCGACCCTAAGTGAGTAATGCATGAATCTCCAAATTCGTGTAAAGTAGAGCTGGGTGGAATCAACTCCAGGTCCTCTATGCCTCCAGGTCGAGCGTATCTTTAAAAATTATATCTGCTGAACTGCCTGTATCAATCAGGATTCTACTGACCTACTTCGATGCGAATCCCATCGCCACTACCAAGGCATCATCGTAAGGGTAATGGACCCCCACTTCGTCCTCATTTGTGAATATGATGGGTACGGTGGCAATCTTTGGCTTGTCTGCCCGTATATTTATCACATGGACATCAAAGGAGTGACTGGACAGCGAGTAACGAGAATTATTTAATAACCCCGTTAAGGTAGGTCCTCCCAAGATAACCATGATATCGGGATCTGGATCCAGGTAGTCCTCATCGTTCTGATATTACCCTGACCTTGGGAAGAGGTGCTTGGAATTGATGTAGTTTCTGAGATGACTGTTTTTAACCAATACCTCAATTTAATTCTGCAAATCTTCGCATTGGTCAGTGGTGTGACCACTTTCCCTGTGGAATTCCTAGAATTGCCCCTTGATCTTTTTGGGCACCTTTGCTTTCATGGCTTGAGGATGTGGTGCCAAGAGACCCCAACTCTTCGCATACTCATATACTTTGGATAGAGTAGTTTTCAATGGAGTAAATTCTTGGGTAGCTAATTGCTCCACCCCCCTGGGAGGGCTTCGTAGTGAATGTTGTTTTTACGGTTTGTCATCCCTGGGGGGTCAGGATAAAAACCTATCCTGACCCCTATCTCTCCTATCCGCGTCTCTTTTATAATATCTAGGATTCCCGGATCTAGCCTCTTTTCCCTTCTGCCATGCCTCCTGAGGATGTTCCCTCTTGGTCGAGATCGCTCGGGATTCTTCTTTCATTCTTAGCATCATCTCCCCTTTAATTTCAATTTCATCTAACAGTTCTATTCGGACTGTTTCATAAGTGTCCATCGTACGCCGATGAACGGCATACCAAACCCTTTTCAATCCCAAACCCATTGTCAATCCTTCTAGGACCAAAGGATGATGATAAGCCCCTAATTCTATCACTTCTTCATGATATCTATGCACAAAACTTTTTAAAGTCTCTCCTGCTCCTTGATGAATGGACAGCAGGGTGCTCAAGTTTTGGCTGGTGGCTCCCTTAAACTCATTTTTGAAAAGGATCACCAATTGACTAAAGCTATTAATGCTGGATGGTGGTAGGTTCTTATACCAATGTCGAGCTGGCCCTTCTAAAGTCAAAGAAAAAGGGCGACACATTTGTAATTTGGTTAGACCCTGGATCAGCATTATGTCCCTAAATGTGTTGACGTGTAGGGATGGATCAGTCTTTCCCGAGTTGGGAGGCAACTAGGGCATCTTGAACTGCTTGGGAAGGACCAAGGATAAGATCTCCTCTGAGAAAGGAGATTTGGGACCTGAGGGGAGGGTTCTCTCTGTTGTCGGGTTGCTTCCTTGAGCAGGGAGGTTGTAAGCCCCCATCTCACACAACATCTTTTTCACGCACTCCTCCATCTCCCTTCTATTGATCGCAGCAACTACTTTCTTTTCTTGAGCATGCTTCTCATTTAGATAGAATCTTATATCAGTGGAGGCCAGGCTATATTCTACTTCTGATTGAACTGCTCTTCCGGGATTCTCATCAGTAATAGTCCTCCTGTATCCATGCCCTTCATGAATTTTGAAGGGGTGTTTATTTTCTAAGGCACTTGAGGCTCTTCCAACCTCTCAGTTACCTTAACTTTCCCCTTCTACCTAGGTGTCAATCTCTGCCCAGGTATATATTTATATACCTCTCGGGATTCCTGAACTTTTTCTGCACCCCCGCTTCAAGGAGCATGACTTTCGAGACCCTTAGGAGCCAGTGGTATTCTTCCTTCTCTTAGAAAAACAGACTCTCTGGCTATCTGCCTCTGAACCTCTAAGAGTTCCTTGTCCAATGCTTCCGCCCTGCTGGCTAAAAATCCATCCACTTGTCTATTTCTTGACCAGGGCCCCTCCCTGATCAGGGAAATCTTTTCTCCTCCACGAGCGATACTTTTGCTGGAACTGGAATCTTCATCTCCTCGTCTTCTTTCTACCATTTCAAGCTTTTCCTAAAGAAAAATTTCAAAAATATTTTCCCATAAAACTTCAGAGAGTATTCTTTCCTCCTTCCTTCCTTCACGTACGGTGTTTTAATGGCTTTTTATCGATTTTTACAGATGACGCCAGCTATTGGTGCAAGAATTGTCAGTTGACCCTCCTCGCAATCAACGTGAAATGACTAAACTGGTAAGGTGTGAAGGCAATGCGATTGTTTGTTGAACGACGATTTCTACATCGGAGAAGGACTACAAATGTGGTTGCTTCCGAAAAAACTTCACCTCCTAAGCCTGCAAAGAAAGTAACACCTCAGAGTGACGTCAGGAGGGATTCCTGACGGGAAAACTCTGATGCCTAAGTCAGAGAAAGGTTGGGAGAATGAAATGTGTTTCTGATAAAGGTAGCAAAAAAAAAGTCTGAACGAATCGAGAATGAAAGAAATATGTGTGGAATTTACCCTCTGGAGATAGCGAAAAGGAAAACGGCGGTAATGAGGCTGCCTAATTTCTCTCAATCTCTTTGTGTAGCTTAAGTATTTTTTACTCCACCTGTAGCTCAACTCTCAAATACAATGATCAATAAATACTCAAAATTCAACCTACTAGCCAACTAACCAAGAACCAACCCCTCCTCCGTTGTAGGAGTTTGGTTTATATAGTGCCCCTCCTTTGAACGGTGATGTGATTTGGCATCGGAGAATGGGAAGAATGTGATATCTGATATGGGACAGTGTGCAACCGATTTTCTTTAATGATGCTATCATATTCACATCTGTCGGCTTTGCAGGCCTGTCACCATCCCATCACCTGGAAATGGTCAGAGGATGGGATGGGTACTTTTGACGGGCTAGTTGTCACTAATTATTCCCATTTTTGAGTGAGAGAGGTATAAGTCCATTGATACTCTGGTCAGGGATCGTCTGAGAGCCAACAGTCAGGGAACTCTTGACCTAAGGCAAATTTCCTGGGAAGTCGTTCTGATCCCTGAGCTGGGGATGATTATGAAATCCAACTTTTGGATGCCTGTGACGATACTAATTTTTTTGGGAAGCAGGTTGCCTGGGGTGAAACTTACCTAAGACTGTAGGATCCCTGAACCGGAGGATGCTTGAGGTGAAGTTTACCTGAGACCACAAAATCCCTAAACCGGAGGATATCTGGGGCGATGGCATCATTGAATCGGGGTACCTGAGACAGAATACACCTGAAAAGAGAAAACTCTAAGATTACATCTGACCTCCTACAACGTATTTTGCTGATTAGATATCCATATATTACCTCCGCATTTTCGCCAAGAACAACTTTCATTCTTCCAATCAATTTTGTCTGCTTTTCAGTCAAGTGCTTCATGTATTTCGTATGTGGCAAGTTACTGATTTCAGTTTTAGGCTTTTAGGAACTTCAGTGTACAGTTTGATGAAATTATTCTGTTGATATTTTCAACATTGAAGTATGAAAACAGAACAAAATTCATCTTCTAGATTCCGAATAATGAACATCAAATAGGATTTTGTAAAACATGATAAAGTTTCAAGCTGATAATTTCTATAAAGTGTTTGCTAAAATGAAGCCTGTATATTTATTGTCAGCAGCAGTGCAAGCATCAGATAAATCTGCAACCTACTTTGAGAGAATGCTTTCAAAATCGAGCCTTTGGAATCACTACAGTCAAGCTTATTGTCATGGTAAGAGCACACGGCTCGATTCCTGCATTCAACTCCAAGAAATCAGAAAGAATGGTATGTTATCTATCTATATGTACATAAAACTTAAAAATCATTGCTCTTTGTAAGGTTTACAGAACATTAAATAGCTCACCTTGATGCACAGAAGGCAACAATGTAGTCTTGTACTCCAGAACATGTTATTATACTTGTACGATCATCGAAAGCATAGCTGGAAGCAGCAGGGCAAACTTGTTTGAAACTCTTGGAATGATTAGAAGGTAAGCATGATGTAAGATCTCCATATGCTCCTTTGCAACAATATTCATCACTTTGAAATTTATCACATGCACTTCGACAACCAATCACTTGTCCATTGGCCTTGACAGCCAGCTCTGAGGGGCAGTTTTCCCTCAAATCCCCATCACAACCAGCATTGCTGCAATTCCCTTTACCATTCAAAGTTTTAACCAACACAGGCACGTTGAAACCATCCACAAGGCTAACATCGTAATAGTCTATGTCCACGCCAAGAGTAAGTTCGGCAATTGTTACTGGCAAGCTGGCTGGACCTGTACAATTTATTGAAGAGCCACAGCTTCCTGTTTGGCAAGGGTGGTTACTGTTGTTGAAATTACAGCCAGTTCTTGTCCAGATGCGACCACTCCAGCTATCAGGTGCCCCATAGAAAGCAGATTGGCCTGGTTTCAACGTAAAACCATCACCATCGTATTCATCACCTTGTGTTATTATTCCTGGTCAAACTCTCTTTGCAGACATTCACAATGGTAATATTTTTGGCACTTGCATACATTTTTGCTCCTATCCAAGAAAATGAACGTTAGGAAGAAATAGAAAATTATAATACTGCACGGTTAAATTAGTGTAAACGATTATTAATTAAAAAAATAAATGAAATTCATTAAAAAAATCAATATTATTTAATGTTTTTATAATTTTATTTTTAAAATTAAGAGTTAATAATATCAAACATGTATTCAAACTCCTTCAATTAAATGTTAATTAGGTTCTCTCTTTTATTTTTGTTTTTGTTTTTTATCATTAATATTTTGAATGGCCAAATTTTACTTGAAATACTTCCTAATTTAAGAGTAAAAACTAATGATATGTAATAAAAAGAGAGAAACCTATATTAAATTATGTAAAACTACAATTATATTTGATCATACTGTTGTATTTTTATTTAACTTTAAAGTCCTATCAGTTAAAGTGTTAGGCAAATATCAATTTTTACTTGAAAATTAATAATTCAGCACTGCTTAAATTTACTTTGAGACATCTAGAAATTAACATCTCACAATAATATTGTGATATAACTTACCCTTTAAAACTAAATAATGACATCAACCTGATGATGATGATGCTAGAAAATTGCAAATAAATTTGTGATGCAGGGTAATTAACCATATAAGGCTAGAGAAGGCAGAAGATTAAAAAAAAAATCTTACCAGATGCTATGAAAACAATGAAGATGGATAAGAGAGTCTGAAGAGTAGTAGAATGCTGATCCATTTTAAACACAATCGTAAGTCTAAATTCAACACAATGACTTGAGTACAGAAACAATGGAGGAGATACATTCTTTATATGAATGAAAGTGAAGATAATAATAATAATAAAAGTAAAAATTAAAATATATAGAGGAAGAATAATTGAAGCAAAGAGTGAATCTAACACAAAGTGACAAGAATAAATTGGTTCTTTGCTTACATACATACCCAATACCAAGATACTTTGCCTTAAATCAAGATGTGCTGCATTTATTTTTTTTACTTCAATTGCAATTGGGCCATACTTTCTCTTTTGATTTTTTATTTTTAAAAAAAAAATTTATGAAGCCTTCTTGTGTCACCATTGAATAGGTTCTCACATCACAAACCGTTTACGAGATAGTTTATTTAAAAACAATGCAAATTTTTTTAGCTATTTTACTTATTGCAGGTAAACGAAATGAACTGATACTCCTATTTTGTTTGCTTTTCATGTCTTCTAATTAGAGCTGGTAAAACAGATTCGATCTGATAGGTCAGTTTGTTTAACCCGTAAAATAAACGGATTAGGATCAATAGTTTTTGACCCGTGGATTAAACGAATCGACTCGTTTAATCCACGGATAAAATGGTTCAAACCCGTTTAACCCGCAGGTTAATATATAATAAATATTTTTTAAAATTAAATATTTATTATATATTTATAATAATAAAATTTTAATTTTAAAAAATTAAATTAAAAATATTTATTTTTATATATTTTTAATGTTTTTATTTTTTTATTAATTTTTTAAAAATTTTAATTATTATTTATTTATTTATTTATTTAATATAAATGATTTGATTTAATTAATTCGCTAATATAATGAATTGGGTTAAAATTAAATATCAATATGTTTATTAAATGAATCATATTAATATTTATTTAAATATTTAATTTAAAATAATTCGAATCGATTAAATTCGATTCGATCCGTTTTTCAACAGTGAGTTAGCTCCGGCCATGAGTGCTTCCAATCAGCTCTAAAATCTTATTCTTCTATTTGCTGTAGTGCAAACCGATCACAAAATAAGATTAATTCTTATTTTTTATTTTTTAAAAAAGGGATATTATCTATTCTGAGCATCATTACAATGGTTTTGAACCTTTTAGCCGAAAGTGAATTTCAAGTTTGACAAGACGGGAACGGTAGGTAATTATTATTCCCCGAAATCGTCAGCAGTGACGTTTTATACTTTGGCATCATAGAGTTTAAGTTGAAAAATGGACGTTAATGACTTTTTCTCCTCCTAATTTTAAAAATAATCGAATTTAAAAAAATTTCAAACTTAATCAAAAATGTAATATTTAATAAATTTATCTTCATAATATAATAAATAAAAATTTTAACTTTTTTACTTTTATATTCTCTCTTTTTTATATAAAATTTTAAGAATTTTTTAATAAAATAAGTGTGTATATTAAAGTTTAGATATAAAAAAAATAAAAAATTAATTATCAACAAGTAATTTTTTATTAAAAACTTTCATAAAAAAGTACCATAAAAAACAAATAATTACTCTTAAATTCAATAAAAAAATTTATTTTTAAAATTAATTAAATTATATTCTTATAATAAATATAAATTACAACTTTACAAATTAATATATAAAAATTATAAAGATTAAATATTATATTTAAGGATAGTAATTTAGATTACAATACGATTATTCGATATAAATTCAATATAGTTAAACAAATTCGAATTAAAATTTTTTGACACGAATAATAATTGGATCGTATTTTTATCATACGATTAATAATCGTATCGGATTCGAATTTGATCTTTTAAATTCATTTAAAATATAATTAAGAAATGATTAAAATATGATTAATTAAATAAATAATTATATTTAAATAAATAATTATTTAATATAATAATTTTATTTATTTAGATTTGTTATTTAATTTATATTTAAATAAATAAATAATTAAATAAATTATATTTTATATTAATTAATTAAATTAATAATTTAATAATATATATTATATTATATATTTAAAAATAAATAATATAATTAATAAACGAATGATCGGATTAATAAATAGATCGTATTCGAATTAAGGATTCTTAATATTATTTATTTATGAATTGTATTTAAATAAATATAAATAAATATTATAAATTTATTAATACAATACGAATACGATATATTAATCTAAATTAAAATTTTTAATCGTATTCATATTAATTTAATTTTTTTAAATATAATTATTTTTAAAATAAAAAAGGTTATTTACGTCAATTTCTCATTCAAATTCCCTCTTTCAATTAAATTGCCCAGCATAAACGGTTGGTTTATCATTTTCAGAGGTGACGTTTCATCCCATAAGATTCAAAATAATCAATTCAATTCTATCATGGTACCCTAATACCAAAAGATTCAAATGCAGTCGTCAGCAAAGATTTTAATAAATTTTTAAATCCTTCATAATGTACGATTAATTTATAATAAGAATCAAAACTACTAACGTCACCGTGGGCCCGCATTGGAACTGGTTGCATTCTTTGAGCTAGTCTTCCTTTGGAAAAGAAAAAACTATTTCTAGTCTTCTCCTTCTTCTTCAAACCACCCCTCCCTATACGTAGTCTTGAAGGTTTCCACTACTTTGTAGCCGAACACTGGGTACCAACACAGCAATGGACTTTCTTCTTTTCTCACAAACAAATGGTGTAGTTGCTTTTTTAACCCTTTTAATCCTTCTGTACTCTATATTGTTGATAGCAAGAAATTTGCCAAAAAGCTCTAGCAAGAAGAGAGCAACACCGGAGGCTGGTGGAGCTTGGCCAGTGATCGGCCATCTACACCTCTTAAGAGGCCCAGACCCTCCTCACAGAGTGTTAGGCAACATGGCTGACGAGTTCGGACCAATTTTCACTATCAGGATGGGTGTCCATCCAACTTTGGTGGTGAGTAGTTGCGATATTGCTAAAGAGTGTCTCACTACAAATGACAGAGTCTTTGCCAGCCGTCCAAAGACCCTTGCCATGGAGCTTTTAGGTTATAATTTTTGCATGATCGGTTTCAGTCCATATGGCCATTTATGGCGCCAAGCACGCAGGATAGCTACAGTTGAGCTTCTCTCAAACTA
The DNA here is from genome assembly GCA_035590515.1 of Trichilia minutiflora. Classification (NCBI taxonomy): domain Eukaryota; kingdom Viridiplantae; phylum Streptophyta; class Magnoliopsida; order Sapindales; family Meliaceae; genus Trichilia; species Trichilia minutiflora. The sequence goes on along the minus strand of JAVXUL010000002.1, from coordinate 3,860,756 downwards.
TCGGCTTGAGAAGCTCAAACATGTACGAGAATCTGAGGTGAAGACTTCTTTAAAAGAATTATATGAATTATGGGTCAAAAACAAAACCATTAGTTCAAATAAGTTGGTGGTGGAGATGAAGAGATGGTTTGGGGACACAGCGCTTAACGTGATTTTAAAAATAATTGTGGGAAAGCGATGTAACTCAGGGGACGAATGGAAAGAACTGACGAAGTTTTCTGAAATGAGTGGTAAGTTTGTGGTGTCAGATGCTCTACCATTTTTGAGGTGGTTGGATGTAGGGGGAGATGAGAGGGCAATGAAGAAGACAGCCAAGGAATTAGACATTGTTGCTCAACGATGGTTGGAAGAGCACAAGAAGAAGAGAGATTCTGAAGAGACGAAAGGAGAGGAAGATTTTATGGACGTGATGCTGTCCATTCTTGATGATGGAGAACAATTTCCTGGCCGCGATCTTGACACAGTAAATAAAGCTACGTGCCTGGTATGCGTCACCTGCCCAAATTAAATTACTCTGTCGAAATAATTTGTAACTGTAATTAAATTCCATGATGTACGATAGTTTTGACATTAACAATGTGAATTCCTTTTAATACTAACTTGTCGAGAATGTCGTCAAGTTTAGAATTTTTTCTAGCAGAGAACTATCAATATCATCGTATAAACTCTGCCTTTTTGCTGCTAGCATTTTTTTGTTCTTTTTTGTCTAGCTATTACCTACTTAATTTCACATTCTTTTCATTTTTTCCAATCTTCTGCCTATTGAATATTTTCATTGTTACCTTCATTCTAAGAATCTTTCGAATTACTTCTTTCATGGAGGGCAGAAGGAGTAGCTTAACTGATCCCCGAAAATGCCGTGCCTTAAGGCGATCTGATTTAGTCATACGAGCCTGTGAGCTAGGCATGCAGTTATCTATAGTTCATCTTGAGTGTAGTCAGCTAAATTTCAAGCAATTTCCAATTTTTTTTTCTGTCAGTTTTACTTTCCATAAGCATGTAACGTAAATGGGACTCTATTATTTAGTTTCGATATTAATGGGTGAATTTCGTAACGGTAGGTACCGAGAAAAAAGAGAGTCTTTATTTGAAATTTAAATTGTATAGTTCTTCAGTGTAACTAGACTTTATGATTTATCCTCTACGACTCTACTTCCATCTTGCAGGGTCTCATCTTAGCGGCAACAGACACTACAACAGTGACTTTGACGTGGGTTCTGTCTCTACTTCTCAGCCATCGCGATATTCTAAACAAAGCCCAAAATGAACTGGACATTCATATTGGAACAGGAAGACTAGTGAATGACTCAGACCTAAAAAGTTTAGTTTATCTCCAAGCAATCCTCAAGGAAACAATGCGTTTGTATCCTGCTGGTCCACTCTCGCTTCCGCACGAATCGATGGAAGATTGCACCGTCAATGGCTACCACGTACCGGCAGGCACACGACTTCTTGTTAATGTTTGGAAGATTCATCATGACCCTCGTATTTGGTCGGAGCCATTTAAGTTCCAACCAGAAAGATTTCTTACAATCCACAAAGATATCGATGTTAGGGGCCAAAACTTTGAACTTATACCCTTTAGTAGTGGCAGAAGAATGTGCCCCGGCGTTTCGTTTGCCCTTCAAGTTATGCACCTGACACTAGCTTCTTTGTTGCACGGCTTTGACTTTATTCCTCTTTCAGATGAACCAGTTGACATGAGGGAGGGAATGGGTTTGACGATGGTGAAAACCTCTATCCTTGACGTACTCGTCTCTCCACGTCTTTCTTCTTCGATATATGTTTAAATTGACTTGGTATGTAGATTATATCGTTTCTGTAAATTTTTGTACATGTTGATGTGAATAAGATCAGGCCAATGGCCAGTATGAAGTCTAGTCTTATGGATTTCGGTTGCGTCTTTTTTTTGAAAAATGAAAAAACAGAGTAAACTTCAAACGTAAATATTTTAGATTGCACGAAGACTAAAATAATTTAGAGATTCCCTTAAAAAAAATAATTAATCAGAGATTAACTAATAATATTATTCTTTTAATATTTTGACATCTTGTTTATTAAATAATACTTAAATACAAATTTTTTTATATAAATTTGTATTTAAGTATTAATAATTTAACTGCCACATTATTTAATACGCGGAATTAGATTGAATAGTATTAGACAATATATATATAATGGGATATGATAGAATTTTTTTTAATCATATGATATGATTTAGTTATATATAACATTAATTTTATTGTTAAATTATTCTAAAATTAAATAAAAATAAATATTTATTTGAACATATATTTGACCATTAATGATATTAAATTAGTTTTAAAAATTATTAAATATTTAAATAAATTTTATTTATAAATATTTTGTGTTTAATTATTTATTATAATTTATAATTTATTTTAAATGATTTTAAAGACCTAGACTTCGATGTTATTATAAGATCTTTTTATGTTTATCGGAATCGAGACCACTCTTTCAATCAATCCTCAATCCCACAATCACCCCAATAATTGAGAAAAAGTGGATTTTATTATTAAAATTGTTCTAAAAATCATTTTATTGTTATGGTTTAACTATGTATAACATTAATTTATTAGTAAAATTATTCTAAAATTCATATAGTCAATTTTAATGTGGAAAAATGGGTCCCACGAGTAAATTATGAATCTTATTGCCAACTGAGGTTGTCTCCACTCTCGTTAGAACAAGTCCCGAATTAAAAACATGATCTTGATCCTATACAAACTTTAAGATAAAAACGAGAATAGTAACAAAAGGGTTACATGTGAGTTTCGAGGTTATTATAAAATAATCACATTGCATTTAAGGTTTCGTAAGTATAGTATAAATCATGATTTGAGTAATTATTAAACCGGCCTAGATCTATAGATAATTATTACGCAATGACTTATTATCTAATGTCAGAACACAATTCTTTTGACAAACATTGGCTCTTTATTATTTGATGATCATATATGTAAAATTCGAGGAAGACTTGTCACTAATTATTATAAATATCAGCACCTCTTTATGCACCTCTTTATGGTGAAAAAGTTTAAACACAATAACAAATTATATACTCATCTCGCTTCGGTATTTTCAAAATCTCTCACTTTCAAGTTAACATTTTTTTTTTAATCCCAAACCTAATATAATCATCAAAGTATATACGTAGAAAAATCATGAAATTTTAATATGGTCAAACTTTATCACCTATGATATCGACTATCATTATTGTAAATTATATACCCTTTTAAATTTATAAAAGTGAGACTTATGCATTGCTGCTCCCACCTCATTCTCCTTGTTTTTCGTAAATATCGACCCGATGAATGTTGATGTCGATTTTGACTACCTTAAAAAACAAGTTATCACCTCAGCTCTAAGGAAAAATGACTTGATAGAAGGCTGAGAAAATCCAAAAATAAATTGAGTTATCAAGAGTCTAAAGATTTCTAATGGAAAATTGAACCATTGTCCAAGCTATTAAGGAAATCTTTTTTTTCTTCAAAAAAGTCGAGTAAAAATGTTGGGCTATAAAAGTAATGATCAATATAAAAAACATAGAATGATCAATATAAAAAAACATAGTCATTGGTTGAAGGGGTCACATTTTCCTAAAAATCGATCGAATGGTTGTGGCTATCTTATATTGATTGGATGTGTTAGAGATAGTTTGAAAATCATTCCTAGCCTTATCCTTAGGTTGAAAATAGCCTTGAAATTTTTTTTTAACCTTATGCTTAGCACAAACTTCATGATTTGAAAAAAAATTCTCGATATAATGTCTTGATTTGAAGGTAACCCAGAAAAAATTTTTGATTACAAAACTTCATAATCTAAAAATAATCTCCAGTGTAATGCCTTGCTTTGAAGGTTGGCCTAAAAGAATTTTCAACCATATAGCATTACAATCCAGAGATAACTCTAAGATTAAGTTAAAAGGCAATCCAAGAATGGTTTTAGCCTAAATACCCTAGGATTAGAGGCAACTGGGGACTCTTCAAATGTAAAAAACTTGAACTGAAAACTGATAAGTATTTTTTTGTGTATCCTAAAGAAATTAAAGGATACTATTTTTATAATCCAATTGAATAGAAAGTGTTCATTAATCGAAATGCTGTCTTTCTAAAAAGAGAATTCATCTCGAAAAAGACTAGTAAGAGAAAAATATAACTCAAAGAAGTTTGAGATCCACAAGAAAGAGATGAGATTCAGATAGACTTGGACAGAGTTTATAAGTTATTGTCAAACAAGAATCTGCTCCTATAACACAAACCCTATGTAAGTCTAGTAGAACACATCATATGTCAGAGAGATATGAATTTCTCATGACTCAGCATGGTGATGTATTGCTCATGGATCAAGATGAGTCTACGACCTATCTGAAGATTATGTTACAATTAAAATCATTTAATTAGGGTTTATTAACATATATTCAAATTTATGCCAAAAACATACAAAAATAAACAAATTAACACTATCCTTTAGTGTTAGAAGATGAAGACTAACCTTGAAAACATAAGATCTCAAGAGAAAAAATCAAACCTTTATCTTTCTTTGCTTAATCGAATTTAAAGAGAGAGAGAGTAAAAGTGATTTTTTTTTTAATTTTTGCTTAAAAAGCCTTAAATTCATAAAAAATAGAAAATGACTCATTATATAGACACCTATGTATTTACTTAATTACCCTTGGTCTTTTAGTCAAAGACTAATGGATTCAAAGCTTATGGAGCAAGTTTCCCAAGTAAAAATATAAAATATCACAAAGACCCTATAATATTTAGGTCTTTAATTTGATCAAACCAACTTTGATCAAATATTTTTCAATTTCTTTTTATATCTAAATATAAATGTAATAACATAACTTATCATAAGTTATATTCAAGACATTTTATAAAGCTCTCGGATTCGTTAAACTATTTAACGTGTAAACGGTTTACACTTTTCAGCTTTATATTTTCTTCGAGAGTGCTAGCCCTATTGTGGATAATATTTTATCTCTCTAATAGAAAGGATAAACATAAGTTTATCGTTGTGACCTTTTGGTTCATTATAATATTAACTATAAGTCGAAAACGATCTCATCGAGTTTATTTCAAACTGTTCGAATACTTAACGACTATGATTGACATCTAGCATCATGTCATAATCTCTAAACCACAACGAAGAAAATTTTCATCGAAGCTTTTACTCTAGATTGCACAAACCACGTGAGTAAATTCCTTCTGTTCGTCTAATCCTAATTAAGTTAGGGCTCACGAGAGTTAAAACCCAAATCTCAGTTTTTATTCGGATTAATGGCCATTATACTCTGAATTCGTTATCATGAAACTCTTTCATATAACTATGAAGTGCTTTAGCCAAAGACTTTGACTTCAAACATTTACTAATATCTGAATGGGAACTCGAATCCGACTTGAGTCAACGAAATCTCAAAATCCTTTATATCGAGTCAACGGATCCCTTAATGACACCATTCACATCCCGATACAAATAACATATGATCAAACCAACTTATTATACAAGATATGATTAGTCTCGTATTTATATACCATATGAATCATATGTACTTATACTAAATAATAATAATAATATCTCAGGTCAGAGGAGTACTTCTCACACTAGTGGAATTGTATGATGAATCATTGATAACATACATCCGTATGATTCA
>JAVXUL010000002.1:3834498-3854979 GCA_035590515.1 Trichilia minutiflora | reverse complement strand
GAGAGTTAATCATACTTTTAAGTGTAAAATAATAAATTTAAACCTTAATACACATACACTTTTATGTACTCATCAACAGCCTAAGGGCCATGTTTTGATTTGTGTTTTATGATGATATGGCCAGTAGACTATATTTTATGATTGTATTTTGGTGATGAGACCAAAAGACCCAGTTATTGATGATATAGGTTGTGAGAGCCTATTTGATTATTGTAGCTACAGAATGATAGCCTAGGAAAGAGTTCACTGGGATGTGAACCCTAAGTGAGTGCTGATGTGGTAGCCTATGACGGACTTAGGTAGAGGTCATCTTGTTGAGTGCTGATGTGGTAGCCTAAGACGTACTTGGGTAGAGACCGTCTAAGTGAGTGCTGATGTGATAGCCTGGGAGAGGACCACGAGATGACTGCCTAAGTGAGTGTGTTCCAGATTAGGACAGATGATAATCTATCTAGAAATGTGATATGGTAGCCTGGGAGAGGACCACGAGGTGGCCACCTAGATGAGTGTGTGCCAGATAGAGGATTATTTGGAGCTGTATTTGTAGAGGACAGTCACGAGTATCATTATATGACTACTCGATAGCCAACATCAGTGGTGGACTTCTTTTCTAACTAAACTATGCATTATTTTATTTTTTGCGTTTAAATTATAGCTTTTAAATAGCATGTTTTATATTGCATACAAAATCCACTGATGGCTCGGTGTTGCGCCTGATCAGCGTAATTACCAGGGAGATCAGCTATGCCCAAGGATTTTCTTAATGTTTGATAAGTTTTGGGTTTTAGAATGAAAAAGAGAAACATTAAAATTGTTCTTCTTTTCAATGTTTTCATTGAATAATTATTATTTGATAACGTCTATGTTTATTATTATTATTATTATTATTATTATTATTATTATTATTATAAGTGATTTTATTATTTTATTATTGTTATTCCCTCACTGAGTATACTTTAGTATGCTCACTTTTTTCCTCACTCACAGGCAAGTAGCGCAACGGAAGCATGGAGGGTGGTGATAGCATTAGAAGTGGGAACTTCAGGTATTGACTCTATACTCGACTTACACCTTACATCTGAGTCCACTGGGAGCGTCATTTTGTTCATGGTTTCTTAGTTTTACTTTGTATCCAGAAAATAGAATATTTATTACTATTTATAAAATTACGTTTTGTAATCAAATCATATTATTATTTTATGATTCAGAAAGTTTGTATAAGATACATGTTATATGAATGATTTTATTATGATGAATTTGATGAAAAATATTTTAGAAGTGTTTATGTTGATTTTGAGAATTGAGAAGTTTGGGGGAGTTTGGGCAAAAATATATTGGAAGTGTTTTTGTTTGGTTTAAAATTTTTAGTCTTACAGGTTCTTAGTAAGCGTTCTGGACCTAAAAAATTCTTATTAGGAATCTGTGGCAGTTGTCACGTGTGGGATGTACGGATCGAGGTGTGATAACTTTAGTGGTATCAGAGCATAAGGTTTTGAAGTGATTTTGTTGATGATTGAACGTGTTTTGAAAATTGATTTATGTGATTTTTGTATGATTTTGAAAAGTGTTCCAGTGGATATAGTGAGTCGAGTCATAGATTATGCCTCACCATCCTATTTATATATAGTTGTGTGTATGAGAATTGAATTTTGAATTTCTTTGTGTAGCTTGAAATGTCGGCTAGGTTAAGAAGGGGTAGACTCCGAGAAGGAAGAGTTCCTGATGAGGAAGGACAAGATGAGTTACTTTCTATGCCTCAGCCTAAACCTGAGCAGGCTAATGTACCCCCTCCTCCTCAGTATCCATTCCTAAGATCGGTAATGCCACCTCCTGTGACACTAAAAGCATGGGCAGTATATATGGCATATTGGAATGCCCAGAACTTTGCCCAGACACAAGGTTAACATAGACCCATGCTATACCCTTACCCATATCTATATTCGCATCTAGGGACTACTGTAGCTTCAACAGTAGCAGAGCCATCTAGACTGGTTTTGAAGCTTTCTAAGCTGATTAGATAAGTAAGACAACTAGGGAGTATGCCATTTAACGGCTCTGCTGATGTTATGGAAGCAAGTATGCGGTTGAAAAAGTTAGAAAAGAATTTGTAGGATATAGAATTGGAAGATAAGCTTAAGTTAGAAGTGGCTACTCGTTTACTAGAGGACAGCGCAACTGCTTGGTGGGCTAATGTGTATGCTAGAACATCGTCGTTGCCATCTTGGAATGACTTTGTTCGAGAATTTAAGGATTAGTATTATACCCCATTCCACTGCAACCAAAAGAAGTAAGAATTTCTAAGGTTGAAACAGACGGGAAGCACAGTGATCGAGTATGAAACCCAATTGAGAGAATTGATTGAGTTCATCCCTGAGTTTGCTAATGAAGAAAGTCTTTGTGCTAAGTTGAGGAGGGACTGAATTTTGAGATCAGAGAAAAGATGGTTCTGACTGGTAATCAGGGATATAAAGAAATGATCCAGATGATATTAAAGGCTAAAAAGTTAATGGGAGAAAGAAAATTGCTAGGAGTTTTTCAGAAGAGAAAAGAGCTTAGTATCCAAGTAGGATCTCAAGTAAGATCACCACCTAAAAAAAGCCATAGTAGTGGCTCTTTGGATAGTCCCTCATCTCTTAGTCCCTCTAGTAATCCATCTTTCTCTCCACGGGAACCGAAGCCATCTAAATTGGGTACACCATCATCAAGATCAGCACAAGGTTCTAATGAGAAACAGAGTATAGACAGGTGTATTCATTGTAGACGATACCATATGAAAATATGTCCCCAGATGTCGGTATGCTACTATTGTAGGGAGATAGGGCATATGAAGAGGTTCTACCCCAAGCTGGGTAGAACGAAGACGGGTAGTCAACCAACTTAGCATCACTTATACCACTCGCAGTCACCAGTTGAGCAGGTGATAGCTTTTACTGGTAGAAGATCTGGGATGGACAGTTCGTCCATAGTATCTCGTGATAATTAGAGGACTCGAGGTCAGAGTCAGAGATAAGCAAGGATGTTTACGATGAACCAAGAACAGGCTCAAGTTAATCTTGATGCAGGAGCAGGTAACTCAATTATATAGATTTTTGGTTTATTTATATTTCTGCGATCCTATGTATATGAGAAAATTTCGAGGATGAAATTTTTGTAAAGAGGGTAGATCTGTGACACCCTGAATTTTTAAGTAAAGGTATTTTCATCTTTTCATAAATGTATGCTTGGGCTCTGTAAGGATTAATAGTATTTTGAGGGTTGATATGAGGTTTTAAAAGAGTTAGATTGATTATGGAATAAGAATGGATGTCAAAAATTTAACGAAAACTCGATCGCAAGAGAAAACTCAAAATGAGAAGTATTCGATCGAACGAATACTGGACTTCGTTTGAACGAATGGGTTCGACTAAACGAAAACTTGGTTCGTTCGATCGAATTGAAGGCACCAGACTTACATAGAGCTTTAGAATTTATGGTCGAATGAATCTATGATTCGTTCGAACGAAACATCAGTTGATCGAACGAATGTGTGTCTCGATCGAATGAAGATTTGGGCCAAAATTTTATAGAGGCTCGGGATATCCTCGATTGAACAAATGGTTCAATTCGTTCGAACGAACCGCACTTCGATCAAACAAACTGGTTTATTCGTTCGATCAAATCGTATGAAAAGATCGATTTACCCCCTTCTGAAAGCTTCTTTTCTTAAATAATCATTTTGCCCCCATTTTTATAAAAAGAGTTGAGTCCCTCTTTTTCTTCCCCGTTTTCTTCTTCTTTTCTCCTCTTTCCTTTTCTCATTCGTTATCTGCTTCTCTCACAAATAATTTTTGTTTTTTATCATTTATTCGATTTCTTCCTACCATTTTGTCACATTCAACGTCTATAACTCGTGGGTAGCTTCGATTCGTCGTAAGAAGTGCAGAAATCGCAGGAGAAGAAAGCTAGGGTTTGGGGTCAATTTGGGATTTTCGATATTCTGAGCCAAATTGAAGGAAACCAACGATACCACAAGGTTCGTAGCTTTATTTCTAAACTATCTGTAGCGTTTATTTCACATTTTGGTTAATATTTAAGAAATGAGTTTTATTGTGCTTCGTATCAGATTTTTTAGTTTTAATATATGAACTTGGATTTTCTGATGCTAGTTAGAATGCAAAAATATTGGATAACTTGTTATGAAGCTAGAAATATAATTTTAGAAATTTGGGTGATGATGAACAGTACCTGAGTTACTATTCTGATGAAGACGTGAGGTTCACACGTTTAAATCGTAGAATCGAGTCGAGAAGTGTTAATTATATTTGAATGTAGGTTATTAGTAGTAAGGATTTAATAATCGATTGCATGACAAAGGTTTTATCCGATTTTGGGTATAAACCGATTCGAGATATTTGGGGTAATTATATTATATGCATATAAGTCATGTTAGTAATATAAAAATGGATATTGATAGAATTTGGATATATGTATATAGGAGCCGATTGTGAGGATCAAGAACACGACTTGAGCGAGGAACTCTAGAGAGTGCGTACCCTCCCTAACCTATTAGTGGATTATTTAAGTTTTACTTGTTTTTAAATGATTTGGATGCTTTTACTTATGTATTCGTTTAATAAATGTCGAATCTTTATGAATAATGCTTTTATTTAGACATGTTTGTATAATACGAATAATTATGGATCCTGATGTATGTGTTTATTGGTTTTGTGATCGGAGAGCCAATTGATTTTGTTGGTTTGCTGATTTATACGTGTTTTATGGGAATGATGGCCTTTGGGCCACGTATTGTGATTTGAGTATGGTGGTTTGGCCAGTGGGTCCTGTTTTGGTGTTGTGCATGATTTATGGCCTTTGAGCCTATTTTTCATATATTATATTTTCATATGGATATTATGATTTATGTTATGACTTGAGGGCCAGGTTTTGATTTGTGTTTTATGATGATATGGCCAGTGGGCCATATTTTATGATTGTATTTTGGTGATGAGGTCAAGAGGGTGCAGTTATTGATGATATAAGCTGTGAGAGCCTGTTTGATTAATGTAACTACAGAATAATAGCCTGGGAAAGAGTTCACTGGGATGTGAACCCTAGGTAAGTGTTGATGTGGTAGCCTATGACAGACTTGGGTAGAGGTCATCTAGGTGAGTGCTGATGTGGTAGCTTAGGACGGACCTGTGTAGAGGCCGTTTAAGTAAGTACTGATGTGGTAGCCTGGGAGAGGACCACGAAGTGGATGCCTAAGTGAGTGTATGCCAGATTGGGACAGATGATAGGACATACAAAAATGTGATGTGGTAGCTTGGGAGAGGATCACGAGGTGGCCACCTAGGTGAGTGTGTGCCAGATTGGGACAGATGATAGTCCATCTAGAATATGATGTGGTAGCCTGAGGATGGACCTCGAAGAGGCCACCCAAGTAAGTGTGTTTCAGAGAGAGGATTATCTGGAGCTGTATTTATAGAAGACAGTCACGAGTATCACCACGTGATTACTCAATAGCCAACATCAGTGGTGAGCTTCTTTTCTAACTAAACTATGCATTATTTTATTTTCTGCATTTAAATTATAACTTTTAAATTGCATGTTTTATATTACATACAAAATCCACTGATGGCTCGGTGTTGAACCTGATCAGCATAATTATCAGGGAGATTGGCTATGCCCAAGGATTTTCTTAATGTTAGATAAGTTTTGGGTTTTAGAATGAAAAAGAGAAACATTAAAATTGTTCTTCCTTTCAGTGTTTTCATTGAATAATTATTATTTGATAATGCCTATATTTATTATTATTATTATTATTATAAGTGATTTTATTGTTTTATTATTGTTATTCCCTCATTGAGTACACTTTAGTATGCTCACTCTTTTCCCCACTCATAGGCAAATAGCGCAATGGAAGCGTGGAGGGTGGTGATAGTATTAGAAGTGGGAACTTCAGGTATTGACTCTATACTCGACTCACACCTGTCATTTGAATTCACTAGGAGCGTCATATATTGTTCATGGTTTCTTAGTTTTTCTTTGTATCTAGAAAACAGAATATTTATTACTATTTATGAAATTATATTTTATAATCAAATCATATTGTTATTTTATGATTCAGAAAGTTTGTATAAGATACATGTTATATGAACGATTTTATTATGGTAAATTTGATAAAAAATGTTTTAGAAGTGTTTGTGTTGGTTTTGAGAATTGAGAAGTTTGGGAAAAAAATATATTGGAAGTGTTTTTGTTTGATTTAAAATTTTTAGTCTTACAGGTTTTTAGTAAGCGTTCTGGACCTAAAGAATGCTTATTAAGAATATGTGACGGTTATCACGTGTAGGATTCACGAGTCAGGGTGTGACAGTATGATTATTAAAATATATGGCCGTACTTAAATGAATTAATATATGATATTGATTCATTTGATCAAATAATTATATTCAGGATATCAAAAAAATATGAAGATTAAATTTTACGAGGATGACATAATCCATACCTCATGTTCAATTAGGATATTAAAGACAAAGGGATTAAAACTACATGATAATATTAGTCACGAGATAAAATATGATGTCGAACCATTCACATTCTTGTCACTTAAATGGTTTTGATATGTTGCTAGACACCGCTCATGATTTATGATATTAAAATTAAATTTTAATATCACTACCAACGTTACAGAAACCTATTAAGTCGCACGTTAGAACGAAAAAATTAAAAGTATAAATTCATGAGATAAATTTATCTTAATTCGTAAAAAATTTGTGTTGATTAGGGTTTTACTAAATCTAATTAATAAAATTAAATTAAGGATGTTAGTTAAAAACTTTATCAAATAAATTAGGTCTTAAGAGTAAAGTCATACACAAGAGAAAACATTGGGCCTTAAGAGTAAGGCCAAACCCAATACGAATATTAAACTCATTTTGTTATTATACCCTTACTCTAAAATTTAATATAAAATATCCTTTTATTGCATTGTAAAGGTAAGTGCCTAAGGTTGATTTTCGTTTTCTTTATGGAAGAAAAAATGAAATAAAAATAAAATACAAAAAAATATGAATATGAGCTAGCACTCAGAATTTGATTTATCCTATTCGTGTGAATACTATAGAGACATAAGTCTGAAGATTTGTACTTGTGATTTGTAAAAAAGTATGAGTTTTAAACTCGTTTATTCAATAAGACACTTGGTTTATTGCATGAATCTCTAAAAGAAAATCAAATTTTTTGTTTTCACTGCCTTTGTATAACTTGATTTCCTTACACAGGCTTAGGCCTTTCCTGTCAATGCTTCAATATAAATGAGTTTAGTATCAAGCAGAGAGGTTCAAAATCATCGAGTAAAGTGGCTCGATATCATTGAGCGAATGGGTTTAGTATAGTCGAGCGAAATAACTCAACATAATTGAGCAAAGTAACTCGTTATCGTTATCATCGAGTAAAATAGCTTTATATCATTGAGCGAAGTGAGCTCGGCATTAAGCAAAGTGGTTCGACATTGAGCAAAATGGCTCAGTATCATCGAGCGAATAGACTCAGTATCGAATGAAATGACTTGGTATCATTGAGTAAAATAGGCTTAATATCATCGACCGAATGGGCTTGATATCAAGCAAAGTGGGCTTGGCATCGAGTAAAATGGCTCAGTATCGAAAGAAGTGTTCGATATTATCGAATGAATGGGCTCGACATCGAGCAAAGTATATTGAGCGAAGAAGTTTGGTATCATCGAGCAAAATAACTTAGTATCATCGAGTAAAGTGACTTGGTATCATAACCCAAAAGTTTTAATAACATGCGTGTTTATAATTTCCAGGTTCAATCATAATAGATATACTAATAACTCTCATGCAAATGATATTAAGCTTTTGTAATAGTCGATAGATGATTAGTATATGACTAATGTTTATGATCAAAATTGATTAAAAGTAAAGGTGGATAGAATAACTTTCTTCAGATGATACTCCTTCAGATGAGATGGATAAGACCTCTAGGATGTGACGATAGGACTTCCAGGATAAGATAACTTATTCTCTGAGAGCTCTGAGACGACCTTTGGATAAAGCAAAATTTAGATGAGATGAATGAACTTCTGAGGCAAATAAACTCTTGAAGTGAATGAAACCTTGAGGCAAATGAACTCTTGAGGAGATCTCAGGAGTGAGATCTTAAGAATAAAAGCTATTATTTTTAGGTCGAATCTAAAGATAAGTGTCATAAAATTCCATCTCCACCATCTAAATTGTAGAATCTGATCTCAAAACCATTCAGACTAAATTCAACATAATCCAATAGTTAACGAACCCATTTTTGCATTTTAACAAAAACTGAACTTAATGAAAAAATCTGAAACTTCTACCTATTTACAGATCATTTCTTCATGAACTAATCTAGAACTATGGATCTTAAAATCAAATCTTCACCGTTCAGATAGTATAACCAAATCTCATAATCATTTAGTTTAAATTTCAGTACGATCCAATGATTAACGAATTCGTTTTAGTATTTTGATGAAAACTTGATATGATGGAAAAATCTTAAGCTTATACTAATAAACCTCTGAGGCGAATGGGCTCTTAAGATGAATGAAATCCCTGAAGCGAAAGAAAACCTTAAGGCAGATAAACTCCTAAGGTGAATGAAATCTATAGGACGAATAAACCCTTGAAATAAAAGAAACCCTTGAGGTGAATAAAACCCTTGAGGTGAATAAAGCCCTAGAGGCAGATTAAACCTTTAAGGTGAATGAACCCCTGAGGCGAGTGAACCTCTAAGGCAAATAAACTCATAAGGTAACCTTAGGATGAGATCCTAAGAATGAAAGTTTTTGTTCTTAGGCTAAATCTGGAAACCAAGGGTCTAAAACTCTATCTCAACCATTCAGATCATAAGATCAGATCTCATAATTATTTAAATAAAATTTCAGTACAATATAACAGTTAATGAATCTATTTTTCATTTTGACAAAAACTAGATAGAATGAAAAAATTTAAAACTTTTACTTGTTTGCAAGTCAATTCTTTATGAATTGATTTGGAACTATAAACCTCAAAACCAAATTTTTAGCATTCAGATCATAGAACCGGATCTTAAAAATCATTCAAATCAAATTTTAATACGATCCAATGATTAACGAACCCTTTTTTATTTTGATAAAAACTAGATATAATGAAAAAAATCTGAAACTTCTACCTGTTTGTAAGTTAATTCTTCATGAAATTATCTAGATCTATAGACCACAAAATTAAATCTCCACCGTTCATATTGAAGAAATAGATCTTATAATCAATCAAACTAAATTTTAATATGATCCAACGGTTAACAAACCTATTTTTGTATTTTGATAAAAAATTAGATATAACAAAAAAATATGAAACCTCTACATGTTTACAGGTTTATAAACATGTAGAGGTTTAGAACTATATAGAGGTTCATAAAATGATTTAGAACTATAGACCTCAAAACCAAATCTTTACCATTCATATTATAGAGAAAGGTCTTAGAAATGTCTAGCCTAAATTTTAGCTCGATCAAATAGTAAAAAATTTTATACTAATATTTTTATGAAAACTAGACAAATTTGAAATCTACATCTTCTCCAATGAACTTTGTTGGACGATGGCTTTTTGTAAGCATTTTCACATATAGCGTCAGCTGTTAATGTATAAAATCTTCGATGATTTTGATACACCAAATAACGAGTGTTCCTACGATGGTAGTGCAGTAGTTGAAGGTTAACGGTGTGATAGTTGAAAGTTATTTTCATATGACTGAACTTGAGTTTTTCTCAAGTTGTCTACATACCTCATTTTTCTTCTTCTTCTTCTTCTTTATCTCCTTCTTCTTTTTTTCTCTTTGGGAGGATCAAATCAAATGTAGTTTTGTTATGGGGGGAGATGATGATTTCTTATAGAGTTAAGGTGGCTGACTTTAGACTTTTAGGACTGCTCCCATTAGTATGAGGGGGTTACATTATTAACTTATGGGAGTTTTAGGAGAAAAGGTTACTATCACTACCTTTCCCCAGCAATTCATTTAATCAATAAATGATATTATCAAAGAGGTTCCTTATAGAGATCGTATTGATTGTACGACAATATCTCATAATAGATGTCTTAAATACTTTTGATAAATATCATGAAATAATATTAGTACGAGTGACAATAAAAGTCATATTATTAGAGTATTAGTATGAATTAATAATTAATGAACTATTTTTTGAATATAATCAAATAACGATAAATTATATGATAAAGTATATAATCAATAACTTATTGTTTAATTGTACTAGTGTATGATATAATATTTTAATATAAGATATCATATTAATGTAAATACATATGATTCTATAATATATAAGTACGAGACTAATCATATCTTGTATGTTAAAATCGATTTGGTTATATGTTATTTACGTGTGAATATGAATGATGGTCAATATAGAGTCAGTAAACTTGACCTATTGGATTATAAGTATTCACTGATTTTATTTAAATTTTAATCTTATACAAATATCAATAAATACCTAAAACAAAATTTTTTGATGAAAATATATTAAATATCATACAAAAGAATTCGTGATGACAAATTTATGATATATTAATTAACGATTTGTAAATATATTGAATTTAAAATTTTAATAGTTTATAAACTCTTACTTGATTTAAATAATAGAAAGATATAACTTGTATAACTTATATGATTCGTATAATCTAAAATAAGGTCTATTCAAACGGTTATAAACTGGTTTCTTCGTGACAGAGATGGTCTTTATTACCAAATGATTCTTCACAGGGCAGAAAAGCTTCTATCGTTGTACAGAGAGAGTGGTATTGTTAACCAAATTTTCCCACTTCTGCTATGTCTTTTAATGATATAAAAACGAGACAGCATGGAATTGTCACGTGATCTCACATGGAATTAAATGTCAATATTGGCTTTAAAGCATCTGGTGATGGAAAAAAGAATAATATATGTATACATTTGTAAGGTAATTAAACAATATTAAACATGGTGAGAGGTGTTTTTCTTTTCTTTTTGTATTTTTTAATTTAAAAATAATTGGGTTATATCTTAAATATTAAATATTGTAATTTTTAAAAAAATATTAATAAATTCATAATTGAACCACCAATATTAATCAACAAATTATGTTTGTCATTTGTAACTGATAGCAAACTTTTTCTTCGACTGTGTTGTTCGTGATTTTGACGGTATTAGAATATCTCCAATGTATCTATGAATTGTCTTTTTAAAAATATCACATATATAAAATACATTTTGTAAGTGCAATTGGACTCTCCAATATATTTAATTCCATCCACTATCAAGCTTATATGACAAAAAAAATAATTGATATTCTCAACTTCATCCTCTATTTTTAAATGATTTTCTTGACAATCATGGATTGCTGGCTCAGCAATTCATTTATTTCATTGGTAGTTAAAAGAGGGGAAAAAACTAATTTAATAATTTTATAAAATAATAAATAGCAATCCATATTCACATTGAAAAGTAATTTTTGGAGATGATGTTTATCAATATCATGTAAAATATAAGTCTCTTTATATTAATAACGTAATATATTTTTTATAAAATTAATTCATTTATACATTGAAGATGCTCGTATTATAAAAAAGAGTCCTCGTAAATCGTAAAGACTTGAAGCCGGGCGACTCAACTGAGGAGCTTGGCAAACAACCACCTTGGCTATTGGGTGGTTGCATGTTGTGTTAAATTAAAAAGGAAAATAAGAAAAATGCAATGTGGTTAAGGCCTATGCAAACTGTGTTGACCTTAATATTAGAAAATGAGAAAATGACGTGTGGTCAAGAGAAACAAACAAACAAAACACACACACAATGTTAATCATTGTAATTTTTTAACAAAAATAAGACGTGGATCTATTAATCAAATCCATTCATAATAAAAATTAATAATTTATTTATTAATAATGCGAAGTTAAGACTTAAGGGGAGCGACTTTTGCATCTTGCATCCTGTAGATAATTGCAGCCATGGACATTCTTCATCCGTTTCCAATAACAGCTACCACCGGTTTTTTTGCTTTATTGTGGTTTGTTTACTCTCTGATTTCAAGACGTGCTCGGAGAAACTCGAGCAACAAGAAAGCAGTACCAGAACCTGGCGGTGCAAGGCCTTTGATCGGTCATCTCCACCTCTTAGGCGGCCCAAAACCTGCATATATCACCTTGGGAAACATGGCTGACAAGTACGGTCCGATCTTCATGATCAAATTGGGTGTGCATCGAGCTTTGATAGTTAGTAACTGGGAGATTGCTAAAGAGTGTTTTACTACCAACGATAAAGTCTTTTCCAATCGCATCAAAGCTCTAGCCCCAGAGATCTTAGGCTATGACTATGCCATGTTTGGATTCAGCCCTTATGGTCCTTACTGGCGCCAAATCCGTAAGATAGCCACGCTGGAGGTACTCTCAAAACACCGTCTTGAAATGATGAAACATGTCCGAGAATCTGAGGTGAAGGCTTTTGTGAAAGAGATATACGATCTATGGATGAAGCACAAAGACAGTTCGGATAGTTATAAGTTGTTGGTTGAGATGAAGGGAAAGTTCAATGCACTCACTTTAAACGTGTCTACAAAGATGGTTGTGGGGAAAAGATTTGTGGGTGGTAAAACCAAGGAAGAGACAGAAGAGAATGATCGTTGCAGAAAAGCAATCAGAAAATTTGCCGAATTGACTGGAACATTTGCCCTGGCAGATGCAGTTCCATTTTTGAGATGGTTGGATTTTGATGGATGCCAGAAGGCTATGAAGAAGACAGCGAAGGAGTTGGACAAATTTGTTGAAGGCTGGTTAGAATATCATAAGCAGAGGAGAATCTCAGACCAGGTCAACGGCCAGACTGACTTCATGGATGTAATGCTCTCCGTTCTTGCTGATGCTGAAGAGCTTCCCAGTTATGATGCCGATACAATCAATAAAGCTACATGCCTGGTATGCGCTTTTTAACCAATTTTATTTATCAATTGAATTTCGATATTCAGCTAGCAATCAATTGGAAAATTTTAGACAAGTTAATCCCATTTCACAAGGAAGTAGATTCTGTTACGACAAGACCAAAGAGTACGAAAACGCTGGATAGGTAAAATTATGTAAAGGACCTTAAACTTTGATAAAATAATAAATTATAACATAGTTTTTACTTTTAATTCATATAAGTCCTACAATTGTAATCTTTAATAAAATTGATTGTAAATATAATTATCCAATAAAATTTAACTGCTGCATAATTTTTTAGGGCTAAATTGTATTTTTATTATTCTATTTTATCAATTTTTTTAAAAAATATAACTTTGTTATTGTCACGCCCCAATCCGTGGATCTCATCCCTGATAATCGTTACAGATTTTTAATAAGCATTCCTTAGACTCAGAATGCTTACTACGAACCTGTAAGGCTAAGAATCTAGAATCAAACACACACAAAACACTTTCAATATGATTTCCTCCTAAAACCCAAACATCTTTTCATAATCAAAACAAATCAAACACTTCTAAAATCATTCAGCATCAAATCCATCACAAATAAAAATCATATATCATAAAATCAATAACATTATTTTCGCTTCTTCCAAACTCTTTTATATCACAAAATATTAAAATAATTTAATTACAAACAATATCAAAATCTCTCTCCTTCTTGAAAATATTAAAAACCATGGACACTATCATCAATACTACTTCCAGTGGACTCAATGAAATATGTGAGTCGAGTATAGAAACAATACTTGAAACCATTATCCTCGAAGCCACCACCACCCTTCACGTACTCTCTACACTAACCTTGTGAGTGAGAGAAAAAGGGGTGAGCATACTAATATATACTCAGTGAGGGAACATAAATAACAATAAAAATAAAAATAAAAATAGAAATAAGTAAATATCATATTAAGCATACTTTGTAACAAACGGTGTTCACCCATCAAGGGATGATCTGAAAAGGGCAAGTTTAAAGCATATTTTCCTTTCAAATTCATTACTTATCACACTCAAGAGAAATCATTGGACTGACTCCCATTCCCGACGACTACCCTGGCCTTGGGTATCCGGAGACCGTCAGTGGGTTTATATGCAACTGAAAATATGCTATTACAAAAATATCTTTTTAGATGTATAAAAGAAAACAATGCACAGTTTTAATTATACAAAATAAACCCACCACTGACGTTCACCTCGGATTAGCCACGTGGTAATCTTGTGCTAATCCGACTGAGAGTCACAACTGGTCAAACCTCCCACTCATAACAATAATCATAAACACCGTATAACTCCCCCACCTGTGAAATCTCACACTCACCTAGGCGACCTCTATCTACTCAGGTCGTCCCTAGGCTACACCAGTAGTTATCATGAACAACAGGCCCTCATGGCCAACATCACCAAAAACATAACATATACAGGCCCATCACGGCCGTCAATCACAATAATATCACAATCTGACTCACAAGGCCATGCCATCAATATAAATCAGTATCAAAGCAAACTGTATAAAAATCTGGCTCACCAGCCATATTTCGTATATATATAAATCACAAAAAGTGGCCCACTGGTCATAAAATCATTTAAAACATATAGAAAACCTGGCCCATTGGCCGTGTTCATATTAAAGCATAACATATTATAAAAACTGGCTTGATGCCCATCATTTGTATCAAAACATAACACTTTTAAAAACAGACTCAAAATCCATAAACCATACACAATATCAAAACAGAGCTCACTAGCCAAACCACCATACTCAAATCACAATACATGGCCCAAAGGCCATCATTCACATAAAACATATATAAATCAACAAACCAACAAAACCAATTGACTCTTCGACTACAAAACCAATAAACACATACATCAGGATCCATAAATATATTCATTATACAACCATGCCTAAAATAAAAACACTATTCATAAAGGTTCGACATTTATTAAACGAATATATAAGTAAAAGCATCCAAATCATTTAAAAGTAAGTAAAACTTAAATAGTCCACTCACTAGTTAAGGAGGATACGTACTCCTTAAACTTTCTCACTCAATTCATATTCTTGGTCCTCACAATCGGCTCCTATATACATATATCCAAATTCCATCAATATCTATTTCTACATTACTAACACGATTTATATTCATAGAATGTAATTATCTCAGATACTTCGAATCAGTTTATACCTGAAACAAGATAAAACCCTCGTTATACAATCAATTATCAAATCCTCTATGCCAAAACCTCACATTCATGTTAAACTAATGCATTGCGGCCCGATTCCTTGATTTATACATGTGAACCCCACGGCCTCATCAGAACAGTAACTCGAGCATTGTTTACCATCACCCAAAATTTTTAAAATTACATTTCTAACTTCTTAACAAGTTACCCAACATTTCTACATCCTAACTAGGATCAGAAAACCCAAGTTCATGCATTAAAATTAAGAAATCTAATATGAAGCACAATAAAACCCATTTCTTAAATATTAACCAAAATGCAAATAATCGCTACAGATAATTTAGAAACGAAACTACGAACCTTGTGATATCGTTGGTTTCCTTCAATTTGGCCCGGAATATAAAAAATCCCAAAATGAGCTCCGAAACCCTAACCTTCCTTCTTTGATTTCTGTGCTCTTGGCAATGAATCAAAGCTACCCACATGTTCTAGATGTGGAATACGACAAAATGGTGGAAAGAAATCAAAGAAATGATGAAAAATGAAAAATGTTTGTGAGAGAAGCAGAGAACTAACAAAAGAAGGAAAGAGGAGAAAAGAAGAAAAAAATAGGGAGGAAAAAGAGGGGCTCAACCCTTTTTATAAAAGTGGGAGCAAAATTATTATTTTGCCTCTGATTATTTAAGAAAAGAAGCTTCTAGAAGGGGGCAATTCTATCATTTCATCCGATTCAATCAAACGAATCAACCAATTCGTTCGATCGAAGATGGGTTCGTTCGAATGAATGATGCCCTTCGTTCGATCAAAATCTTCGATAACTCCTTAAAATTCTTGGTCCATATTCATTCGATCGAGACGAGCATTTGTGTAGCTAAATTCTAATTCGTTCGACCGAACCTCAGATTCGTTCGATCGAAAAATCCCTCGACTCTTTTGGAACTTCTGCTCCTAGAGTTCGTTCAAACGAGCTTCTCCTTCGTTCGATCGAATGCATTCGTTCGAACGAATCCAAGCATTCGTTCGATCGAATGCTCCCTGCTTTTTTCTAATCTTTTCAAAACTTCATACAATACCTCAAGATACTATCAATTCATACCGAACCAAGATGTACATTTATAAAAAGATAAAAATATCCTTAATTAAAAATACGAGGTATAACAACTTTAGTATGCTCACTCTTTTCCCCCACTCACAGGCAAGTAGCACAGCGGAAGCGTGGAGGGTGGTGATAGCAGCAAGAGTAGTGATCTCAGGTATTGACTCTATACTCGACTCACACTCATCGTATTGAGTTCACTGGGAGAGTCTTACATCATTTATGATTTTCTGTTTTTGCTTTGTTTTCAAGAGCGCGAAGAATTTATGTTTTAAATATGGATAATTGTACCAAAAATATATTTCTAAATATTATTTTGTATGATATTTTGAATTGACATATGAATATATTTTAGAAGTGTTTGGATTGTTTTGATTGAAAAGAAGTTTGGGAGTTTGGACAAAAAAATATTGGAAGTGTTTTTGTTTGTTTTAAAATTTTCAGCCTTACAAGTTCTTAGTAAGCGTTCTGGGCCTAAGAAATACTTATTAGGAATATATGATGGTTGTCACATGTGGGACTCACGGATTGGGACGTGACACCTCCTCAAATTTAAAAAATATCATTGGTATCTCACTCAAAATAAAACTAACATATAATTACGTTGAGATCTCTGCATTTACGATTTCGAAACTCTATCTTAACCAACTCAAATCCTCAAAATAAATATACAATTACGATGGCGTGTCAACTATGTATAATGCAAGCACAATTATATGCATAGTAAAAATATAAAATTATCTATATGCCCTTGAGATCTAGGCACAGGGCTCACAACTATAAGTGAATTTATACTAATTTTGTCTAGAGAATCATTAAAATAACAAATTAAACAAAATGACAACTTGCACAAACCTTTATGATACATTCTAATACCCAAAAAATACCTCAAGGAATTGTAAGGCATCTTTGATACTTGTTCTCAATATATGTTTAATTCAATTCATTCACTTCCCAAATGTATATCTCAAATAATTTCAAAATACAATTAACTCACATCAGTGATATCTCACTCAATTCAAAAATCCTAAATCATTCATAAATCAACTTCATCTTTATTCAAGCATATACAACATAACAATGCCATTATGTCTCGTCGAGACTTTTAAAAACATAGTTCTATAAAGACCCATAAACATCCGGATATAAAATATGCAAGAGCAAATAATTTTATAAATTCTTTTACAAATCTCAAAAATAAATAAATTATTCAATATTTAATCATTCCCAACAAACTCAAATCTAAAACTATGAGTCAAATACAAGAATATACCTAAGGTCTCAACTCTTTTATGCAATCATTACCATACAAGTATATTAATATATACTCCGTGAATAAAATAATAAATAAAAATATTTTTATAAAATATTAAAATTAACATTTTAAATCATAAAGGAGTTTTAAATTAAAATAATTTATAAAACATATAAATTATTTTATTTATTTTAAAACATTGGCTTTCTAGTTCAAAATCATCAAGTTGCCTCCTTTTCGTGAGGATTACTTAGGGTCTTAAGACTATTAATGAATTTTCTATGAAAATATAAACAATGATTAATAGATAAAAATAGTTTATGTAAAAAATAGTAATGAGCATAATTTTTATTAAAATCACACCCGCCACTGACGTTGACCTCAAGTAGTCATATGATACCTCACGTGATTGTTCTAAATATGTCCACCTAAATACATAATATAAATCAATGAATAATATCACCCAAATATGTGATATCTCAACTAGAAAGTGCTAATCCTTTATAAATAATATTTTTTCTATCTCTGATCTTGCTAAATACATAAGTTATTGGTGTGATTATATGGGTTCACTGTAGATTAGGGGTGACAATTTCGGTTACGATCCAATTATTCAACACAAATACGAAATGATTAAATGGATTCGAATTTGAAAAATATGACACGAATAATAAATGGATCGTATTTGTGTCAATAATTAATAATCGTGTCGGATTTGTGTTTGATTTTCTGAATTCATTTATCCCTTTATGACACGATTAGTTAAGCTAATAATCAGATATAAAACAGATACACGGATCTAAAAGGATAATCGTGTCTAAATAGATACACGGGTCTAAATAGATAAACGAATATAAACAAATAATTGTGTCTAAATAGATAACGAATCTAAACGGATAATCGTGTCTAAATAGATAATCATGTCTATACAGATATATGAATTTAAATAGATAATTACGTCGGAATGAATATATGGATATAAAGTTATAGTAATAATTTATTGATTATCACAAATATTTATCTATCACTAAAATTTAATTATAGTGACAAATCTAGGATGGTGAAAAATTCTATGTTGTGTTTTAAAAAATTAATTTTGTTCGAACATATAACTAATTCCTAGAACTTTTGCATTATAACTGTTATTATTATTATTATTATTAACAACATGATTATTCACTATTATATTACATGATTATTTACTATTACATTATAAAATTTGACAACAACATGATTATTGATTGTTGTATTATAAAATTATTGTCACAATTTATTGACAAAGACATTCTTGTTAGATGATAATTTTATATCATTCTAAAAATAATTGGTAATTCTTATCTTATAATTGGTAAATATATAAAATCAAGTTTTTTAAATTAATAAATTAAAATAATATATATAACAAAAAGTATACAATATTAATAATACATTTTTTTAAAAAAAAATTTAAATTATGTTTATTAGATAAAACTTCTTGATACATATCTTTTATCAAATATTTAATATTACAGTGTTTAACTATTAAGACTTTCTTCCTTTTTTAGATATATAAATCCAAACTTTTATTACAAGACCACCAAATTATTAGTAAAGAAGCATACCTACAAATTAACTATAATTAAACAATAAAATTTAAAAATGAAAATTATAATATAACTTTAGTTAATCTTTAAATTTAGTAACAAAAAAAGTTAGAAACAAAAAAAATATTTAAAATTTTATATACTTAATTACAAACTAACCTATATAATTGACATTGTATTTATATTTGAAACTGGTTAATTAATTTCAACAAAATTAGTAGGTTTTATTTATAAAATTTTTATTCATGTTTTGTTTTTGTGAATTATGAATGTAAGTGATATGATAAATAAATTTTTATAATAATAGATTTAATTGTATGATTTATTTTTTAATATCTTTTTATTATAATTTAAATGGGCAATACGGATAATCATATCATTAAATAGGTAATCGTATCTAAATAGATTATTGTGTATAAACGAATAATTGTATCTAACTAGATAATCGTGTATAAATGAATAATCATATTTATAGAATAATCGTGTCTAAATAAATCATAAGTATATAATCGTATTGTATTCATATTCGTATTTATATTTTTTTGACATAAATAATAATAGTGTTGTATTTGTGTCGAATGAATATTAATCATATCATATTTATATTAAGTTAAATTCGATCCATTTATTCGAATTGTTGTTTATACTATAAATTATAACTTTTAAAATGAGTATAAACTATAATTTTTCGAAATTAATATATAAAAATTACGAGGATAAATTTATCAAATACTATATTTTAATTAAGTTTAAAAAATCTTTTAAAATATAGTATTTTTAGAATTATTATAAAAAACTAGTTTTTTATAATAATTTCAAAAAAAAATTCTAAAAAATATAATCATATTAATTGACGTTTACATTATAGCCATATGATTGATAGAAATTACTTGTGCTTTGTCTGGTGCTTTTTTTCCCTTTTGTCCTTTCCTTCCCTTGCAGTGTTTAGTGTTTAGGGTTTAGTGTGGCTGGCTATTGATGCTGTGACCATTTGTGATAGAAGTCTATAGTTGTTTCACAAACCCGATTGTCAGAGGGCTGAGTAGACCTGTCAAACGGACCGAGCCAGCTCGACTCGGCTAGGTCCACTGCGGACTGGCACTTAAACGGATCGAGCCGAGCCAGCCCATTTATTATGCGGACCAATATTTACTGGTCATAATCCGACCCGCGAATTAACGAGCCTAAACGAGCCAGCCCGCGGACCGACTTTAAAAATTTTAAATTTAAAAAAATATATAAAATACACTAATGTCACGCCCCGAACCCAGTCGGCCACGTGGCAATCGCCGCGAATCCTAGAAATACATCCTATTACTTAGAATGCACCTCTAGAACCCGCAAGG
>JAVXUL010000002.1:3821927-3834398 GCA_035590515.1 Trichilia minutiflora | reverse complement strand
AAATATTTTATTATTTATATATTATTAAAAATTTTGTTTTTACATTTCGATTTTACGTTTTATTTTTTTAAATAAAAAACGATTTTAATTAAAATCAAGTTTTTGATAATCTTAACGTAGACTTTTGTATTTGAGTTATTCATGATGACGTTGCACACTCTGTAGTCTCATTCCACCTGGTCCTTCCGTTCAGGCTCTCAGACACAACAACCGTTACACTCACATGGGCCTTGGCCTTAACTTTATTACTCAACACCGTGATGTCATGTCTTAAAGAAAGTCCAAATTGAATTAGACACATACGTCGGTAGGCAAAGGCTAGTCAATGAATCAGATATAAAAAATTTGATTTACTTACAAGCAACTTCTTGTACCACACGAATCTGGCGAAGATTACACCATAGCTGACTGTCAAGTGCCTGCCAGAACACTAACTCCAGTACTTTGATTCTCTGAACAATCGTACAACTCAACAATATTTGTGAAAGAATAGAAGAAAACAGAATGTAGCTTACTACTCCCTTCACCAAGAAACTCAATAATTATTTTATATTTGAACCAACTGTCACCAAACAATCGTCCAAGAATGTAGCTTACTACTCCCTTCACCAAGAAACTCAATAATTCTTTTATATTTGAACCAACTGTCACCAAATAATACTGATAGCTAACACATAATAGAATTTCACCTTAACAGAAATGACTAACTGAGACCAGTGCATTCTGACTCAACTTGATACAGCCACTTGCTTCAACTGACAGCTCCTTCGTTTGATCCTCCCAGTTTCAGCTTCTAGATCACAGCACTGACATGATTTCAATTTTTGTAAACATTCTAAGTTCAAGAATCACTCTTCTAGATGTGGGAAAATCCATGTGGGTTTTAACCAGAAAGATTTATTACTAGTGGCAAAGATATTGATGTTGGGACAAAATTTTAAGTTAATACCCTTTGGCTCCGGAAGAACAGGGTGTGACCTGGAATCTCTTTTACCCTTCAGATTTTGCATCTTACACTGGTTAATTTGCTCCATGGATTTGAATTTGCAAACCCGGACGATGAACCAGTTGACATAGGTGAAGGAGCATTAAGGTCACTCCGCTTAAGTTTCTTCTCTCACTCCTCCACTTCCTGGTCACCTGTATGCATAGTAAATATTCATGCGCTTGATCCACTCCAATTAATAAGATGTGAATCATGAATGTGTGTGTTCATGATGTTAATTTGTCGTTTCTGTCTTATGCATGTCTGATATAAGTGATTGATGTAAATGAAATAGAAGGGATATTCTATTGTCATGCATGCTGTTGTTTGTTGGAATATTAAGTGTTTTTGTTCTATCAAAACGTTACTTTTAAACTTAAGAATATATTTATAACTAAACACCATAGCAATGACACGTGATTGCTCACTAAAAGGAAAAGCTTACAGATCAATAACTACCCCTGGATATGACACGTGATTACCATGGATGATAGACGTTATAAAATATTTGCCTAAACTTTTATTTTGTGCAAATGTCTCTATTTTATTTTATAAAAATTAAATTTGCACATTATTGTTATATATGTTATAAAATATTAAACTTTCGAAATATTAAAAAAAATTTTATTAAAATATCTAAAAAATTAAATCACGAGTTTTATTTAAATTATTTTTTTAAATATAACGATTATTAAATATTTGTATTTAATTAAATAAATTAAAAAAATTTTATGTATAAAAAAAATATCATCACATTATTTCTAGCCAAAATTGGGATATATAGCAGTAGTTTTCTGTTTATCACCATTCACCATCTTAGAAAAAGTACAAGATAGTCAACTGATATTTGATTTGTTGAATTTGCCTTACAAAAACCAAAAAGAAATGTGCTCTCTAGTCTAACGAAGAAAAGGACTTAAGCCTAATGAGCTCAAGCCCAAACAAGGTAGCAGCAGCTGAAAGTCAGTTGGGTAACCAGTCAAGGGCTAGCTCAGCACTAGTTATGCAAATCAGTAAACACGTTGGAAGATCGACTCGGCTACTACAATGCTCTATAATAGCTCTGTGAAGGTCAAAAAGAAGAAAATGATTTTAGGTGTAACAGTTTTGCATCACACTATAGATACTTGTTATTAGAAGCATATAGAAAATAGATTTCTTGAGCAACAATTCTTTTTTTTTTCCCCTTCTGTTTTCATGTCCATTGAGAGATTTTGTGTCAAATTCTTCCATTCTGTAAAAATAAAACTTGAAATAGAAAATCTTCAAGTCTTCCCCTGATACAAAGATAGTTTATGGGCCATTGAATGATGATATTCATTCCTTTCGTTCCGAGATTCTGGAGATGTAACTAAATTTTAAATCATCCCTTAATTTTCTGCAAACTATTCTTCCAACCGACAGGCACATATTAATGTTATTAACCCCCGTCACAAGAAGAGTCCTGTGCATATGAATTGAAAGATCATGCTCGACCTAAATGCCAATGGCCCATTAGAAAATTAAATTTTATAGTTTTCATCGACCTTTCTGTTAGCTAGTAACGTGGTCCTGTTAGAGTTAGGATGGAGTGCCTATTAGATTTTTTTATGGGCTTAAGTTAATTATTGAGTTAACATAAATTTTATATTAATTTTATTAAAAATGAGTTAATAATATAATTATTTAATAAATAAATTTAATTATCGGATCTAAAAAAATTAAATTTAATGTTATTAATTAATTAATTTGATAATTAATATAGACTTAAATTATTCTTAAAATTTTTATATTTTTAAAAAAATCAATTAAAATCAAGTTAAATTTTATATATATATATATATAAATATTAAAAGCTTTTAAAATTTTAAAAAAAACTTATTTTTATAATTTTTAAAATGTTATTTTAATAATTAAAATAAATATATATTTTAATTTATAATTATATTCTATAATTATATATATAATATTTTAATAAGTAAAAAATTTTAATTCTTACAGATTATAGTCTCATCACTCTTCAGTCTTCACTCATAAGTTATCAACATCATCACATGGACATAGGTGATCTTCATGTTTAAAAAATAGTAATGCAGATGATTGGTCGTCATCCCAACGTCACAACCATCCTATCCTATCGTATACATCTTTCGCTCTCATGACTGTTGCACGGATCGACCCTTGTTGAGAGGGGATCGCTGCGATCCAAGCTGAGCTGGTCAATGGAAAAATCACCGTCACAGATATTACACCACGACAATTTATAGCAGGAGATAGGATTCAACTTGAATACACACAATTTTTACTAGAGTTCAAGGCTATTTTTTGTTTCTTTTTAATTTATTTTTTCTTGTTCGTCATTACTGATTTGACGGCAACATTGTAGTTTGTCTTCCTTGCAACTCAATCAATCGAATAATAACTAGTGAAGAAGAACCGATCCGCCATCGGAAGACACATACAATGCTTAACCTGTAGTTGATAATTGCATACTGATACCGTCGTATTAAAAAACGGTGTATAGATCGATTTCTACCAAATAATTAATGGGTCAAGAAAACAATTTTCTGCCATAATCAATGGAATTCAAATATTACATTATTTTTATTTTTATGTATATATATATATATAAATTAATATCAATTTATCCGTAAACTACTTTGGAATGTTTTGACCGAGTCCATGGCCTCTAGACCTAACGCTTCATTTAATATTCATTAACAGTTTTAATATACTAAAAATCAATTGACATATATTAAATACAAAATATTTTTTGTTGTATTAGTGTTAAATTAATATTCAGTAATTATGTTTTCTAATACTAGATCTAAACAAATAAATCATGATGAATCGTAGTCGGTCGCAAACAAATACAGGTTCAACGCGTATAGTGCGATTATGTTAAAACAATAATTTGTCAGAAATAAATTAAAAAATAAAAGAAATGGGCCCTGTCTGTCAACTATCACGTGTTAACTATAATCAACTAACCATGGTTCAAAATTCCAATTTCGCCCGACTTTGTCCCGCTTAAGAAAACGACCACCCCCAGCAGACAATTACACAAACGAAACTAAACGAAACGAAACGAGAACCATTCCCATTTATTCTCAATTCCATCGCTAGTACAAGCTAATGGAAACGGAAAGAACGGATTCCAGCTTGATTCAACGTGACACCAATACGGTGGCGGAGAGAGTGGTGGTCGCAGTGAGAGCCGAGAAAGTGATCTCTAAGAATGCATTAGCATGGACCCTCACTCACGTTGTTCATCCCGGCGATGGCATTACCTTGCTCGCCGTATTTCCAGCCAAAAAAACTTGTAATTCTGTTATTTGAATACAGTCAATCAATTGTTTCCAGTGAATTTTAATAAACAAAATTCTTCTTATTAGTATTCCACGTTTTGAAATGATGGATTTAACTTTCTTATCAGGTAGGAGATTCTGGAAGTTCCCGAGATTGACCAGTGACTGCAAAAGCAGTCAAACGGAAAAGCTACCGGATCAGATATGTCAAATCTCGGAGTCTTGTTCACAGATGGTACTTCAGTTACACAACCAAATTGAGGTTAGTTTCGAATTTACAGCATCTCCCTCGTAAGGACACATACCATTTTCTCATAGAAAGACTGTTTTGTCATTTCATCAGTTTGGTCAATACAATTTGTTTTGTTATTGTAAAACGACGCCGTCTTGGCTGATTGAAATAAGCTGAACGACTACACATCTGACATGAAGTGATGAATTACCATATTCTTCCAATTTTTTACTGTTAAACTTGTAAATTTACACTAAATTTAGGAATTTCAACAATTTCATTATAAAGAAAATAATTAGGGGAATACACAAAAATACCCACATTTTCTACCCAATTTATCAAAATAACCACATTGAAAAAATGTTAATCAAAATATTCAAAAGTAGGTTTTTTGAACGATTTTATCCCTGTGTGAAAGTTAGTGTTTTTTGTTATGTGCGAGAGTGTAACGTATACTTATGTGCGAAAGTGAGTGTTTTTTTATCATGTGCGAAAGTGTATATGTTCGAAAGTGCACTTTCGAACATGGGTAAAATCGTTCAAAAAACAAATTTTTGGATATTTTCGTTAATATTTTTTCAATGTGGTTATTTAGATAAATTGGATAGAAAATATGGGTATTTTCGTGTATTCCCCGAATAATTATGGTAGAAGGGTAACTGTGTTTTAGAAGTTCATTGACAAAATATTAATGCCAAGGAAATCAATAATAATCACTTGCTACGATCCTGATTTTATGTCAATTGATTGAGTTGTCAGAGCATGGAAGATTCATGAATCCTAAACAATTTTTAAGATCTGTTTGTGGGTTGCGAACAAATTAAATTAATGATACGAGTACGCCTTTTAAAGGGGAATGACATGTGCCTAGAAACGGTTGTGGAGATCAATAGTAGATCCCATTAAAAGAAACTTATGGTTACTATCTCATTGAATTTTAGGTACATTATTGAACTGATAAAATATTAATCCTGCTTTTGGAATTGTACCCCACTTCCTGATATTTTGCTTATTTAGGTGAAATCGTTGCACCGTCTATATGTGCCCTTTCTTATTTGATATTTATTATAACTTCCTCATCAAATGCCAACCAATTCCCCTAAATTAATTGATGGAAATAATTTTGAAATTATAGAAGTAGTTAATAATTATTATCATCTGATGAATGTAGGTTAAAGTGAGGATTAAGGTGGTATCAGGTACACCTGGAATCGCAGTGGCAAGTGAGGCCAAGAACAATGGAGCCAACTGGGTCGTACTGGACAAGTAATTAATCATACAAAAAAAGTATTATTTCTTTTTTCTGAACTATTAATGTATTTGGTTGGTTGGTCGGTCGCTAATGGTCTTTTCTCCTTATTAGATTTGTTAAATAATTAATCATAATTTTAAATATTTTTAATATGCTGGTAAGATATTTTTAGTCGCTTTATGAGTAAACAATAAAACTTATTTAGAGTCGCCTTGATTGAGTTACTAGACTGTAACAAGGAGAAAACCGGGTGAAGCATGGCCTGTTATAGACCGACCTTGATTGAGTTACAAAGCTGTTGAACTGAAACCAGATGAATAGTAGTTTATGTTCAATATTATTACATGGCATTGAGCATGTTATTAAACTAGCATTTTGTTTGTTGAAATAGAAAACTAAAGCAAGAGCTCAAACATTGCTTGGAGGTACTACACTGCAACATTGTAGTGACAAAAAATTCTAAAGCCAAAGTCCTTAGGCTCAATTTACAAAGCTTAAATGAAGACCAAACTCAGTATTTCTCTGCTGCTGCTTCTCCAGTGATGGATGCCGGAGAGTTGCAAAGAAGCAGAATGAAGCACTCCACTCCAGTGAGCAGTCCTGAGAGCACTTCTAACTCAAAAACCAGCCAACAAGGATTGTTATCAAATTCTGACACAGTATCATCGCTTTTCCTAGTCTATGAACAAAATCCTCTTTTTGAAGGAGTGAATAGAGTTTTTTACACCCAAATAGATAATCAAAACCACATGGATGACCAACTTATGGCTCGAAACTCACACACGGAAACACCAATCACTCTGCCAACAAATCCAGCACCATCTGTAGCTAGTAATTGCCAGAGTGTATATTGGATTCCCCAAAACCACATTGTTGATCAGAAGATACCAAAATCCAACAACTATAAAGATACTAACAAAAGTAGATCTCCAAGGTCCAGAACTCTCCTTGATAAGTTTATTCAGTATGATCAAGACACAAGGGTTGCTAGACTAGAGTTCAACCAAGGTCACCACAAAGGCTATGGTAGTAACTCAAGCATAAGGAATGCAGTTCCCTTACGTAGAATATCCTCAATACCGCCTCCATTGTGCTCAATCTGTCAACACAAAGCACCAATTTTTGGAAAACCTCCGAGACGTTTTTCTTATAAGGAGCTGGAGGAAGCTACAGATGGATTTTCAAATATGAATTTCTTGGCAGAAGGTGGTTTCGGAATTGTCTTCAAGGGAGTATTGAGAGATGGCCAGGTGGTTGCTGTGAAGTTGTTAACATTTGGTGGCTCACAGGCAGATGCTGACTTCTGCAGGGAAGTGCGAGTTTTAAGCTGTGCGCAACACAGGAATGTTGTGTTGCTTATTGGGTTTTGTACTGACAGCAAGAGGAGAGTCTTGGTTTATGAATACATATGCAATGGTTCCTTGGACTCCCACTTACACGGTATTCTCTATCTCGATTGTCATTTGTTTCCAATGAGTATTGTGTATAACGTATTTGTGCACATCATTTTTGGAATTTGATGATCAAACATAATGTTGGGGAATTCTCTGTTGCTACTGAGTTTGACTCAATGTATCAACTTTGTTGGATTGACAGGAAACAGAAGAATTCCTCTAGATTGGCAATCACGGCTAAAGATAGCAATTGGGGCAGCAAGAGGCTTACGATATCTTCACGAAGATTGTAGAGTTGGTAGTATAGTACACAGCAACATGGGGCCTAACAATATCCTACTCACTCATGATTTTGAGCCTCTAGTATGTGAAAGTTCAATTTTAGACCTTTTTAAGTCTGTCACAAAGATTGTTTCTATATTTCCATATTAATTTCTTATGATAAAAACAAATGCTTCTTTACATGATAGATTTCTCGAATTTGAAAAATCAAAATGCTACTCTGAGTAATACTCAGTCTTAAGATTAACAGAGTATGCAGCACTCATCAGCCTGTAATTTTTGCTTCATTAGGTTGCTGATTTTGGACTTGCTAGGTGGAATCGCGAATGGAATATCAATTCTGAGGAGAGAGTCATTGGAACTTCTGGGTAGTTTCTCCATGCAATCTTCTTGCTTGTTGTTCATTTAAATAAATTTAACTTGAAGATTTATTTGTTGAATCTTTCTGGTTATGCATAAATTCAGGTATCTTGCACCAGAATATATTGATGATGGAAAAGTTACGCATAAAGTTGATGTATATGCATTTGGAGTTGTACTATTAGAGCTAATGACTGGGCACCGAACCAGCGAGTTGCCATGTTATAAAGGACAGCATGTCTTGTCAGAGTGGCTCCACCCTCTTTCCTCATTAGAACCAGGCCAAATTCTAGAGAAAATATACTGCCTAATTGACCCATACTTGATCTCTGAACAATGCAAAAACTTCACCTATCAGCTACAGGCAATGGCTCATGCTGCTTTTTTGTGTTTAAGCTGTGATCCAGAATCCAGACCCCCTATGTCAAAAGTTTGCCACTCTCCCTTTACATTGTGATTATTTTTCATTCACCTGTTTGGTTCCTTTGTTTTTCAGGTATTTCTTTTACATGTTTCCCTTGGGCATTTCTTGTAACAAATATGCAACTGTTTTTTGCACAATTTCAGGTCCTAAGAATACTTGAAGCTGGAGATGCAGGCATTCCTTTGGCTTTGGATTTGAACTCTGTTGGTAATAGGAGTGGCCATTTGACTGGTCTTAGCTCGCACAGGCAAAATGAAGCAATGAAAAACCACCATCGTAGGCTTTCGCATTGAATATTCACTCTGGTTGCAAGAGTGTCTTATCTATAATTCTACATTGGCTCTTGTTCTCACTGGTAGTTTCTTCCTTCTGTTGAAGTCATCCAATTCTATGCGCTGTGTGAGTCATCCGATTATTTCTGGTTGTGGCTTCTCTTTAAATTTTTTTTGAATCATCATTCTCATTCATACTAACTATTTAATAAACCTTCAGTAAATGTCACTACATGTTTTTCCTGTTCATTCACATACTGTACATAATTGGTGTCACCAGAAAAATTCTGTAAAATTACTTCAACAGAGATAAAAAGCCTTTCATATTCTTTCATAGCGTGCATTCTTAACATCCTTTTTACAAGTTTTACCAAGTGGTTTTCATTTTATTTGAGAACATTTCATGTTCATGATTATTAAACCTGCAAGAATAGGTTATAGTTAAATAGGAAATGAACATTCCAGCATACTGAGCTTTTTAACTAGACAAATTAAATTAGCTGATAGAAAACCTTGATAATATTCTTGCGTTTAAACACTTATACTGTGGAATGAAATATCAAATGTCAAACATTTATGCAAAAATAAATAGATCCCACTAAATGTTGGTGTCAATAAATTCTTTTTTCTGAAAGTTTGCTTTCAAAGCATAAAAAGTATTTCAATCCTAAATTAAGCATGAGATAAGATAGTGTTCGTTGTGGCCTCAGCCCTGTCATTATCTCTGAGCTATATGAGTAGACAAAATGATCAGCGATACTTATTTAGCAGTGAGCAAGCTGAAGATGCTGGCTTCCCCTGCCTAGCATGAATGAAGCTTACAAATGGTAGTACTGCATGCTAATAATTAATAAATATTGGAGACGGAGTGACCATAGGAGTAGGACTAGGAGACGACAGAATGGTGGTCCCGAACATAAGTCTGCACCATAGTTTTGCGCTAATTAATGCGCTTGGTACTAGTATTGCGTACAATACAGAATGATCATAGGACTAGGAGACTTGAGAATTACTGCCAAGGAATGTTTTTTCCGGGATTGAAATGCAAATAAAGGTCTACCTATCTAAATCTCCAAATTTGCGCAGACTAGACCAATGAATAATGGAAATCCAGCATATCTTGACAGAAAGGTAAGCATGCCATATGGCCTCTGTTTTTATGGGTATGAGAAAATGCGCTCGATGGAATCATTTACTATCTAAAAGTAAGTTTAAACTTTTGCCGTCCGTGGGAGGCCATCATTAATTAACAGTTATGATTATGACTATGCTTATGCATTTTGTTCAGAACAAAGTCAAGCGTAGTCATTGATATGTTGTTTATTTCTAAGTTAATTGAAGATTCATAAAATTATTTCTTTTTTCCTTGAAAGTTGAAAAACAATCATGCGTCCTTGTAATCAACTTGAAGAGAATTTTGTTCATTAATTAATTACCTTTATTATCGTTCACAACATTTTAGTCCAATTTAAAATTTCAATATAAAAGCAGATAGTCGTTTTCCCACACACCAACAATAACTACAGTCTGTCTACCCCTACTCCTCTTCCTCTAACCCCCGGCCCCAAGCATATACAAAGTACAAACCCAAATTATTTATCATCAAACCAAAAAAAAAAAAAAAAAGAATAAATGAACTATGTGCCTCGATCCCCCGTGTCGCCACTTTGTATTAATTATTTAAACTGAATTCACAACATTAGAGTGACATTACCACTTATGGGAAAGGATTCAATACAATGATCTCAAAGAAGGCTGTTGTTGGAATCAGATTAATTTTCTTGTTCCTTTTAAGTCCCATCGGATGGTAACAAACAAATCCTATCATTAGTTTTGTCGCTGCATCTTCGTCATTGAACTACTATCAGAAGCCATTTCAGACACCCCCCAAACTTTGACAGACTTATCAAGACTCCCACTATATACAATCCAATGTCGACTACGACTCGAAGATCCACGATCCTCTTCAACAGCTAAACATTTCACAGGACCCGTATGCCCAGTCAACACAGATAGACACGTGTGAATGGAGCCATCTCTCCTCCACACACATATGGTCTTATCTGCTGATCCGCTGAAAACCAATTTTCCCGCAGCAGCAAGGCATAAAACCGCTAGCTTATGGCCTTTCAGCACTCCACCATGAGAAAACTGCTTCTCACGTTCCCAAAAGTTGACTAAACCATCACTGGAACCACAGTATACGATCGAACGGGAGGCGTCCACAGCCAAAGCTGTTACTGCACATTCTTGTTTTAACAACATTTGCGCTAGCGAATGCTTCGTTCCTTTACCATGTTGCTCTCTTTGCCAAACTTTAACGGTGCCATCAGCTGAACCGGTGAAAATCAAACCATCAGAACACGTAACAACAGAATTAACCGCATCTTCGTGAGCGTTGACTGATTCCAGGCATTTTGAGTCTGAAATTCTCCAAACTTTAAAGGTTCTGTCCCAAGAGGCAGAGTATAAGAAACCATTCTCTTGATCCAAACTCATACACGATACCGCGTCAGAATGTTTGATCCAAAGAGCGGTACGGTGACGTCTCACTTCAACGTAATTGCTTGGTTTGATGGAGCTCTTGAATATATCCTTCAAAGTTGGTAAAGTCCCAGATCGCTTGTGGACACTTTGGTTCTTCGGAGACATCTTCCATACACGAATCTTACCGTCTTGGTGACCGGTAAAAATCTTCTCGCCGGAGATAACTATGGTCTTAACAAGACCACTACTTGCTTTAAACCCACAGAATTCTTTAAGATTTTTCCACACATGAATGTTCTTGCTATCAGAACCGGTATATAACAGCTCTTTGGATGCGGCTAAGGAGTAAATATGACCTTCTTTACGAACAAGTGACCCGATGAGGCCGCTTTGTGGAAGATTATCCTCAAAATGAGACCAGGATGGATTACTAAATGGTCCTGTTTGGTTCCATGGCGACATGGTCATGGGTGAACCCTCACAGCTCGTTCGTCTAGCGTCATAAAACGCTGGACTCACAGCCGATGCACTGCTGGGACGGAAGATACAATCTTCGTCAACATTTGCTGTTGAAGATATATTTGGGTCTGAATGCAACATGCTACCAAATTTGGATCTTGAAATACTGCTAGAACCTGCAAACATTGTACCTCCTACTCCTCCGTCTCTCATTCCAATGAAGGAAACTAAACAAAAGAAGATTACAAGAATTAGCAATAATAGTTGAAGAGATTGAAATGGTTATGAAGGAATGGATGATAGAAATTAAACGAGGAGTTAAATAGTATGGAAGAGCTAAAGGCGGGAGAGGAGAGGAGTTTATATAAATACAAGAAGCAAGCATAGGCTTAGAAAATAACCGACGTAAGTGTTGACACGTATGTAATCGAAAACGTAATGGGTTCGTAGATTTTTTGGTCCGCAGAATCAGGGTCTAATAACAACGTGGGAGTTATTGGTGGTTGTGTTGTGTCTGTTTAAAATTTAATGGTGTTGGTGGTTTGCTTTGTAATGCTATTTTAAGATGGTTCCGCCGTTCCGTTTGTATTTTTAAGATTTTGTGAAAGGATGGCAAGACAAGGATTATGAATTAAAATCACATAACTAAGTGGGTGATAGATTGTCGAATCCGTCAAAAATAAAAATATCAACTCAATCCTAAAAATAAATTTATATATAGCGATGAGTGGGATCGTCTCCACAGAGAACGAATGAATTTAAATCTTTTGAAAATCAGAAAATAAATCAACCAAACGAATAAATAAAATTGCGATAATTAAAAGAAAATAAAAATTAACAAAATAAATTAAATCAACAAAATTAAAAATAATATAGATGAGAAAAATCAAATATACGAAAATCTAGTCAAAGGAATAATTTTCAGATTGATTTGTGTGGATTGATCATTGAAACAAAGATACTTTTATTATCCTGATAAACCGGTTATAGTTACTAGTACAAGCTTGTGTAACCAATTCCTCCTTACGTTGTAAAAC
>JAVXUL010000002.1:3809477-3821827 GCA_035590515.1 Trichilia minutiflora | reverse complement strand
GCTCACAAATACTTGACAAGGAAACAGCTCTGCGCCGAATTCGTCATCGCAAGCGCATGATTAAGGTTAGAAATACTGTCCAGCGATTTTTCGGATGGCAGCCAGGATCTGCTAAGAATGATAAGGTCTCCGCATGCAATCAAACGAAGTGGGTTGATGATGCTTTTTCTGCTCCTTGAACACTAGTCGCTAGATTGAAGGTACCTGCTACTGCTGATCATTCATCATTCCTAGCGGCCAGGCTTAAGGAGTAGCTATTTCTGTGTGTAAATGTTTATTAATTAATAGCATGGACTAGTTATATATGTTTACTATGCTATCTACTTTAATCAACTTCTCCTAGTTAGCTACTTGCTTGTTATTTTTCTTTGGCATGATTGAAGATACTTCGTTGAAGCGTCGTTTTGGTGTTGGAATCCTAAGCTTTACACTATGTTAAAGTGTCAAACGGTCGGAGGTTTTTTCTTTAACTTTTTCTCCGTGTATCGAATTGGCAGCATTCGATTATTTTTATTACAATATCATCCATTATTAAATCAAATTGTGTTTTATTTTATTAATTTGATTTATAATTTAAGTTGCGTGGATTGAAGTTTATTTTATAAAAAAAAAATGATTGAAGATAGATAAATCAACATGTACAATATTTTGATATTGGAAAGCAGTTTTGTTCAATGTTTTGAAAGAAATCAGTTCAAAAATGTTGGATGGATGTAGATTATTCAATTATTTTACCCAGAATTTAAAAAGCTTCAACTAGAATCAATAAAATATGTCTTACCGTCATAAAAAATAATTTGGTAACATCTCACATTGGTTGCCATTTTAATTTAAGCAACAATGAAAGTCTGAGGTAAGCGTACCATCTTCGTTTCCTTAGCTACATTTCAATTGTGATTTGATTAAGATGTACTGGGACAAATTCAAAAACCATTTTAACAGTTACTTAATTGAGTTAGTTAATTTAATTTGAAATTAGTTTGTTTTTAAACCCACTCGGTCTGCACGATCAAATCAAAAACTCGGATAAGGAAGAAGCATTTGGAGATAAATAACCAGTTTTGAAATGCTTCTGTTCAATTGGGAAATTATATTTCATGATTATCCAAAGAAATATTGCTTTAGATAATCGGTAAAATAAACTTCATTAAAAAAATCATTGTCTAATGTGGTTTTCAAAGCAAAAGATGAACATTACAATCTCAATAACACCTTAAACCTTATTGTTTACTCGATTATGTATATTACAACTATTTCCATATCCCACCAAATGTTCAAAAACAACGAAATATAGGGAACCATGATAACTTTTTCAAGGCCAATAATATTTTTATGAGAAGAATAATCGCTTTACGAACATTTTAATTTTTAAACTATTAAAAGCCATCTACTTTAATCTGCTTCATTTATGTATTGAAAGTGAAACGTACCTAATTCCTGTATCCAACGATGGAAATTTTTCGGTTTTTCATATCTCCAATTGCAAAATGCATGTTAAATAATTACGAGAATCCTAGCATAACTTTTATCCATGATCGGTGCATATTTAATCCATCATAACGTATATATACCTTGATTTTATTTATAATTTAATCGGTATATATATAAGATAAGAATCATTGCGAATTGTGAGTCGCATCAGC
This sequence comes from Trichilia minutiflora, assembly GCA_035590515.1. Lineage (NCBI taxonomy): Eukaryota > Viridiplantae > Streptophyta > Magnoliopsida > Sapindales > Meliaceae > Trichilia > Trichilia minutiflora. The sequence goes on along the minus strand of JAVXUL010000002.1, from coordinate 3,820,184 downwards.
ATATAGAAAAAGGGAGAAAAAAATAAGAGCTAATATCATAATTGATATATCATAATTGTATTTTTTTTAAGTACATCAGTACATTATAACTATATAAATTATTGTGAATTGTGTCACATCATCAAAGAGAAAAGATGAGAGCTAATATGATAATAGGGTAATGATAAATATGCCTATGATTTTAAGAAATGATAAATATTTTTCTGTATTTTTTTTTTGTGATGTATGTCTCTTAAATTTGAAATTGATGATAAATATCTTCTATAGTTTTAGAAATGCCTTTACATAGTTTTTTTATGATAAATATATCCTATAGTTTCAAAAATACTCTGCTTAGTGCCTTAGTCTTTTGTAACAAATAAAACTAATGATAAACATATCTATAATTTTAAAAATATATTTTTAATTTATAATTTTTTATATTCTTCAAATTATAAATTTTATAATTTTTTGAATTTTATATAATTTAATGTATTTTTAATTTATGATTTTTTATAAATTTTAATCTATGAATTTTTTATGTTTTTAAATTACAAATTTTATTACTTAAATTTTATATGTTTTATTAATTAAATTTTATACATTTTATTTATTTTTAAAATTATAAGGAGATATTTATTATTAATTTCAAATTTGAGGACATATTTGTCACAAAAAACTATGTAAGAAATATTTTTGAAATTATAAGAGGAATATATCACAAAAGAAAACAAAGAAAATATTTGTTATTTGTTAAAATTATAAGGGTATTTGTCATTTCCCATATGATAATTTTTTAAGTATATTAATATATTACAATTAAATGGATAATTGTGACTTTTTGGTTGCATCAACATATAGGGATAGAAAAATTATGGATCATTATGAATTGTGGGTCGTATCAGCTTATAGAAAGAGAGGGGAAAAAATAAAAATAAATATAATAATTGATATATTATAATTGCATTTTTTTTATCCAATAATTGCCAGGACTTCAAGGTCAAGGCTTCCAAATCCATTTGACTGTGAGCTTATAATTGTACTACTATTATATATGATTTAATTAAATTTATGTAATAGGTTATATGCAAAACAAAACTCTATGCATAAAACATAAATTTAAGTGTATTAAAGAAGTTATAACCTTATCACCCCAAGCATGATGCTTAATTGGGTGTGTAGCTTCTTTTATTTTATCAATAAGGACACATCTGGTCTTCGTCCACAATTTTAGAATATCGAAAACAAATAAAGAGTGGATGATTTCAGAAAATTTTTGATGGATATTACTTACATGGGCTTCAGGATCATGATAACATGAAATAAACTAATGATAATTGTGAATTATGGAGCGTGTTAACAAATTTTAAGGCCCTCTTTTCTACCTCACGCTCCACTTGACCTCACACAAAAATGGAAATTACGTCCATCATTTTCTAAAGTGTGACCCTAACTAGTAAGGATTAAGGAATGGAAATTGCAATTTTGGAAGGAAAATTCTTATCTTGTGTTCCCATTCCCATACGAAGAAAATAGTGTACTTAATTTAAAGAAAACTAAGCTATATATCTAAAAAATTTGTTGTGTTCCCATTTGCATATGCCCCTCAATGAATGTTTATATATATATATTCTTGTTTACAATTAAAAAAAAAAAACTTTGAAAATACATTAATTAAATTTTAGGATTTTTTTAAAACTCCTTATCAGAGAAAATTTTACAAAAATAAAATAAGAGAAATAAAATTTATATTTTTAATATTATTAATTAAATTATTTATAAATTAAACGATAATGTTTCACCTAACGCGAGTTCCCTTTTGCCACATGATGGGCCATAATTACCAGCCCCAATTTCATGGTTCGACCACAGACTTAATGACTTACTATGGATTTTACTAAAGTATCATTAATAATTCTTGGTCTAAGGATTGGAACTTGGAAATGGTTGAGTGTTAACCGAATTGAATTTTATAGACCAATTAAAATGACTACTTTTGGACAAGGACGAATGCTTATTCAACAACAATTATTCGAATATTCATTATGACTCTCGGTCTCAAACATGCATCAAAACCCATGAAAGAAAGGAAATGGAGCCAAACACGGGTTACACGGCTTTTAAATTATATTCAAGTGGTCCTTAATCCTTGCCTTATACAATTTAATATTCTAATAGTGTTTTTCTTTTTCTTTTTTCTTTTCTGGACTGTAATTGATGAAAAAAATTGTGATTTTTTGTGAGCTGAGTGATGATTAATTCCCTTGATATTAACTCATTGTCACGAGAGATTTTTTTTTTTTTGATAAATTGAAATTTCGATCTTGATCATACTCTTCGGGTTCTTCAAACGACACTAAATCAAGATGGATCTAACATTCCTACTTCTGAGTGCGAATCTATACTTAACTCAATTTGTATAAAGATAACAATCAGAATCAAGATTGAATTTAAAATTATAAGTAAGGACTACATCATCTTACCATCCTAACTATATCCTTTAAAGTGTTACAGAGATTTATTACATTATAAAAAAGAATTGATCTCAAGGTGCTTACCAACCCTTAACAACTATTTAGTTGAAAATAAAATGATTTACATTGATTCAATATTTTGACTTATTGGATAACCATTAAAATAGTAGTGAAAGTATTAATTGGAAATGAATTTACTAACTTTTCCTTCTTGAAACCCCTATTAATTAGGAATATTATTACGTAATAGGACATATATATATATCGGATTTATTAAACGCAATTTATTTTCTAAAAGGGAACTGCTAAACTCTGATATATATTTGAGATAGACATGGTCTTCGTCTTATTGTAAGTAAAGAAAGTCTACTCCGATTTTAATTCTCACTTTCATTCGATCTGTATCATAAATTCCCATTTACCCACTTCCGATGAAGTGTTTAACTCTAATTTATCGATATCTTACGACTCAAATCTATTCATTCACCACAAGAACCAAGTTAATTCATATTAAATATTTTTTAACAACAAATGTGGCAGTCTCAAGTTCTTAATATTGATATTTTTTTTTTTTTTTGCTTTGATCTCATATTTAGATTCGTTATATGATTCTTTTCTCTGTGTTTGTTATTAAAGAGAATTATAAAGTAGGTCATTTAGACTTACATTTTGATTTGAGATTAGAGTTTGTTATGAATGATATTGATAACCAGGATGAGGATGACTTATTCGTTAAGAAGAGGACTTCCAGCGAGATGAGAAAAAATAGAACTTCACGTATTAGTTTTAGGTCGAATTCAGATTCTAACGTGGAAAATAATTTTTGTGACATTGAGTTAAGAACGACGGAGAAAGAAGAAATCAATTTTGTTTTTTTTTAATAAAATTATGTGGTCAACACAGTTACACAAGGAAGAACTTTTATTTGCTTGCTTGTCACTGCACAGAATTTCAATTTTGCCAGTTTCATATATTAATCAATTAGTAATTCTTGTCTGTAGATCTTTGCTTCGCACTAGAGTCGAGTCTTCCAATTTTCCTGTAGGATATGGCAATTTGGGCTGACTACACAACCACAATAAACTCATGAATCTCTAAACTCTTCAAACTTTTTCCCTCTGACGACTAGATTGGTTGAATTTCTTCTTCCTTCTCCATCATTGCTCTAAACGATTAATTTCTATAGGATCTTTCCAGATATGACTCCAAAGCTACCAATTTTCTTCTCCTTCTTACCAATCTTCATATTCCCGTTAATGACAGTTGATGCATCTACAAAATGTAACAGATCATGCGGAAACAGTCACGTTCCTTATCCATTTGGGGTCTCCACCGGTTGTCATATACATCTGAATTGCAGCTCAGAAGGCCAAATTTCTATCAGCGAATTTCCAGTTCAAACCATGAACGACGATAACATAAAAGTCATCATCCAACCCAATTGTAACCGTTCAATCCAATCCCTTCGACAACTCTACGGAGAAAACTATGCCCCAACAGCCAAAACGCAATACTATTAAATAACTGCAACTCTTTAAAAACTTCAATGACTGGATGCAGTATACCTTCCATATATTGAAGACTCGGTTTCAGTCTCTTAGATGTGACTCAATAACAGCAGCAATATAAGCTGCTATTCGGAGGGGAAATTCGAGGGTTTTCTTGATTATGGAAACGTGACCACACGACAGTGAATGTATCTTTTGTCGTCTATATCCTTAGGTTGGTCGTTGAATCATTCGTTAGCGTCGTTAGATATTCAGGTAGTTGAGGTGGCATGGTGACTCGAAGGATCGTGCCAATATTCTAATAATGCAAATTGTACTCGGGTAATGTCACCGGCGGACGGCAAGGATTTCGGTGCAGCTGCAACAAAGGGTTCGAAGGAGATGGCTGCCATAAAGTTCAGTTAGTACTTGTCAATTGCCAGGATTTCCTTTTTTTATTTCACTTGTTAATTAATTACTTATCCTAATTTACTTGAACATTATCCCTTAATCAGAGTTATTAGATAATTTCGAATAATTTCAATTTTGTTTAATACTCTTTTTCTGTTTAATGGAAGAGACTGTAATGATTCGAGTTCAGTTTCTCTACAAAAACAATTAATAATTCACTGTAAATAGGTATGCAAAGGGGCATGTTAGTGCTGCAATGACAATTGACGATTGAAAACTGAAAATTGGAAGCAATCATTTTGCTTTACCAAGCACAAGCAGTAACCGAAAGTGCTTGATGAACTTAATTTATGGTTACTTTAATAATTTAGGGATCAACCGATTAACTTGAGTTACGTACTTTGATAAAGAGGGAGAGAAGCGAATGATGACGAAGGTCTCTCTCATTTTTATATTCATGTATATGGTAGGCATGAGGAAAGTTCCATTTTTCAAGCCTTGGAATAGAATACTAGATGGGAATTTCTCTTGCAAGATTTATTAGATTTTGGTTAGGTCGTGTTCATATCCACGTAGGAATAAAATGAGAAATAGTTAAATCAATTTATTACTTTTTTGTTATTATTAATTTATTATCTCATCTGGTTGTAATCGTACGAGACGTATATGCTGAAAACTCTCTTGCTGTGTCTTTGGTTGTATAATTACACAGCGTCCTCGGATTGCAGCCCTGCAAACTACGTATCGGGCCAATGCGAAGGAAAATCTCGATATGCTCTAAATGGAGGTAAAATTAGTAATTCATGGATCTTTCACCACGTTCATTTTAATATAATAGGAAACATGATTATTCCATTGACCCTAGCCGGATGACTTTAATATAATAGCAGAGCTATTAATCGGCTATTAATTGATGATTCATGAATATGTTTGTTTAATATACTATTTGATGAGTTAAAATTTATAAAAATTTAGTTCGTTTAATTAGCGAACTTATTTATCTCAATTTATTTAGTTCAAAATTAAATAGATCAATTTATTTAATTCACGAATCAATTCATTAATTTAAAAAAAAATAAAAATATATATTTTATATATTTAAAATTTTATATAAATTAAAATTTTTATAATATTTTTATTTATTAGATTATTAATTAACTGTTAAAAATATTAAAATATCTAAAATAAATTTATTTTTATATTATATTTAATAATAATTATTTTTTTTTATTTTATATATTTTTAATTTAAAAATTTTTAAATTGATCCGCAGACCAATCTGTGTAAGTACGTTAGTCTGCATACCGGATTAGAGTTGATAAAATATCAACCCATATAACAATCCAACTCGATTCATTTAAAACTGACTCATAATAGATCGAGCCGAGTCGGACCGAATTGGCCCGTTTAATAGTCTTGTATAATAGGTATGGTATGGCATGGAATGGAATAGTTATTTTGACAAATGAAGAATACATATTAATAAGTATTCTCTCTTATTTTTTATTGATTAATATTTTTCTTTTTTTAATTAAATTAATTTATTTGAAAAAAATTAAGAGTAATTATTTTTTAAATTCTTTTAAAAAATTTTATAATATATTTGAAAATATGATAGATAAAAAAAAAAGATAATCACGTATTAATAAAAAGTGACCTTAAAAAGTTTTAGGATAAATCATCCGATTTTATATAAAAATCATCATTTCTAATAAAGAAAATTATGTTTTGATTTAATCCCTAAAGAAAGATAGATAGTTACTTGACAAAAATCCAAATTAAGGGACATCAAAAAGCCTTCAATCAACCCATCATCGTTATTGTAAGATTCATTATTAAGTGTATAGGAGTTATTGAAGATTTTGTGTATTAATATAATTTATAAAATTTAAGAAAATTTAGTTTTGTCAATTTTGATTGTGCTTCTATCAAAACTTTATTTAGAACTGGTGTTTTTATTCTACTTTTCAAAAAAAAAATTGGAACAAAAATTTAATAAAATACCATTTAATTATTTTCTCAACAAAGAGCTCATTTGATCTGAGAATCACAGTTCACACCCTAAAAGGACTACCACCACTTCTACCATCTTTCAAGTAAAATACTTTTGGGATTATACGGCGTTCCTCCAAATTATTTTGCTGAGCCTCAAAATAGTAAGAAGTAAATCGACCTGACAGAGGACTTGAATATTGATACGCTTAATTAGCATTCCTAACCATGGTGTTCCACTTTTCTCAGGCGTCAATGCTTTAGCTTCTTTGACAATAAGTCTCTGTCTAGTATGCAGTTTGAAGCGAAGGTGTTCCAATTCCAAAGCCATAAAAAGCACAAAACGCTGTCTAGCACAGACGAAAGGAATTAGCATTCCCATATATCCTTACAAAGAAATTGAGAAAGCCACGAGGAGGTTCTCGGAGAAACAAAGGCTTGGAACTGGGGCCTTTAGTACAGTTTATGCAGGGAAGCTGCACAATGAATTATGGGTTGCAATTAAAGAATCAAACACAGTGACACCGACAGCATTGAGCAATTGATGAATGAGATCAAGCTCATATCATCCGTCAGCCACCCACTCTAGTCCGCCTCTTAGGTTGCTCCATAGAAAACGGGGATAAGATTCTTGTATACTAATTCATGCCCAATGGAACATTGTGCCAGCATTTGCAAAGAGAAAGAGGAGATGGGGTTTCCTGGCCAATTCGACTTGCCATTGATATGGAAACTGCACTGGCCATAGCACATATCCACTCCGCCGTGAATCCTCCAATCTACCGTAGATACATCAAGTCTAGCAACATACTCTTGGATTATACCTTCAAGTCCAAAGTTGCAGATTTCGGTCTCTCTCGACTTGGTAGGACTGAAATATCCCACATCTCAAACTGCACCATAAGGCACTCCAGGATACCTTGATCCACAATACTATCAGAATTTCCATGCAAAATTGATGTATATATATAGTTTTGGAGTAGTCCTCAGAAATCATAACAGCATTGAAGTGGTGGATTTTTCTAGGCCTCCAAATGAAGTGAATTTGGCCGCTCTTGCTTCAGACAGGATTAGCAACGGACTTTTGGATGAGATTATAGATCCATTTCTAAGGTCTCGTAACGAAGATTGGATTCTTTCTTCAATGTATAAGTTAGCGGGGTTAGCATTTCGATGTTCAGCATTTCATTGAGACACGAGACCTTCCATGAATGAGGTGGCAGATGTGAATTAGAGCAAATCAGGAAGACCAAATTTGCATCTTCTGAAGATATCAATGTGAATTAGACATATCTTGCTGCTCTTCTTCCTCTAATGTAAGCGAAATGCCTAGATATATGTCTCTTAAAAATGCTAGAGGATTAGAGTTGTGTGGTCTCGATGGAAAGAATGAAAGGTAATTCTCCTATTTGGGTTCAAGATCTATGGTTAAGTGAACAAAGCTGACCTTCATCAAATAGTTTAGAGTAATGTAATTCAATGAAACGAAGCTGTTATCCTAATCTCCTCTTGTTTATATTCTATAACTAGTGTTAGTGTTAAGCGTCAGTTTTGTCCCTTCACTGTCCATGTGTTGATCTATCTCGCCTCTCTAATTTCTGAGTTTGAAGCATTAATAGTGATACATAATTTAGGATTGAAGTGTTGCGAATTTTACTAAAATTTTAAAATAATAAATTTTATGAGATAAAATCACCGAACACACATTTCCACATAAAATTAAGTAATCTCCAATAAAAGTTAAAGATTGTAGGGCAATTATAATTTTTAAATTAGATTTAGGCACAATAAAATTATACTTTCCTTTAATAGAATGACCAAATTCGATGATCATTTAAGGGAGTAAATTCAAGCAAGTGATTGTAGTTAATAATTAAAAATATAATAAAAAATAAAATTTAATTTTATATGAATAAAAATTTACACATGTTAAAATATATTTTAAAATGTTAAATAAATTTAAAATAGCATCAGATCCTTTTTTTATTTTTAACATTTGAATATGTGTTTAAGTTCTTAATTTTTGTAGTATAAAAATTTTAAATGTAATATTTTAACATATATCCTCTTACATAACACATAGTGTTTATATGTTATGCATATTAAAAAAATTCATACATTTGATAAATATAAATTAATTAATATTTAATAATTATAATTAATTGTTATAAAATATAGTTTTGATTGTGTTACATAAACAATTTAAGAAAATTTTAAAAAATTATAACATAAATAATTATAATATTATAACAAAAAAAATACTTGTATAATTTATTTTTTATAGAGAGATATAGATATAGGATTTTAACTTCTTTTTTTTTATTAAGGTGTAAATATCTTACAATAAAATATAAGTTGTAGACAAAATCAACAACTCAATCTCCTTAAATATCTACCAATAAACTTCAACCCAAAAAAAAATAATGATAATCTCTAAATTTAACTTTTATTTATTTAAAGTCCATTAAACTTTCAACATAAAAACATTACTATGATTTAAATTCCCTGCATCCTTAAAATATAATTTACAATACCTTTATACCCTTATATATAATAACAAAATTAAATATAATTATTTATTTATTTTTTATCATTATAACATACGTACATACATATAATAATTATTATTATAAATAAAAAAACAATTAAATATTTAAAATTTTATTACAATTTTTAATCTTATTTTATTATTAATATGTATTTGATTGTTAGATAATGATAATGATTTAGTAAAAATTATGGTAATTATTTTTTTAAATTATCAGTAATGGTGTGTGTTACTTTTTTTTTTTATTTATTCAATTTTACTTATTGAATATGCAGTTAAAATTTTAGTTTCAATAATAAGTAAATATAGATATTTTGCACTCGTTTGGTGTAGTCTGGTGGTTTCGTCTTAGGGGGTATTCGTATTGGTCTTGGGTTCGAATCTCTAGGAGTGCACTTAGGTGTAAGAGTCTGGTGCAGTTCCGTTTTTATCTGACTATTTGGTACCGCCTATTAGGGGGTCGAATTGGGAGCTTGTTTAGTTAAGGGCCTGAGCCCTATTTCGGTGATGCTGCTCAAGGACAGTAGAGGTTCTGGGTCCCCCAACGGAGTCTCCCGGAACGTTAACCGGCGGTTAGAGTTTTCGGGTTTCCAAAAAAAATATATAGATATTTTAATAATATAAAATATATAAATATTTATATTTAATTTTATTATTGTATATAAAAATATAAAGATAAGTACATTTCATTTTTTTTAGGAAGAGAAAAAAATAAGATATTATTTTTATATTTTCATTATTTAAATAAAAAAATTGTCAAATTTTAATAACGATGTTAAAAATAACACAAACATAAATTAATATAGTTGGTCTTAAAATTTCAATTTAATAATAATTTTATTTTTTAAGAGATGAAATGAAACATCGTTAGTGGTTGCGTTGCGTGCATAGACAAAGCAGGCATTTGAATTTATTAATGAAGTGCATGTTCAGCAAGTTTTGGAATATTCGTAGGCAACAAAAGTCTCTACTTGTAAAACTTCAAGTAACGTCCAGTCCCTTTTAAGTGTTACTGCACAAACATAAGTTTTTATTAACATACAAGAAAATGAAAATGAAAATGAAAAAGACAACTTGTCATAAATTCAATTATTGAATTTAAAAAAAATGAAATTATCATAAAAGTATATTTTAATGGATTCACTATAATACATTCCCGCATGATGTGTTAATGTGTTTTTCAAAATTTGATTTTTAAATTTTATTTTAATAATTTAAAATTTATGTTATTTTTAATTTTATATTTATAATTTTAATTTTATATTAAAAGTTTTAAATAGCGCATCCATACGTCAATATATAGTTGTCAAACATATATATATATATTCATAAGTTCTTAGCTGGAATGTTACGTACATTGGTATCCTACAACATCCACTATGTGAACTAAACACAGACATTTCAAATGCGCGTGGGAAATTTTTATACATAAATATAAATAAGAATTATAGATTACTGCTCGTGACCCTTATGTAATATTTATTTATAAATTAATAAAAACAATTATTTTTTAATTATATATTTTCAGATCTGGATGTCTATGACATTTTAAAATATTGGCTTTAAATAAAATAATATAGTCTTGTTTTGAAAAATATTTTATAAATAAAAAATTACCTTAATTTCGTACTAATCCGTATTTAAAAGAGATATACGACGTTAGGAATATATATATATATAAATAAAATAAAATTTTACTACTACTAATAATTTGATTGATTAGAGGTGTCTATCGGGCCGGGCCGGCCCGTGAACCGGACCGGACCGGCCCGTCCCAACCCGGGCCCGAATCGGCCCGGGAAACTATTTATACGGT
>JAVXUL010000002.1:3796887-3809377 GCA_035590515.1 Trichilia minutiflora | reverse complement strand
ATTTAATTATATTATATTTTATAATTTAAAAAAAAAATAATTTAATTTATTAATATATTATAAATTAATTTAAATTAAATTATAAAATACGATTTAAAATAATTTAAATTATATTATAAAATTAAATATATAATAATTAATTATTATCAATTTTATAATATTTTAAAAATAAGTTTTATAAATAATTTTTTTAAAATTATTTATAAATAATTTTTTTATTAATTATTATTATATAAAAGATATAAAAATAAATTATATATAATTTATAATAATAAATAAATAACAATATTAAACGATTTAATTTATAATTTTATAATTTATAATTGATTTAATTCATAATTTAAATTATAAATAATAATTTAAAAAATATTAATTTATAAATTAATTCATAAATTTTTTAAACTTACCTAAACTATTAATTTTTAATTTGAATAAGTTTGGAAATATCAATCCTAATTTCACTCGTTTTTATGAAAATTATCGCATAGCCCTACTTTCAGTTTCCAGGTCAGGAAATTTGCGGTAGCCCTCTGACCATGTGATCCGGATTCTGACCTTGTCAGTTAGTGGCCGCAGTCTAGATATCCAATAGACGTATAATTAAATTATCAAATATTTATATAATTATTGTATTTAATAGAATTAAAATTATTTTAATTTTAGTATGAAATAAGTAATTAATTGATTTTTAAAAGTATTGTTAAATGGGCTCTTATTTATAGGGGCTTCCGAAATATGATAAAATGAAATGAACTAATGGTAAATATGGTAATGGCTTTCATATCTTAATCTCGTTTCTGGATTAAACCACGAATTTGTATGTCTGAATTTATTGAAGAAAGAAAATAAGAATTTTATTGAATCAATTTTCGTTTTTTCGATTGCGTCAACAAATTTTCAGTCCATTGTTTTTACCCCACGCTTCACTTTTAGCTCATACAAAAAAAGGAAATTTCGTTGATCATTTTCTAACGTAAAAGTAACGAATGGAAATTTCAATTTTGGAAGAGAAATTCTTGTGTTCCCATTGGAATAATTTAATCCAAAAAATTCTTGTGTTCCCATTTGGAATATGCCCGGTATGATTGTTTATGTATATCTTCTTCTTTACAAAAAAACAACTTTGAAATTACATTATTAGATTTTAGTAATTTTCTTTTGAAACTCTTTTTCAAAGAAAAAATTTTATAAAAAAAAGAAAATTTGATAATTTTAATATTATTAATTAATTAATTAAATTAAATAATAATGTTTCATCAAATCTTTTATCCCTGCTAAGATGAAAACCCTATTAAGATAGAAATTCTAATTTATTTGTATATTTGATAATATTACGGATGATTTTTGTATATTTGTATAGTGATTAAAAAGAAGGTTATGTGATTTATAATTATGAATTTTATAAAAATAAATATTTATTTTTATATATAATTAGATATTATAATAATAATTTAATAATATCTAAGAATAAAAAATTTCGTATTATAAATTTAAAAAAAAAAAAAACAGAAGTGTGTATTGTCCGTCAAGGAGAGTGTGTCCGTCCAAGATGGATTGTTTGACTGCAATGTTCACTTTTGTCACGTTATGGCCCATGGCAGCCCCAGTTTCAGGGTTTGGAAAAGACTTGATAACCAATTATGGATTTTTATTAAAGTATCATTAATTATTCTTAGTCTAAGGACTGGAACCTGGAAATTATTGATGCTAGTAAATTGAATTTTACAGACCAATTAGAAGGACTATTTTTGGACAAGGGCGAATGCTTATTCAACAGCAATTATTAGAATATTCATTATGACTCTCAAACATCCATCATAACCCATGACAAAAGGCGATGGAGCCAAACACGGCTTTCGAATTATATTCGAATGGTTCTTAATCTTCGGCTTATACAATTTAATATTCTGAATTCTGATTTTATGTGGGCTGATGAATTGCCGTTTATGGTATTGCAGAAGATTTCAGTGCTAATTATTTGTATGCTATTAACTCATGGTCACGAGAGATTTCTTACATGATAAGAAATTCCTTTAAAGCAAAATAAAGTTACATACTTTCTGTTTTTATGAGATATGTGACTTAATCTAAGTCATTTATTTTATGTAATAAATGACCTAAATTAAGTTACACATTCTATAAAAAAAAATGTGTGATATTATTTTTCTTTTAGAGAGAAGCATTTATCTTTCCACCGACATTATAAAAAAGAATTGGTCCACGTACTTTCCAACGACTCAAAATTATATTAGTTGAAAATGAAATGATTGATTCAACTTTTGACTTATTGGACGACCACTATGCCAATTCCCAAATTCACACCAAAAAGGGCCTGAAAACCAAAAGCAACTTTTTTTTTTTAAAAAAAAATTATATTTTCTATAAACTTGTTATGAAATTGATAAAGCGTTGATTGAAGTCGGAATTAAAAGCTTTTTCTTTTATTGAAACGAAAATGGTTCCGGAAGTATTAATTCGGAAAGATATGAAAGTTTTTTCTTTTCTTTTATTGAAACGTTTCCTTCTTGAAATCATCAATAATTAGGAATCTTAAGTATGCTTAATTTCATTAAAAAATTTATAGAATTAAACCGAACCAAATGCTGGAGACAAAAGCCGGAAATATAGCCTTATATATTCTAATTTGTTAAAGGTAATTTATTTTCTAAAAGGGAAAATCTGAATTCTGATATATATATATATATTTAAAATAGACATGTTCTTCGTTTGACGAATTAATAAAATGCAATGCTATTCGCAAATCCTAGGCCATAGCTATTATCCGGTTATTTGAATAGTTGTGAAAAATAAAAGGTTGCTTCCTCGTTACAGATTCCATTTCCGCATGTCGATACCGATGCGTGTATATCAAACCAAAGCTGTGGTCAAAACAAGGAAGAATTTTTATTTGCCTCATTGATTGCTTGTCACTGGAGCAGAATTTCAATATTGCAGTAATACTAGTCCCAGATCCTTGTACTAATTAATTAGTAATCCTTATCTCCCTTTGCACTCGAGTCGAGTCTTACGATTGTCTTGTAGGATTAAGCCATTCGGGCTGTCAACACGTAATTACCATAGCCCCATGAATCTCCTTAACCTTCAAACTCTGTCCTGCTGCCGACTCTCTTAGTCGAATTTCTTCTCTCTTCTTTCTTCTTCATTGCTCTCAACCAGTAATTTCAGTTGGATCTTTCCAGATATGACTCCAAAGCTACCGATTCTCTTCTTCTTACCAATCTTCATATTCCCGTTAATGACAGTTGAGGCATCTACTAAATGTAACAGATCATGCGGAAACAGACACGTTCCTTATCCATTTGGGTTTTCCACTGGTTGTCATATCCATCTGAATTGCAGCTTAAAAGGCCAAATTTTTATCGGCGAATTTCCAGTTCAAACCATGAACGACGATAACATAAAAACCATCATCGAACCCACTTGTAACCGTTCAATCCAATCCCTTCGACAACTCTATGGAAAAAACTATGCCCCAACAGCAAAAAACGCAATCCTATTAAGTAACTGCAACTCTTCAAAGACTTCAACGACGGGATGCCGTATACCTTCCATTGACGTGAAGACTCAGTTTCAGTCTCTTAAATGTGACTCAAATAATAGCAGCAATATAAGCTGCTATTCGGAGGGGAAATTCGAGGATTTTCTTGATTATAAAAACTTGAGCACACGACAGTGCAATTATCTTTTGTCGTCTATATCCTTAGAGTGGTCGTGGAATCATTCGATAGTGTCGTTAGATGTTGCGGTAGTTGAGGTTGCATGGTGGCTCGAAGGATCGTGCCAATGTTCTGATAATGCAAATTGTACTCGGGTGGCATTACCGAAAGGACGGCAAGGATTTCGATGCAGCTGCAACAAAGGGTTCGAAGGAGATGGATATTCCGCCGGCGCAGGCTGCCATAAAGGTCAGTCAGTTCTTGTTCATTGCCAGGATTTCTACTTCTTTTCATTGATTTGTTAATTAATTAATCACCCTAATTAACTTGAACATTACCCCTTAATCAAAATTTTGGATAATTTCGAGTAATTTCAGTTTTGTTTAATACTCTTCCTTCTGTTTAATGGAATAGACTGTAATGATCGGAGTTGATCAGTTTCTCTCCGAAAACGCATAATAAGTCATCGTAAATAGGCATCCAAAGGGGCTTGTTAGTGCGTGCTGCAATGACAATTGAAGATTGAAAATTGCAAATTGGAAGCAATCCTTTTGTTTTGCCAAGCAGTAACTGAAAGTGATAAAATGATTTGAATGCGTAGTTTGGGAGCGCAAGTAAAAGTAGTGGCCCCTATTTTGACCCGAAATTATTAACTGAGTTAGTTGCTCTTCAATTTACAGTCTTCTCTGAAAGTTAAAATTCCAGTTCTTTGTACACAAGTGAAAACTGAAAATACCCTAATCAATTAGCCTCAACAGAGAAGATACCTGTGAACATGCACCAAAAATGGGTAGTTTCACCTAATACGTTATAGGAACCCTCATCGTCGTGACAATTGCGTTTTCGATTATATATAATAAGTTAGCTTTTTGAGGAGTCACTATTGTTGTAAGATAAAATTATTAAATAACAAATATTTATTAAAAATGAAAAATTTTTATTAAAAATCAATGTCAATTTTTTTAATTTCACTTTTAAAATTTAATAAAAATCAACAGTATCATAGATTAAAGCCTAATTTATGGATCAACAAATTAACCGGTGGTACTTTAATAAAGAGGCTGAGGGGCAAGCAAATAATGATGATGATTTCTCATTTTCTTACACGTATTTGGTAAGTTCGAGGAAAGTTTCACTCGTCAAGCCTTGGAATAGAATATGAGATAGGAATTTTCTCTTCCAAGATTTAGTGGATTTGGGTTAGGTGGGTTTTGTCGTGTTCATATCCACGTAAACATATTGATTGAATCAGGATGAATAATATCTATAAAGATACACTTAAACAAATTTTTTTTTAATAGTAAATTTATGATCTTATCCGTATGTAATGATACGAGATGTACATGCTGAAAACTGTGTATTTGGTTGTATAATTGCACAGCGTCTTCGGATTGTAACCCTGCAAAGTACATCTCTGGCCACTGTGGAGGAAAATCCCGACTTGCTGTTCTAATTGGAGGTAAAAGTAGTAATTCATGAATCTTTTACCACATTCATGCAGAAATCCATTAGACATTTTATTTCGAATTGCTCCTTCTTTGTGCCTTCTTGTCTGTACCTTGTAGGTCTGATAATATATATGCTCCTAACCGGTACCACAAATAAATGGCATGATTAATGTGTGACATGCGGGGTTCCTAGTAATAGCCACGCATACCTAATATATAGGAAACATAAATATTGGCGACCTTAATGTAATAGGTATGTTATGGAATAATCATGTTGACAAATGAAGATCTTGTCCTAGATACATATTAATTAGTATTTTCTCTTATTTTTTGGGATTAACATTTTTCATTTCACTCTAATTAAATTTATGAGTAATATTTAATGAGATTTAGTCCTGTGAATTTTAATTGTGTTGCTATCAAGGGTTCCTTCTCCTACTATAAAACTTTATTTGGAAGTGTGGTTTTTTAATCTACTTTAAACAAAACTGAAAAAGCTTTTAATAACATGCCGTTTAATTATTTTTCTCAACATAGACTTCATTTGATCAGAGAATCATTTAATATTTTATTAGTTCACACCCTAAAAGGCCTAGTACCCTTTCTATCATCTTGCAAGTAAAATTCATATGGCGTTCATCCATATTATTTTTACTTAGTCTCAAAATAATTAGTAAATTGACCTGACAGAAGACTTGAATATTGATACGGTTAATTAGCATTTCTTACAATGGCGTTGGTGCTCGCCTTTTCTCAGGAGTCATTGCTGCAGCTTCTTTGATGGTAAGTCTCTGTCTAGTATGTTGTTTGAAGCGAAGGCGTTCCAATTACAAGGCCATAAAAAGCACAAAACGCCGCCTAGCACAGACGAATGAAATTAGCATTCCCATCTATTCTTACAAAGAGATTGAGAAAGCCACGAGTGGGTTCTCGGAGAAACAAAGGCTTGGAACTGGGGCCTTTGGTACAGTTTTTGCTGGGAAGCTGCACAATGAATTGTGGGTTGCAATTAAAAGAATCAAACATAGTGACACTGACAGCATTGAGCAAGTGATGAATGAGATCAAGCTCATATCATCCATCAGCCACCCCAATCTAGTCCGGCTTTTAGGTTGCTCCAATATTGAAAATGGGGAACCGATTCTTGTGTATGAATTCATGCCCAATGGAACATTGTACCAGCATTTGCAAAGAGAAAGAGGTGATGGGATTTCCTGGCCAGTTCGACTCACCATTGCTACGCAAACTGCACAAGCCATAGCATATCTCCACTCCGCCATCAATCCTCCGATATACCATAGAGACATCAAGTCTAGCAACATACTCTTGGATTATAACTTTAAGTCCAAAGTTGCAGATTTCGGTCTCTCTCGACGTGGTAGGACTGAAATATCCCACATCTCCACTGCACCGCAAGGCACCCCAGGATACCTTGATCCACAATACCATCAGAATTTCCATCTGTCAGACAAAAGTGATGTATATAGTTTTGGAGTAGTTCTAATAGAAATCATAACAGCACTGAAAGTGGTGGACTTCTCTAGGCCTCCAAATGAAGTGAATTTGGCCGCTCTTGCTTCAGACAGGATTAGCAAGGGACGTTTAGATGAGATTATAGATCCATTTATAGAGTCTCATAGAGAAGATTGGACTCTTTCGTCAGTTCACAAGGTGTCAGAGTTAGCATTTCGATGTTTAGCATTCCATCGAGACTTAAGACCTTCCATGAATGAGGTGGCAGATGAATTGGAGCAAATTAGGAACACTGGATTTGCATCTTCTGATATCATTTATACAGCTTCATCAGAGATATCTTGCTGCTCTTCTTCCTCCAATATAAGAGAAATGCCTCTAAATATGTCTGTTAAAAATGCTGGAGGATTAGAGATTGGGACTAGTAGTGTGGACTCGATGGAAAGAATAATGAAAGGTAATTCTCCTATTTCGGTTCAAGATCCATGGTTAAGTGAACAAAGCTCACCTTCATCAAATAGTTTGTTGAGTAATGTAATTCAATGAACTGAAGCTGCTATCCTAAATAATCTGATCTTGTTTATATTCTATGACTAGTGTTAGTGTCAAGTGTCAATTTTGCACCTTTAGATTAAAGATTTCAGGGCAGTTACATTTGTTAAATTAAATTTTACCACAATAGTATTAAACATCCCTTTAATGGAATGATCAAATTCGGTAATGATTTAACTGAGCAAATTCAAGCCTGTGTGATTGGTAGTTAATAATTAAAAATAAATCTTAAATTTATTCATATCGAAAAATATTTAAAAGATTAAATAAATTTTGAATAGCATTTGAAGTAGTGGAAATGATTTTAGAATAAGAATGGATCAAACAATTAAATTCAAGCTTGAAATTCACCTAGTGAAGTTATAAAAATTCTAAAATTTAGAAAAAGTTTTTATTATTAAAGTAAAACCTATTTCTAAAAAAATCTTAAATCTTAAAATTAGAGTATCTTTATACTAATAAATGAGGGTCAGTTTAAGTAAACTAATTCTTAAATTTAAAATAAAAAAAATACAAAAAAGAACAAAAACCTAAATTTAGCTAAGATTTTCTTTTATGAAATATTTGAAATCTAAACGTCTCATGTCATTTTCCCTTCTCATAAAAGACGTGACTCTGAGTCTTCAACATCATTCGATAATATATATAAATATCGAAGATTGGTGATATTCTAATCCAACTCGAAAAGTCTATAATATATGCATTATTATTGATTTTTGTGGTTTTAAATTGATCTTAAAGTTATTTTATAAAACTGATCCGCAAGGTTATTGAGGACAAAAAAATTTCCCAACAAAAATCTCTTTCCTTTGATTGTGTTTTGCATCCTTATGTCCGTCAAAAGCTTTTAGAAGTGCTAGATGGTCACTGCAAGAATCACCAGCAAAAGATCTTTTTGCTAAATCAACCCCCTCTATCATATTTATTAGAAGAGCAAATGGATTACGATGTGCAACAACAGCCGCACTTGTTAAAGCAGGATTGAGGCATTGGAAAATGGCTCCCATTAGAAGCATCTTTCTAATATTTGGGTCCACAGGCAGAATACAAAGATGGTGACCAAGTAGAGTAAGTTCCTCCATATCATCTAAAGCACCAATTGTTTTGAGAAGTTCAATCGCATTTTGAACAACCAGAGGATCTGAGGGCTGAAGTGCCTTTCCCAAAGATGACCCAACAGTTCCAAGCTGCAAGCTTTTGACATGCAGGCATGGCTCTCGTAATGGTGTCCTTAGAATTTCAGGCAACTGATACTGAAGCATTGCATCATGGATAATTCTTGGGTACAATTTATAACAAACTCCAGGTTGGACACGAAGGTTGAATGAAGTAATTAGCATGTCATTAGGGTTACATATGTTAAATGATGCAATCAAGGTTCATATACCTAAATTACCCACTCATGGATAACCTAGTTAGTAGGAGCGAATTTAGGATTATGTAGTTAGGTGTACGGTTTTGGGTTCGATTTTTTGGGTATGTTCATGATTTAAATGAGGGGTCGTGGTGGTGAAATACTGCTCTAACCTCCTCTAAGGATTAGTCGAAGTTCACGTAAGCTGACCCAGACACCTCGATTACAAAAAAAAAAATGCCTAAATTAATCAAGATTAATTAAAAATTACTAACCTTTAGTAACAAGTTGATGAAAATTTAATTCTAAAAGTTTAGAATTTCTAAAAATCAAAACTTTAATGGCCTTTGATACTTAGAGAGAGAGAGAGAGAGAGAGAGAGAGAGAGAGAGATGAGAGCAAGTGTTTTGTTTTTTCAATTTTTTGAAAAAATGAAAAACATTAACTAGAAAATGAGAAATGACCTTTATGTATATTTTTGCATTAATTACCAAAATGTTTTCCTCATTTAAGTCATAGACATTTAGTCACAAAGTTTGTCATATAAGTTTTATGATACTAATATGCAAAATGATAATTTTGTTCTTATTAAACACTTTAATGTCAAATTTGTTCTAAACCTAGTCAAACTTGCTTTAATTAAATTTATTTAATTCTATTTTATTCTTAAATAATAATGGAGTATTGTAACTTACTTTAAGTTGTATTCGAATCAATTAATAAAACTCTCGAGTTTATTAAATTATTAAACATGTAAACTGTTTACACTTTTCAACTTAATATTATCTTTGAGAGTACTAGTTCTTTTATGAATAATATGTATTCTCTCTCAAAACAAAGCCAAACATTAATTATTGATTGTGATCTCTCGGATTCATTATGGTGTTAGCCATAAACTAGAATCAATCTCATCGAATTCGTTTTGAACTATTCGAACACTTAATAATTATATTTAAAATCCAGTAATATATCATAATCGCTAAACCATAATAAAAAAATATTTTATTGAATATTTTATAATCGATTGTATATTCTATGTGGATAAATTCCTTTCGTTTGTCTAATCCTAACTAAGTTAGAGTTTACGATTGTCAAAACCCTAATCTCAATTTCTATTTGGACTAACGATCACCACGCACTGAATTTATTATCACAAAACTCTTTCGTGTAACTTTTATACATTCTGACCAGAGTTTTGAATTCAGACGTTTATTAATGATCAACTAGAAACTCGAATTTGGATGATCGAGTTAACAAAATCTCGAAATCCTATATATCGAGTCAATGGATCCCATCTAAATAGTCATTCGTATTTCAATATAAATAACATATTACCAAATCAACTTTTGTGTACGAGATATAATTAGTCTTATATTTATACACCATATAAACCATGTCGATCAATATTAAATATCGACTATAACATCTTAAGTATGAAGAATACATCATATACTATGAATTATTGATTGCATACATTCTATATGATTCATCATTTCTTTAGTCACGTTTAAAAAATAGTTCTCTAACTGTTAATCTATACTAATATTCTAATGACATGACTTTCATATTATTCGTATTAATATCATCTCATGATTTTTATCGGAGATATTTATTGTGTCTATTATGCGATATCGATGCTTACTCGATACTGCATTTATAAAAAACAGTTTAGATAATCAAATTAACTAGGTAATTCATGTACTACTCAGTAAATAGCATAATTAAAAGAAGGAAGCAATTTATAGATATGAATAAAAAATATTTTTTTATTAATAAATATAAGCAATATTATTATATAGTGATTCAATATAAAATATTTAAAACCGATAATATGAATAATTTTTAAGACATATAATATCAATAGGACATGGCTACCACAACCTCTTCTTTGATATGCTAAGGCTTTTAAAATCCATAATAGTAATAGACAAGCCAACTTGTTTAAAGCATCATAACTTCTTTCCTTTGCTTTTCTACAGTCTACAACATACACAATATCATCTACGGTAATATTACTCTTTGTTATATTGGTTGTTAGAACGATTTTTCTCTTGTTGGGGAAGGATGGTCAAATATTTCATGTTAGTTAACAGTAAGCATTGAACCATGTAGTGGAAGAACCAAAAACCTACCATCTGAAGTAAGGAGGCGGGTGCCCAAGTAGCACCTTAGCTTATCTAGGAAGAGGCTAACCCTTGGTTATATAAACCTTTACTACCCATTTCTCATCCGACATCCTTATCATAATCCTTTACTTGTTAAAAGCTTGCAAACTCGTAGGACTTTGAGGCTTGCTTAACTATCCATCAAGTCTTTAGTCGTAGTTAAAGTACTTAAAGAAGAGTTTGACTTTGATACCATCTAACGCAAGGAGAGGTGCCTAAGTAGCACCTTTACTCCTTTATGCTCTTAGAAAAATAGGCTTACCTAAGGAAAGATTCACCCTTAATCATATCTACTCTTAATTATATAGTTCTTTACCATCCCTTTATCATTCAACATAGAAGTAATCTCTTCACCTATATATATCCTTATTAGCATTAAATCTTAATTCTACTAAAAACACTTATAATAAGTTTAACTCTCAGTGATTTAAAGTACATTAAACTTTTGATTGTAAAAACATTACAACTATTTCCCTAATAATCACATATTATGGTTGTTTTTAAATAAAGCCCCAAAAATTACAGAAACTAAATTTTGGACACATGATTTTAGATTTTTAAATCAATAATTCATATTCGATTTCATCGTAAATAAGTTATTGCATTATTTGAAACGAATTCCTTATGAGATTAAATTTTTTTAAAAAAAGGTATTTTATAAAAAATTATCAATAATTATAATTACTAAAATTAAAAATATTAAATATCAATGAAAAAGTTATATAACTTTTTAATTATCTATGTTAATTAATATTTAATATTTAATTTTAGTAATTATAATCATTAACAATTGAACATACCCTAAAGTTTGGTTGGGATTGTCTGTTGTGCTTTAATTATTATGATTATTAATAATTTTTTAATATTTGATAATTAATAGTTTATCCCACCTTAGCTTTAATTTCAAAATCACATTATCTGAAAATGAAATAAAAATTAAAATAATTTTATAGTCTATAACAATGACACCCGTTAAGACAATACAAACATAATTTAAATTGGGGATCCAAGTTGCAATTTAATATTAATTTATTTTCTAAGAAATGAAATCTCGTTAGAGCTTGTTTGCACAAAATTAATTTTATGAATAAACATGAAAACAAAAATGAAAAGACAGCTTGTCTATATTCAATTATTGAATTTAAAAACAAAAGAATGAAATTATGGTGGAAGTATATATATTTTAATAGATTCTTAATTGCAATCTTATGTTGGTATCCAACAGCCGCAATGTGAACTAAAATACAAACATTTCGAATGTGTATGGGAAAATTATAATGTATAATGAATAAGGATGATCTCATCAATGTTGTCGATAAATTAAATGTTATACATAAATAATAATTTCAAGAGTTTTTTAATTTTACACATATTTTTAATTATTGGATTAATATTCTCTAAATAATTGAGATTATATTTCACATATACATTAATTATAATGTATAAAGATTGAATTTAATATGTATAATTATTATATTATAATTAATTTACATGTGAAATACAATTTCAATTATTCAAAAAATATTAATCCATGAATTACAAATTATATAAAAAATTGTGTAAAATTAAAAAATTTATATATATATATATATATATATATAGGCGGGGGCATGGCCCCCCTCTACAATAAGCGGCTCCGCCACTGCTAGGAAAGGTATGGTGACGGAGGTTGACTCTTAAGGTACCAGATTTAAATAATTATATGTGCACGTGCGTGCGTGCATGTATATATATATATATATATCTTTCCTAACAGTGGCGGAGCCGTTTATTGTAGAGGGGGACCATGCCCCCGCCCCCCTCCCCATCTCATCTTAAAAT
>JAVXUL010000002.1:3763097-3787131 GCA_035590515.1 Trichilia minutiflora | reverse complement strand
TATTTTTATTTAATTTTTAAAAATAAAATATTTATAAATTTTAATTATAAAATAAAAATAAATTCATAAATTTTTATTAATATAAAACAAAAATATTTTAAATTTAATTTTTAAAAATTAAATTATAATTTTTTTAGTATAAAGTATTATAAAATAAAAATTTTAATTTATAATTTTATATTTATATTAGATAAATTCCTTTTTAAAAGTATTTATAAATATAAAATTATAAATTAATTTTTTATAGTATAACTATAAAGTATTATAATCGTTCAATAATTTAAATAAAATATTTAAATTATTTCTATTTAATTTTTAAAAATAAAAATACAATAAAATTTTTATAAATTTAAATTATAAAATAAAAATAAATTCAAAAAATTTTGGAACTATAAAATAAAAATATTTTATATTTAATTTCTAAAAATTAAATTATAAAATTTTTAGTATAAAGTATTATATTAAACAAAATATTTAAATTATTTTTATTTAGTTTTTAGAGGTTTTCCCTGGTTTATGATGGTATCCGAGACAATGAGTAATAAAGAAATGTCTCGAATTATTTACAGTAGTCATTTGCTCGAGACCTATAGTTATATCTACAGTTTGAGGCTTTCTACCTTGTCTTAGGGGTCGAAAGCTTTTTTCATAAATCTATAAAAGGCCTTAACTCGATACTGAGATCTCAAGACAACTTGGTAGTGACTATTCCGACCCTACAATCAATTATAAATACTTACTTACACATGTGAATGAGAACTACTCCCACGACAATAATATCCTACGATTCGTGCAACAAACTTTTAGGAAGAACTAATGAGAGTGAAACACGTATCGACAATTAAAAATGCAAATGATTTAAAGGCGACAAATTTCGGAATAATAGATAATAGAATTTATTCCATCATTTGTAAGAAAATATTCTCTTACTCTCTATTCTTCTCTCATTCTCTCTCAATTTTTCGATTAAGTAAAACCTTCATTGATTTAAATATCGAAGAGTTTTTGTTGAAAGATCGATTTTATTCCTAATTATTTTATGTGTTTTCAAGCAAAAACAATTATGAGCAAGGAAGGAAAGGTCTTGATGCATAAGATTACATAATGATACAAATTCTTACGTCAACAAATTGCAAAACTCAAATCTCTTATTTTACATTTAGTCATTTACCGAAGCATAAGTTAGTCAAGCCTATTTACAAAAAGCATAAACAATTATGGCACATATATCTACAGTGACAAAATTAATCAGTAACATTAACAAACAAGAAATAATCTCTTTCATCCAAATAGATCAATCGAAAACATATAGAATTATATGTCTATACGGTATGAAATATAATAGATCCATATATAAATTTTGACTTTTGAGCAAGTAGACATGCCTTTATATTAAACAAATTATGACTGATGAGTTAATAGATCCTAACCACAATTTATGTATAGTAGACCACTGAATAGATCCAAATTACTAATCAGAAACACGAAAATAGCAATATTCAGATCAGTCAAAGGAACAAACGATTCAGGAAAAGATTTTTTAAAAAAAAAAAGTACACATGCAAAACCATTTTCCCTAGCCTTACTTCCGTTGAATTTATGAACAATTTCGTCATTAACGAGAATAGGAAAGCACAAGAGGTGAATCGTCACAAGGAATACGTCTATTTTTCAAATTCAACCACAGATCTAGAACATAAAGGAATTAAACATGAATTTAAAATAAATAAAGTGGTAAAATCGTATATAACCTTAGTGTTGGTCGGATAGATTTGACGGTAGTTTGCAATTTTGGCACGTGATTCCAATGATCGACACGACTATCAACAAAGGAAACTGCCAAACTGGTTAGGAACTTAGTAAGTTTGTACTGTGGCAGTGCGAGTCAACATGTGATGGTTGGCAATGGAACTCTGGGCATCCCTTGGTGTGCTTCGCCATAACCAGTTCCAAGTTCCAACACCTCCTCACTTTGGCCTTAACCTTGTATCAGGCTACTGATTTCTGACAACCTGCAGCTACAGCAACGAGATGGTGGTAGCGACGTGCTGCGTACGGTCAGTGGCTACGATGGGAAAGAGTTGAATTCGTACCGTGGTGTGGATGTGGATAGGCCGATAGTGGTGAACCAGAGGGATGGTATGGATGTGAAGGTGTAGATGGTGCTGAAGTTGCGATTTTGAATAAAAATTGGATTTTCCTTGGTGATAAAAGTTGTGTAAGAAGTTGATTTTTTTTTTTTTAATAGTAAAATTTTGGGGTGGAATGGATGGGTGGAAAATTTATCTGACTGTTTTATGATTTAACACGTGGTAAAAATTAAATAAAAAACTATAATTACAAGTAAAATTAAAATAACCTTTTTTATATTAAAAGACGTTGTTTTAACTGTAGTCATCATTAGCTTAATTTTTATCATGCCTTCTCGACTCCATTAATATGTGTTACGCGTGTAAAGACCTTTGACTCAATCAATAAGTCCTTCTCAGTGATTACTTCTCTCATCTCCTCTTTTTCTCCTCCTGTCCATGAATTCTTATACTTTCTTTATTCATAATTTATTTTTCAACGTTGACATTATCTATCATCAAATGTAGGTTTAGAATGTCCACAAAGGGATAGTAATTTAGTAACTGTGTGTAATAATTTGGTCTCTCCAAGAACTTATATGAAATTAAAAAGCAATTAAAGTTATGGACTAATCTATCAAATCAATCACTAGCTAAAATGCAACATAATTTATTATTTTGTCAAAATTCAAGGATTGAATTGTCATTGTCCCTACCCATAAACTTGATTTCCCGTTAGTCAAATCATAAATTACATATCAGTGATCTTCAGAACTAGCTAATCGCTAACTTATTTAGCGTGTTCCAATCATCTTAATTTGCCCAAATATACCTACTCATACTTTGACCAAAGGAAATAAGGTCCTTTCGGCAGTGTCTGTGATTCTGCACTGACCGCTTCTTAGCTGCAACTGAGAATCTAATTAATCTCTATATGAATTATTGCTCATAAATGACTAATTTGTACAATCAAATCAACTAATGATATTTAATTTTCGAGTTTTAATCATTTGATTTAAAATTTTAAAATATAATAATTTAAATGATTTATAATTATATATGCATCTACTTTTACTACTTAGTTGATATCTATTATCAAAACGATCCAGTCAATTATATATGTGCGTGATTGTTAATAATTTTAATTCCTTAATTAACTGCTGTAAATAAAAAATTTTAGCACCATTTTAAAAATATACTCTAAAAAATAAAAAATTATATAAATTCGGATATGTCTAAGTTCCTATCATTGTTATTAAAATCGCGATTTTAAACAGTAAAATTAACGTTTTTAATAAGAAAACGATTTCGATTTTAGTTAAAATCAGAAACAGTAAAACAGTAAAAATATTTGACCATTTTTAATCAATTTTAATCAATTTTGATCGATTTTATTAATTTATAAAAATATTTTATATATTTTATTATTTATATATTATTAAAAATTCCGTTTTTACATTTCGATTTTTTAAAGAGAAAACGATTTCAATTAAAATCGCGATTTTGATAACCTTGGTTAGGAGGATGGATGAAAGATGCCCCAAATTATTAGCCAAGAGATTTTAATTTTCGATCAACTGACTTGCTCTCATATATGAGCTTGAGAGTTTCAAAAAATCAATCGATCAACCTAGACCATTCGGTTGATCAAATTGATACTTGTATTGATGTTTTGCCTATTTGTATTTTCTTTTTATGTTATTTTAATTTAGATTTTAAAGACTTTTATGTAATTACATTTAACTCTAGTTTTTCTTGTAAATAAAGAGACAAACCTTAATTTAGGAAGATTACAACTTTCAATAAAAATTTCTCTCAAATTTTAAGGTTTCAAACTCTATATTTAATGAAGTAATGAACCTTAAATCTTAAAAATTAATCCATACCATTAATCTTTTTTATGTCATGTTTTTGCCATACCATAAGGGCTCTGATAACTAAAATCTAAAAGGTAATAATTAAATCATTTATTTTTTGTGATATCCGTTTTATTTGATAACTCAAATTATAATTGGATTAAATTAATTTTGAAAAAAGTTATGTGTTCTTGATTATTATAATTTTTTTTCCTTTTTTAATTCTCATATATTGAATTTGACGGATAAAATTTTAAAATAAATAGCACTACTTTTTATGTATTGGATTAAAAATTTAGAGAAAAATAACATTTTTATTAACAAAATTGTATTTTTTTAATTAATTGTTAAATTTATATATAAAATCTTAATAATTCAATTTGTTATCATCACGTAACAACCAATGACTAGAAGTTAAGAAGACAGGAAGGATCGAAGAAAACAAAGAGACGATCATAATCGTTATATTTATTGATGTAGCCTGTAAAGAATATGAGATGTAATAATAGAGCACGGTCCTGCACGGAAAGAAATAAATTAAAAAAAATATGGAAAATAAGGCACGAACAACAAGATAAGGATTAAGGAATAGAAGCCGCCTTAGTTTATTCGTTTTTTAATTTTCGTTGGGAAGTAAAATGACGTGTGTTTCGTTTGTATTTAATTTATTGTGTGAATAAACAAAATTTTTAATTTTAAGAATTTTAAATGTCACGTGTTATGAATTTATTTAAATACTAAAAAAATATTAAATAATAGAAACTGTATCTAATCTATCTAACTGAATTAAAAATAATTACAATATATTGTAAGGTTGGGTTAAAAAAATAATTTATTATATTCATATATTGCCTAAGCCTATCCTATTTATCTTATAAAATCTTCTTTCTTTTTAAATTTCTTCCAAAATTTATGATTCTTTCTTTCAATATTATTTTTCATGTTAAAAGATTATACATACATACCCATTTAAACTTATTATTTATTGGATAAATTTTTAAATACTCCTTTTAACTTATATTCATACTAATAAATAATATTCTTTGTCTCATTTATCTTTTTGTATTAATATTTTGCATAATTTGATTGGAAAGAATTATAATAAAATAATTATTTTTATAAAATTTTATCACTATTTTACAACATCAATTTTTTTTCTCTTCCTAAAAAAATTTTATGTTATCAATACATGAAAAACGATTTAACATATATATATATATATTACTTTATAAAAATACACTATAATCATTCTTTAAAATTTAATTATATGTCTTTTAATTTACATATTTATTTATTTAGTTATTAATTATATATATTAGTTTACAAAAATCTATACATATATGTTTATAAAAATATTTTGGCCTCACATACAAATTTTTAAGATGTTAATGCATGAATTTCAAAGAAATATTCTATAAGATGGAAAAATATTATTAGATAATTATTATAAAATTATGCATTAATATTACTCGAATTTGGACGATAGTTAGTGATATTAATAGTGAATTTATACATTTGATGGCGTCACGATAATTTAATAATTTTATTTTTTAATTAATATTTATTGGATTAATATATATATTTCAATTAAATAAAGTTAATTTATTAATTGCTTCCTTATTTGAACATGAAAATAATCTCATTTTGGATGTTATAAAATATTCTGATAAAATATCTTGAAATATAATATAAAACATAAGGTAATATTTTGTATAATATTTGACAAGACAAAATTAATAATTTTACATACATTTTCATCTCTTTTATAATATTTAATAAAACAAAATTATCTTACGTACCTCACACTTATCCAAATTATTTGGACCAGAATAATTATCCTATTTTATTTCTGTCATATATTATTAATTATTGCCCGCCACACAAGACTATTAATATATAATATTTTAAAATGTATGAATATAATTACAAATTAATATATAAAAGTTATGAGATTATAATTCTATATGACATTGTACTTACTAAAACAATATATTGTTACAATTTTATACTTTTTGTATCACATTATAATTTTTAAAAACCCAGAATAATCTGTTAAAAATTATCTAAAAAAAATACGATAATAATCTAATTATACAATTGTATTGTTTAATATTGTAATTAGCAAACGCCAAAGAACATTGTTTATCAATTATCAAATTTTAGATTTTAGTAGTTAGTGGGCCTAACCCAATCCACTGATAAGTCGGGCCTGAGGTTGACGTAAGCAAAAAGCGGGTGAATCCCAGTACAAACTTCAATCAATTCCCATAGTGTACAGAAATGGAGAAAGAAACTAGATCCATTGTGAAAAGCTGACATCAGCAGTAATCCAACGTGTTGTTTTCAGTCCGAAGGACTAGACATTGAATTGAAGCAAGTGGCTAGGGTTTAAGAGTCAAATTAAATCTTACAAAGGAAATCCCGACTACCCTAAAACCCCGCGAGCCACTTAACCTCCAAGAATATGCCCGTTCAATCCGTTAGTCGTGGAATTCCTATACCAAAATTGAAATCATCAAATAATCGTTTATTCTCTCGTCAAAATGTAAGTAAATTTTCGCCCTAATTAATTCTCAAGTTCAATCGCAATTTTACATTTGTTTTCCGTTATCCTTGTTAAATGCAGTCTCTTCATTTCTGTTTGCAATCTAAATTCAAGGTTTCTACAAGTGAGTTGGGGTCGAGAAGTCTTATCGTTCGTTTCGGAAATGTGAATAAACGTATAACCTCCCTCTTTATCTGGACTTTTAAGTGTATTCATTTCAACTTAATTTTGTTATTCGGTTGGGAGGAATTTGAGGAAAGTAATTTTCTTAATAATTATGAGTTATTGATTGTTCATTAAGATTTTTTTTTCGTCAGGTAACATTTTTGCTGATGTATGTCACAAAATTAAAGGATCTTTTTCTTGGAACTCCAAAAGAAGAGCTATAGTGTGTGCGTTTAATTCTGATTCGGAAACAAAGTTGGGTTATCTTCCTCGGGCAAATTCTGCTGTGCCTGTCATTAGTTTTAATGCGGTGGAGCCCTTTCGTGGGAAATCAGGTTCGGTTTCATTTTGTGGACTGACTCACCAGCGTGTGGAAGAAGGAAAATTGATGTCAGCTCCATTCCTAGAAGACAAGGGTTCATTTCTTTGGGTTTTGGCACCTGTGGCATTGTTATCATCGTTGATTCTTCCTCAGTTTTTCCTTGGCAATGCAATCGAGAATTTCATCAAGGATGATACTCTCGTAGGTATATTATAGACTTGGGTTGCATGCTTGCGTTTATGTTGTTCGGCTTTAAATTCAATAACTTTGTCATCAAATGTGGTTGTGTTCTTTGCCTGTTTCAGACACCTTTTTTTCTGAGTTCAATTCGATTCCCAAAGTTATTATCAATGTTGATACATTATCTCGTGTCACATTCTTCTGGATACAAGTTTGTGTATCTATGGGGTTAGGGTCAGCCAAAGGATAGAGTGATTGTTAGTGCTCATATAGCGTTCCTTCTTTGCTCTAAAAGCAAAGTACCCTGGGTTTGAGGTGGTTCGTAACAATGGTTGTTGCCTTTTGGAGATTAATATGACTTTAAATGTAGTATGGGAACCAATGTAGGTCACAGGTTGCTGACATGAAGATTTTGTGGATGATACTTACGGCAAAGAGGCTGACTTACTTAATGGAGAATCTGTGAAGATATCTTTTAATTTTCTTCTTTGAGGGTAACAGTTGTAAGAAACTGGTCAGATGAATTGGTTTTCTATTTGTAACTCTGATGGTCAGAAACTGGCCCCAATAAAGCAATCAACTACTGCCAATCATGTGAAAATTTTTAGATGTTTAAAAGTATTAGTTTGCTCAATTTTATCGAAGAGAAGTCTGATTTAACAACATATTCTTCTTGACAACACGACAGTGCTGTTTGGATCCATTTGATCTTCTGATTTTAGTATTTATTCACACCTTACAAAATGGAATAAAAAGAAGCATAGAGGATGATTTTGTAATGTTTATCAAACATGTTGTGTGTTTGTATTTTTAAAGATACAAAGAGATTTGATGATAATTCCCGTGGGCATTTCAATGCAGAAATTGTGGCTTCTTTGACTTTTGAGTCGATGTTTTATATTGGGCTTGCAACATTTCTGCGGGTTACTGATCATGTTCAGAGGCCATATTTACAATTCAGCCCAAAGAGATGGGGTCTCATCACAGGACTCAGGGGATACTTGACTTCTACTTTCTTCGCAACAGGCTTTAAAATTGTTGCCCCTCTCTTTGCTGTATATGTAACTTGGCCGACACTTGGCCTGCCAGCTTTGGTTGCAGTGCTTCCATTTCTGATTGGTTTTGCAGCTCAACGTGCATTTGAGACAAATCTTGACAAGCGCGGCTCATCTTGTTGGCCTTTGATTCCTATTATTTTCGAGGTAGTTTCTTGATTCAAATTTATCTGTCTGAGATCAAAACGAGGAATCGTGATGGCTTTTATTTTGATTGGCAGGTATATAGACTATATCAGTTGAGCAAAGCTGCTCATTTCATTGAGAGATTGATGTTCTCGATGAAAAATCTTCCGAAGACCCCAGAATTGCTCGATAGAGGTGCTGCAATGGTTTCCATGGTAGTAACTTTTCAAGTCCTTGGTATTGTTTGCCTCTGGTCATTGTTGACATTTCTTCTAAGGCTCTTTCCTTCTAGACCTGTGGCTGAGAACTATTAACATTTTTTAGGGAATGCATTTACCACAGTTGTTAGCTATTCCAGTATGTTTACATTTTGCTAGTTTATTGTGCAACTTAGGGAAATGATAGTTTTGCTCCAGTGATGATCTATGATCTTGCGGTGGTATCATCAGTTATTTTCACCGAGAATATGTTTTAGGATTGAGGTGCTGTGACTTTGAAGTCACCACTATTGCAGGATGCATTTTAAAAATATTAAATGTTAGTTAAAAAAGGGTATCACCAACTTACTGGATATTTTTTGCAACTTTATTTTCAAAGGTAAGTGGAAATCAACAATGTCTTAGTTTTGAAAGATGTTTGGGATGCCGGAATAGGGATAGTCATCTGGCTTGCTAGAAACCAGTTTTTTTGTTACTATAGGGAATTGATATAATTTTGAACGTGCTGCATCACTACTCTGAGGTCATATGGTAACGCATCTGCATTCACGATATTTTGAAGCAGTCAGGCAAAGAGGGAGTCTGGAATCATTCTGAAGAAAGCATGTTGTCTGCATTTTCTTGAGTACTTACGGCAAAATAATCTGATACTGGATTGTTAGACGTAAGCAAATGTATCTGTCCAGAAAGAAAACCGTGCTGAGGAATGCATTCAAAGTTTTCTCATTGCATTCCAAATTTTATTCCACCTCAATTATAGAGCATCTCTAAATTGTACAAATAAGAACTCAGCAATGCAGATAATGCTCTACAGACATTTGGTGAAGACAAGCAATCGGCAAGGAAGTGTTAAAAAGAACGGATGCGCTAAATTTTGACAAAGGAACTAACATAATTTCTATTTATGATGCACGATCAGTGCATGTCTGTCACTTAAGATACACCTGTTAAAGAAGGCCTCATAAACATATGATAATCAGTATAAGGTACAACATTTGCTCTTTATTTGCTTGCAGCTACCTTTGTTTAAGCACTAGGGACTGATGCAGAGTTTAAAACAAACAAGCACATGGTTTCATCTAAGTAGCAAATTCTGTTTCTGCGAGCTGAAGTCCGTAGGAAAAAGCAGCCTCCTACTTTCACCCTTCAAATGACAGACTGAATCAAGTTTAAGCACCAGGGACTGATGCAGAGTTTAAAACAAACCAAGTTGTTACCAATAATCCCGACAGGAACATTTGCCATCCCTAAAATGATGAAACCTCTTGTTGTCTCTAACAATTATCTCCCTGTTCTCAATCCTTGAAAGTATCTTGACAAAGTTATGGCAATCTCCACAGATCCTCAAATTCTTGATAATCCTTAATGTGGTCCCAGGAGGAGTACTAATAAGCCCGTAAGCAATGGCTAATCTTCCGCTGTGATACATCAATGCCTTCTCTTTTGCTTCTTGGTCAAGATCATGAAGTACATACTTTGTGTCTGGCACATACCCGGCTTCCCTCCCCTCCTTACTCAAAGACCTCAGCTTTTCATAAGCTTTGCTCCTGTTAAGACTTGCTTGCTTCTGGTTCAAAATTAGGCTTTCCCTTACCTTCTTCTTATTGCTAAGTCTCAAACCTGAAGATGATACAGAGGAACCTGATTCATCAAGCTGCTGCCTTGATCCAGTTTTGGAGTACTTTTCTAGTGTCGTCCAAACCACAGAGTGTGCTTCAAGCCTTCAATTGGAGTATTTCTTATAAACTATGTAGCCTCTGCTATCTTCTGTGACTTTCCAAGAAGACCAACCATACCCACATAATGCTCCAAAGTAGGATTAATATCATAATCCCGGCTCATTGATTCAAAATGTTTTAATCCTTCCTCCACTGCACCTAAGCATCCACAAGCAGTGACGACACCAACAAAAGTAGACCCGTCTGGCGTTACTCCGCCTTCTTGCATCTGGGAAAATATTTGAAGACCCTCTTTTCCTTTCCCGTTATCTGCCAAACCCAGCAACAACAAATTCCAAGAATCCAAGTTTTTGCTTGACATTTGTTTGAACACTTCTTTTGCAGTCCTTGTATCACCGAATGTACAATACATCTCCACCAGTCTATCAAATACAACAGAACTGGGTTTCGATGG
The DNA here is from genome assembly GCA_035590515.1 of Trichilia minutiflora. NCBI lineage: Eukaryota > Viridiplantae > Streptophyta > Magnoliopsida > Sapindales > Meliaceae > Trichilia > Trichilia minutiflora. The sequence continues at coordinate 3,776,462 of JAVXUL010000002.1, read as the reverse complement.
AGACCTCGTAACATAATCATGAACCGTTTTACCATGTTCCAACAACTTCAAATCCATACAAAATCATAAGCAATTCAACAATATCACGAGAGTCCAAGAAAATTCCATTTTTTTCCATTTTATCCATGACTTCAAGAGCTGATTTCACCTTCCTTTCTCGGCAAAAACGATTGAAATCCTCGATTAGATCTTCTTGAACACGAATAATATGTCGAGAATTACTTGAACCCACCATTAAATCTTTATTCTTAGTTTTGTAAGCTTGGAAACTCAATTGAGGAAAATTCAATATTAGTTTCTCTAGGTGACGTGTTGGTAATAATTTGAAATTGTGGAACGAGCAGTAACTCAAACACGTAGCAATATGTTCAGCCATTTCCCAATAAGTATCTTCTTAGTTTTCGGGCAAGAAGAATACAACCGGGAATCGGATATAAATAAATGAAATACTTTTTCGAGCTCTGCTCCAAATTATGAAGAGCGCGTTATCCAAATATCTACCGAAAATCAATAGAAATATTGGCTTGTGCAAAAAAAGAGAAAAGAAAAGAAACGGCCACCAATGATTGTTATCGTATGCGTATTGGATTTCTCAAGCAAGAGAGAAGGTGCACATTTCAAATCGTTAGCGTAAAATGCAATTGTAATCCACTAAAATTTTATCCGAGGATGAAAGCGCATACTAAAGAAATTTTTGTCGCATTTCAACCCTCAGGGTTCCATTACACCTTTGGAATCCCAAAGAAACATGTTTGTAAGTGTCCAAGAAAAACATAATTAAATGATGCTGTAACCAGATCATTTCTGCCAAGAATTTCACTTATACAATAAGATTCATTCAGCACAGAAGCGGCTTGGTCACAATTTCAGGTGAAATGTGAGATTAGAATTATAGGCATGGTAAATCTATTGCATATTTATTCCTACTGGATTTTTTGTTGTTCAGTTCACCAAGTCAAGAATGGGGAACATCTTGAAAACCAAAGATATTATCTTTCTGGAATATTTGTTTCTCACTATGTAATTCGTTCATGTTGTGTACAACTCTTTCCCATGGACAAGAAGGCGGCCATTGGTTGCGGCGCCGAACGAGTGGCTAAAAGTTCACTAGGGAATAAGTGCTATTACAGGGATGGTCTTATGGTGGATATCGAGCTGAAAAACTTCAGAAAACTCCTCGATAAAAGAATTGTGACTGATTTCAATCAGCTGATGGTAGTCAGGATCACGGAAATCTGCTGGGAACGACTGACATTCTCCTAGCAACCCCTTTATACTTCCGACCTGATGAGTTGGTACACTGCATGGGACTATTCAACGAAATGGTGTTAAAACTGTGGTGATATTCAGTGCTAAGCCATGATATATAATATAACCCAATGAGATACACGTATTCCTATCGCTGCCAGTTTGTGACCTCCTGCAGTAAAATCAGATAAAAGGAAAACATTTCAAGAGAATGCGGTCACCCCTGTCACACTCATTCTCTTCATTAACATGAAATCAGGGCAGAGAAGGTTAAGTTTTATCCGCAAAGAGTCAGATGTGACAGTAGATTGCTATCACAGGATGTGACAAAAGGCATCAAAAGTGCTATATAAACCTGACCGCTTCCCAAAATATAACTTGTATAATGGAACATGCCGAATCCTGGCTCCTCAATCCACAGAATCATGAAACTTGCTAACAAGGAATGAATTTACAAAATTGAATTTTCCTAGAATTTTTCCTCAGATAATATACTTCTCTGAGATTCAGAATGCTCAACAGAAAATAATGGACCTATGGGACCGTACACATCTGGTCGATGGTACTGTCAATCCATATTACTTCACTTGATGGGCAATACTCAACAAATAGTTCTACATCTTCCTAGAGTCAACTCCAGAAATTAATTTGCCAAAGCTGTAAATCAACAAACCTCTGAAAGAGATCAACCATTAATAAATTGACAAGAAAAGTTACTACTTGCAAAGTCCTAAAAAGTTGGACGTCTCAAAAAGCTCAGTACAGCTCCTAGATGTTCAAGAACTTGTATGGAATGCGTCGCAAGCTTGGAATCTTGAGAATGGCTGGAATTCATAGGCATTTGAAAGATCTGTGTTTTCTTAGTGAATATTTTATAGATCCTAGGAAGAATTTATTTAGTGGGATTCAATGCCATGCTTATAACACATCTAATTTGTAAATGACAATAAATCAGATAAAGAAACACTATATTCAAAGCCGTCTTCTTACTTTAGTTACACACATATGCATAAACATCCGCACAGCCATAGCACCAAGGCTATAGGGCATGCCAGCTCAAATATACCCAGAGAAAAGAGTGACTAAATAATAAAAATACACTCAATGTTGATCTTCGATTTCCTTCTTAGTTGTTTTTGATCCTGTGTCAAACCTTCCCACATATGAAAAACTCAATCTCGAATTTCCTCATCATTCAGAGTGGGTTATGCCAATTTCAACATCCCAATCTCTTTAACTTGTGGTTCTGAGTGAACCTATATAGATGTCATAAAATTATCTAACATTGCTACTATCAATTTGCCAATGATTACTTTCATTATATTTATTTGAATTTGATTTTTATGCACTAATAATTTATCATTAGATTTTTTAGTTGGAATATCACAGTACATGCTCATAATTTTTTGAAGAATACATTTTTCAGAATCAATACACCTTTAACTTACAACATAAAAATTAAATTATTAAGAATTAAAATATATGCTTTTAATAGGATATTATTTAAAACATTTTTATTGGGTCTTGTGTTATTCATAGAATGAGAGATATATTGTATTTATATCTTGTATTAGCAAGTAACCTTAGACCCTTATTTCAACCTCACACCTCAATTCAATTGTTTACCTTCTTCAACCTTTGATTGGGAACCTGTGAGAATCAAAGACACACTTTTGTCCATCCTTTAGGTAATTTGTACATATTTTATTGTTCATAATACTAGACATTCACTTCATTATGCCATGATTCTCTAAGCAACAAACCCTCTGTATCAAAATTATCAAAAATATGATAACAAGTTTCGTCTATATAACTTCTAATCAAAAACTTTATCTAATATTTCTTTTCACAAACCATAATTTCTTTATAAAAATTCGTACTTCTCATAATAGATTAGCATAAATTATGAACTAAATTTCTATAGTTTTATTTTTTTTATCTCTAACAATAAAATTATTATAACACTTATCGCAAACTTTATTATCAAGATGATTTTGTTGATATTTATTAAATTTTTTTTATTGAAATAGCCCTTTCAAATGATCGGTTATAATTTAAAACATTGGATATTACACCATTGGCTCTATTCTAATATAGGATAGTGACACGCTTTAAAGATGACAAACTCCTTTAAATTATCTTAAGATAACGATCTCTCTTAACTCTTTAACATTTTATTTATGATAAAAAATAAAATTTAATTAAATAAAAAATTTAAATTTCAAAAATAAAATATACACAATATTCTCTACTCTTATTTTCCTTTCAAGTTAAATACCATAATTTAGAATAAAATATACTTAATATTTGATTTTTTTTCTAAAATCCTTGCTTTACCTCCCGGCGTCAGATCCCCACATAATCATGAAGAGTAAAAGATTGCAAATTACAATAATAACTATATGAATTTTGATTGATTACAAATTACAATGACAACTATATGAATTTTGGTTCACATTTTCAAATTAATTAAGATGAATTGTGCTGTCCTCGTATCAAGTTCATGGGCATCAAATTTTTAATTCAGGGAATCTGTTCTACAATTCATAACAATATGCTTTTAGTTATAAAAAAGATTCAAGCTTTACGTTCTTTTTCTCTCAAATTCTTAGACTTCATTCGTATACGGTAGTAAACACAGCCTAGCTGATGTCAAATGTAAAATGATAGATAATGTCGAGAATAGAAATTAATAAAATGAGACGACATTTACACATGCACCTCAATTGGAGCTAATATGAAGATATCAGTTACAGTAAAAATGTTTAGCACTTGACCAGGCCCATAATAGGGAGCATCGCCGCCATGTTCGGTTCGATAACCCTGAAAAGGAGAGTCTATTATATCAAAATTAAGATACTCTTCTCCAGTCTCCACTGCCAGTACTCATTGTATAAACTGGACTATATTGTAGAATAATCAGCGTGTCCGGACATTTTTCATTCCGTTCATCAACGTCTTCTTTTTCTTAGTTATCTTTTCTGTCGGGACCATGCCTCATTGTACGGTATTAGGTCTTTGCCATCAAAACACTCGCATCGGCGCAAAGAATTAAGTTGATAAAGTTGGGTTTGCTAGAACTAATATTATTATTTATACCCTTAAAAATATGCGTTTAAATAATATTATTTTTGGTTTAATAAAGTTATTGTTTTATATACAATTTGAGCTTATATTATTTAAACCTTACTTATAAAATATGTAAATTATAATATTAGACAATTATATACTAATAGAGAAGATATAAATAACAAGTTTTTTATAAATAAAAAATATTTTACAATTCGTTTAAGAATTGAATATTTCATAGTCTGTAATTTTTTTATTATTTATAAAGTAAATGATTTATCTTGATCATTAAAGTACAAACTTAGAGTAAAATAAAATATATATATATATATATATATATCAAACTGAACTATCATAAATTAAAATCTAATAAAATAAATATCATTAATTTTAATTTACATATGGTTTAGTTAATAAATTATTTATTAAATAATTATATTTATTTACAAATTTAATTTACAAATACAAAAATATTAAAACAATTATTAGAGTATTTAGTGACTTAAAAAATAAATAATTAAAGAGATAAAACATTTATAATGGACTTAACTTTAATTGTAAGTACTAAATAGACAATAAAATTAAGGGATTATTCTTAATTTAAAGATTAAATTTAAATTTAATTAAAAGAGTTTTAATTAAAGAAATTTTTATTTTGTTAATATATGATCACTAGAGTGTAGCTCTCAATTTTTAATAAAATAGTATACAGTTAATTTAAAGAACCAAAAAGTCTATAAAATTTAGAGTTACTCTGTTACCTCTTTTAAGTCCAATAAAACCTAATAACTACTATAAAAAGGATGATTTTGCCGAAGTAGAATTGTGCTCTTTTTAATAGAAAAATATAATAATTTTTACACGAAATAGAACATAACTAGGTAGGTGAAAGTTTTGAAAAATCTGTGTATATATATAATAAATAAATCCAACAATATTTTTTCCGTATAATTTTAATTGTTAAAATCAGTTTTTCCAACGCGTTCTATGCAAGGAAGGCAGGGCAACTTAGTTCACCTTACATTTTCCTGTTCACATGGGTTATCAAGTTGTGGGAATTTGAGAAAATTCTGGCAGGGTGAGATGGGCGTCTATTTTTTTTTTTGATATGTTGCGGGCTGGGAATGTTGGAAGTGAACAAAAACTTGAAGTAGCTACAAGAATCATCGCTTTTGATCTCTATTACTTGGTGCACATGAGAAGAGAAGAAGATCCCATTTGACCAGATTAATATAAACCAAATGCTCCAGATTTTCTTACACATTCGAGAGAAAGTATTCACGAGAAGATGAAGGAGATGGAAGTAGCGGAGGAATCAAAGCTACAGTTGAATCCACCAAAGCAAGACCGTTAAAACTAATGGGTCCCACGAAGAAACGTTGAAAGCTGACGTGGACGCGTAAGATGCAAATAGAATTATCAATTCGTTCCCGTCGAGATTCACGGTCAAGGGTACTTTTGACAACTTACTTTTATCCTTAGTTCAATGCTTCCCCTGATTACTTCATTACTCTCGCTAGACTCTGGAGCGATAACAAACCCTGAACACGAGAACATTCGTAATATAAATTGGGAGATTATAATATTGAACCGTTAGTGCAGAACTGCCTGTTCGAGGTTAGGTTTTGCTTTTGGAATTCCAGGTGTTTATGTTTCCGTCTTTTATTCGTTGATAAAGATTTTTATAAGTTATTTTATACTATGAATGAGCGATTAATTTGGCTTTTATCTCTGATGATGAATTATGATGACGAATCTGATCTCTTATCGAATCCATTCACCTTGACGACAAATTGAGGCATTTGTCTGTGAGAAACCGCATCTAATTAACTCACGGTTCATGTTTTTATGTATAATTGAAATTCTCATTGCATTTTCCTTCTTCATCTACTATTTTGGAAATGCTATTTATCTTCACCACAGAGATCTAATCATGGAAGAGAACTTCCCTGTAATGCAGAGAATTCTTTCCTTCAACGCAGAGGACGCTTCCCTCTACCCTCCAATGCAGCGAATTCTTCTGTGCAATGGTGCATTACCGTGTTCTTTTAGATGCATAAATTCTAAGCAACAATAAATGGGTTTCCAAGTAAAAATACTCTGTCATAAGATGCATTAGTATTTGTACAGGAAAATCCTAAATTTTATGAGTTCTTCCCTAGATTTGTTGCAATATTCTTCTCATAAGATGTATTGTTTTGTCCTTGTCATCGTATCCCAATTTCTCTCGAGCTATTCTTCTCATGAAAATATTTTGCTTTATGCTTATTACCATGTTTGCACATGCTTTATTTATTTATTTCATTTCTCACTTTGTTTGACACTGTTTCGAAAAACTCTCTTATAATTTTATTATAAAGGCTGTATAATGTAACGGGTAGTCTCTTACCAAGATATAAGAAGACAAAAGTTCATTTTTATTATTTTATTAAAATCAGGGATAAACGTTATTTTCTCATTAAAATTGATTAGGGAAATATGCCATTTCTTTCTTAAAAGATTTAATTTTATTAAGAACTAAAATATATTTCTTTATTCCATATATCAAAATTGATGGGAGGAAACTAACAAACTTTTGTTAAAGGACTAAATTGTGGCTGATCATAAACAGTAAGGATCTGAGTGACGCAAGCCATAAAACATTTGGGGTGAGACAATGTGAAACAAAATAACTATGGTATAGTTTTCCAAAACATTAGAGATGAAATTGAAATTCCCCCTACTAGAAATATATTGATTTAAATAGTTCAGGCTTATGACAAAAACCATGATGGCCGCTTGGTTATATTATGCATATTCAGGTACATATTAAGGTTGTATCTATAATTAATAGTTGAGTTTGCGGTTTGCAGATTCTGATTCTAGTTCAGAAAGTTTACTATTTCAATTTGATGTGTTGATTTGTGGACCTTCAAAGAGGAGAGGAAACGTGGCGATCATGATGATAAAAAAGACCTTTTATTTTCTGATGCAATTCCTATGATTGGTCTCAAGCACTTTTGAGCCACATCACTATGGGAATAAGATCTTTGATCTAGTCTTATGACATTTTGAAAGTTTTTGGTAAATATTTTCTGACCATTAGGTGGAATATGTGGTGGGGAGATTATTAACATGTTTGTGTATGTGTGGTCTCCTGAAGTTTTAACGAAATCATCATTATTATCTCGTTTGGTGTTGGAACTTAGTATGTGTTCATATACGGAATGGTCTTGCATATTAGGTGTTAGGCATTTTTACTTCCATTGCTAGTACCGTTGGTTGAGTTTTTTTTATTCGTAACTCAAATTATGCAATGTATTATTGCTGTTTCAAATTGTTTAGTTTTTTTTTTTTTTACGTGAAAATCCTTAATCTATTTAAGCGAAGACAAACGTTTAGTAGTCATTATATTCGAAGGGATAGTTCAAGTAAAATCCATGATTCGCTCCTTTAGATGCTTTAATAAGAAGAATCAAAGTGACTCGAACTCGGGATAGACACTAAACAACTATCACATTAAATCTTTACCACCAAATAATCTCTGGGAGATTGATTAGTCTTGTTACAATCTTTTTTTTCAAACTTATTATTCTTTTCAATTTTTTTTAAAGATTTTTGTAGATTTACTCTTGGAATAATATCTTCGGTTATCCATCCATCCATCCATCAACTAATTTCCATTGGGGCCGCCTTTTGTTCTTGGAATGCATATCTTTACATGATGAGGAAGCAATTGAAGTGGAATAACATATGCTGCTGAAATGCGAGTTCTGATAATTGCTATGACAAGTTGTTAAATTAGTTTGCACAATTTAAGAGTGTGTCCTTGAAGTACTGTTTACTTTCAAAATTCAGCCTTTTCTGATTTAGAATCCCATGTAATTGCTTCGAGCTGTGAATTGTAGACTCATCTGTAACTGATTCCTGATTCCATTTAAACTCTCTGATATGTGTAATTGTGTAAAACAGCTACCTAACTCAAAAGGAAGGATCGGAAATAAGAATTACTAGAGCATTTCTATTGATGAAAACAAACTATATCTGATTCTGTTCATGAAAGAAAGAGGTCTGTCAAATTTCATTTTATATATTTTTTTTCTTTCATTATTATCTAGTAAGAATGTCATTAACCAAAAATTTTCGGTACATGGGATTTGCTTGTATTTAAGTATGGGAAAAACCAAGCCTAAGCCGTAAAATAAATCACGTACCGTCGCTGATTTCAAAGGGAGAAATAGATTGAACAAAACAAAACATCTGAGCAATGGCTACGCGTTTGATTTTGACAAGGATCCCAAAAATTCTACACGAGCACGGGCGCCGACTGCTGTTCCTTAACGTAAGAATCCTAACAGAATCGTACAGTAGATTCTCCAACCGACAAAATCCAACGAAGGAGAAAAGTCATAATGACGAACTTGAAAAGCTTGAAGCCTGCAGTAAAACTACAACTAGTGGCTCAGGACAAATACGTGTTCGGTTTACAATTCAAGCGAACCCACACGTTTAAGAAATAAAATCCCAACGTGTGAGTTGCGGAATTCGAACGTGGGATTTGGTTGGTTGCTTGGAATTCGAACATTCAAAAGCCGAAGACCAACCTCTCCAAGGAAAAGCGAAAAACCAAATCTAACCCTCACGTAGCGACAAACTCCCGCCAATATACCACGAATCTTCTGTTTTGCATTCATTTGCATGGTATATATACAACCACCAACTGTAACCTCTCCAATGAATTGAAATTTGAACGGGCAAAATTTTGACCTTCCAATCCAGTTACAATGGCAACCACCCGATTGTTGCGCAATACGAAACCTTCGGGTCATGCAATCTCTTCTTCTACCTGCTCATTTTCAGCAGCAAAAACTGTAAGGTGTTTAAGGCAAGCAGGGTTTAATGGAGAGAACAGAGTTTGTGAGAACGGTGATCAAAGGAAATCAACTGTGCCCATTAAGGCATCTGTGTCCACATCTGAAATTCTGATGATCACCTCAAAGCCAGAAGTTGATCGGGGAATTGATCTGGCCTCTCTAATGGAAAAGGTTACGGATGCTCTGCTGAAGGTATTGAGGTCAGTTGTGAAACAAAGACCTTGGAAGTTACAAACCCAGATGTTTATTGAAAGGGTATGACCACCTTTCTATTTAAAATATTTTGCTATTTTTATGGATAGATATGTAGAAATATTTTGTATATGTAGTACTACTCTTTAGCAACTGCAATCTCATCGTAACAAAATGATTCTCTTGGTAGACTTAGTTGTGAAAAAAGTATTAGTCTCATTAGCTTTTTCAATTGGTAATATTATTGCAGGCAATAATTGATTGTCGATTCTTTACATTCTTTGCGGTTGCCGGATCCTTACTCGGTTCAATATTGTGTTTTGTGGAGGTAAATTTTTAATTAATTGATAAATAAGATATTTCTTATAGAAATGATAATGAAAAAGACAATTTTACAATTGTATTGCAGGGTTGCTTTCTTCTGTCAGGATCCTATTTCCAGTCTTTTAACACGTTATCTCAAAAGACAGATCAAGCACTTATAATGCATAAACTGATGGAGGCCATTGGTACTCTTTCTTTTCTCTCCCTCTATTACTCCTTAATGTGATGTTGTAATACTATATGGTTTAATTATTGAACTAAATATTTGTAAATATACTACGCAGACATGTTTTTGGTGGGAACCGCTTTGCTAATTTTTGGGGTCGGATTGTATGGAATGTTTGTGGGATCAAAGAATACAAGCGAAAAAACTCTAGAGCTCCCACGGTCCAATTTATTTGGGCTCTTCCATTTGAAAGTAAGTTGATTGTTTTATTCAATCTTCGAATTGAAATAACATCACAGACATGCGTGTAGAATTTTAAAATGGTATATACATATTCTTTCAGACTCTTCCGAAATGGGTGGAAATGGAGTCTGTTTCCCAAGCTAAATCAAAAATCGGGCATGCTGTTCTGATGATACTTCAAGTGGGCGTCTTGGAAAAGTTTGGAAGTATACCACTAGTTACTAGTTTGGATCTTGTTTATTTTTCTGTAGTCGTACTAGTTTCTTCAGTTTGTATATTCCTTCTCTCTAGGCTCTCTGTCGGCAGAACCACGCAAGATAGGCAGCCCAGGGATTCATCAAACATTTGATTATTTTCTGCTTCAAACAAATCAAAATGACAGCTTTCTCATAGTTTTTTGGTACTCAAATACCAGCATAATCTTGTTGTAAAAGATGATGGAAAAATTATCTTTGTATCACAAATAAATATTCCAAGGAAACTAATATGTGCTTAGTTTCTTTTTCTTTTTCCCTGATTTTGCCTCGCTTTCTCCTTTGTAGTATCACTCACTCTTAGATTCTTGCCATATTAAATTTATAACTTTCTGTCAATATAATCAAGTTAATAACTCAAGCAAAAGATTAGAACGGGATTAATAAAGAAGAAACTGGTATCTTGAATACAATCGGATTCTCTGAGAACCAGTTGTTCATACTCATTGCCATGTTCACCCTTTCTTGGAGAATTGAGTTAGTAAATATCATTTATTACTAGCTTTGCTGCTTAATTACGCACCAGAGGCCACTTGTGAAGAGCGTATCAATCAAATAGTGGCTAAATTTCTCAACACCAATTACAATATATTCATTAAAATGATCCAATATGAGTTCTAAAAATCGCAATTTCAACTAAAATCGTCCAAAAAATGAAATGATAGGAAATATTGTTGAAGCAAAAAATAATTACAGCAGGTCAACACAGCTCTTTACTCTGAGAAGTACTAAAAATTGCACATTATATTTTGCGTTTATTACAAGGAAGCTAAAAGATCTGTCATTTCTGCCACAGAAGGAATAGTCTCGTTGGAGTAAATCTTGGCAACAAGTTGTGCAAAACGGTCGTACTTGTCTAAAAACTCCTGTCAAATTTAAAAACTCCTACATCAGCTTAAACTCTCACTATTGAGGATAATTTCGATAGAATTACAAAAGTTCAAAACACATTTTCAATGTTTGCCCTCTTTCCCCTAAAATCAGCCAGCTTACCTTGCATTTATACCATAAAGAAGGCAACAATTCCTCTGAGGTTAGGTTCTTCTGCAACTTCTTGTACATTGCAGCAATGGATTTGTCAACCTGTTTGAGAGATGATGAATCGCTTTTATTGGTGTCTCGTAACAAATTATTATGCAGAACATTAGTGACTTACCCCAGATAAACTGGAGTTTAACATCTTTCGCAGATCCATTTTTGACAATCCAAGCTGGAAAGGTATCTGAAATTTGACATAAAAAATGACATAAGCCAAAACATTCAAGAGAACCATTATTAATACATAACTTTAGTTACAGCAGTTACCTGTCAATGATGGTATATCAATCTTCTACAGTATAAAAGCTCAAGCTAAGCCAGATATGCAATATTTTTACATTGCTATCAGTTTTATGGAAATAGAAAAATGTGTTAAGTGATATAATCTTTTTGTAAAAGAATTTAGGCCACTCCAATGAAATTACTGGTACAAGATTATATATGATCAACAATTCACTAACCTCTTCCGGTGTCATTGTGTACATCAAATCCTCAATCTTTCGAGCAAACTGGAAAAGTTGTTCAAATTGCTGCAATGAACAAACTTAATTAGGACAAGCAACAGCAATATAAAATTGAGAGAATACATCCTAAAACCGAAAAGCTTATAAAAATTGAATGAAATATTTAATAACTTCCAAAAAAAGGCATTCTGAAAATACAAAGGGGGAGCAGAAGGGGGAGAGATTGATTGCTTACATAATATATGATCATACTGACATGACGTGTACAAGCCTGTTCATAAGCTTCACCTGCCTGGTGATAAAATTGGCTAAAGTGGGCACGGGCACAACATTGGCTAGGTCATACAAACTGCAAGTGGTGGCTTCTGATCATCAGAATGAATGTGATAATGTTTGTTTTTTTTTCTTTTTTCTTTTCTTGTTTGAAAAAAATATAATCAATTTTTTTTTGCATTTCTGGAAAATTAAGATGAAGATCACTTTCATATCCGCAAAAAATTGCTAATGAAAACAGAGTACCTGTTCTGAAATGCTGCATAGTTCTCTAAAAGAAAAATATCAGCATATTTTGGATCCTTTTGTGCAATTTTTTCCAATGTCACAAACATAATGCTAACCTGTAAAAGAACATTTAAAATGTAAAGTTCAAAATGTAAACAACATATAGAGTATATAGACAGATCTCCCCACAATTCTGGCAAAATACTTTAACTCTCTGTATGATCCACAGTTGGCTATAAGAGATGCAAGCATTTAATGCTTCCCAAAGGAAACCTACCTTTTCAAGTAACGAGAGGTTGTCTCTAACGCAAGTTACTGAAGGCCATCAAATCTAGGACATTTCTCGGGTAGGTCAATATTCAAAATATAATAAAGCAAAAGATCAAGAAATAAAATGTTCTAAAAAAATATTTTTGTTCAATTAAATGCAATTACAAATCATTTAATTGGAAAAGGAAAACCCCTTGCTGAAGTAGTCATTCATGTAAGCTTTATATCTTCTGAAGGTTATGTTAAATAGACAAAGAAACCAAAATCTGATAAAGTTAGTCATCACTCCACAAACTCAGCAATGATATCACACTATGACTATTATGATAATTGAAAGTGATAAGAACATTTTATTCAGAACGAATTAAGCTAATTTACATTATTTTCATTTTTCTTTTCTTATTTGGATGAGGTTATAGCTTCTTTTTGGAGTCCGTGCTTGAGTTACTTATTTTAGTTGGTTTTGGTTTTTCATTAGTTTTGTTGACAGTAGTTTTCTTACTGGAAGGTGCTACATCAACAACCAACGATGTGTTTAATCCATATCATATTGACAAAATCACTGTACCACCTACAGGAACATGGGAAAAGCCCACTGCAACTCAGCATAATGTTGTCTGAACTACAAAACTGTAAATTTAGATATGTAATATAGGCACATCACATTGCATAAAGCAATATGTTGCTCATCAAATCAACAACTAGAATGCGTGCTTTAAAAGATGTACTCACAAATTTGGTGT
>JAVXUL010000002.1:3706184-3762997 GCA_035590515.1 Trichilia minutiflora | reverse complement strand
TATGGAAAGTAGTTAAATTGGAATGTAAATATATATATTAATTAGGAGTTATATAGTTTCCTATTATAGGTCTAACTCTTGTATATAAATATAAACCTCTATTATATGAAATAATGAATTCGTATTCTTCACCAAAATATCCTGTTGTGTATATTTGATTACATGTTTATTTTAGTAATATATGTCCTCTTAATGAGGATAGATAAAGGCATGGTGTTAAAGGATACCCAAGTACTAAATACCTTGATAGTGAAATGGTAGTTAATGGATATGACAATGATTATAGTACGAACATATTATGATTATACGAGAAGTTAAGAGTACAAAAGAAGCTAAGATTGGTTATAGAAATTTATCAAAAGAGATAAAAAGAACCTATTGTTTGTTACTCTAAAATTTGGAAGTATAAAAATCCAAGTTGGAATAGCTAATAAGACTGAATGATTGATTAGTTAGTGAAGAGGAGTTGATTAAGGAGCATGAATGTTAAATATGGATTGCATAGATACCTTGTAGGAAAATAGAATTGTTAGACATTTAAGTTATATTAGCATAAAAAGAGCTATGAGCATGATGGTATGCATAATGACTTGACATGCATGGTTTTGATGAGCTTATTAATTAGTTCTGATTATATTTTTATATATTAAAGCATGTATGAATTGATAGCTACATTCGAATTAGATAATGATTCTATAGTTGCATTTGTATAAACAATTGAATTTTACCTCTTTTTCGTTATTTAAAAATGTTTGTAAAACTCATGTACTTTTCTTGTTTATAGGAATTTAGATTATTCATTCATAATTTGTGTTTAAAAAAGTGTTGTTTTAAATTCAAAATAAATGTATATATGTAAATGATGATAACTTTCATAATTTACGTCATAAGGTAGATATTTTATTTATAACGATTTTGTGGGTCTATACTTATTAATTGCTTGAAAAATTTATGATAGTTTTTTGTTGCTTCATGCTGAAATAAGGTATTACCATAGTATGTCATTTGATTTAATTACGAGCCTAAAGTGAATTACATATGAATTGATGTGTACTATATGCCTTGAATTATGTGGATTGGCTGTATCATATGCATGTGATATGAGCACATGAATTGGCATATATCATGTTGTCACACCCCACCACCCATGGGTGTATCATGATAGTGATGGATTGAGTATAGGATGTGGTTTGGACACACATCCTGGGTTCTATTTTAATCAGCCACTCGTAATTTAAACGGGATGTCTGGGCGATAATATGCTCAGCTAGTATCTTCCCAGAGATTAGTTAGACGAAGTCCGTCGATCGGACTGAAGCCCGAATACTTCGAGTTATCCAAAAAAAATTGTTGTACACCCCAGAATCCCTGGAGTGTGATCGACAAAAGACATGCAGATTAACACTACAGATTGTACACATGCATTGTACACATATGCATATAGGATTTAACCCAACTACTGATGGAATTATACATAATAATGGACTTCATGCATTTGAATGAAATACGAGACTCAATACTCAAAACATACATATACAGAACCTAACATGTGTATATATAAATCAAAACACACACACACACCAGTTTATGCAGCCAATATAATAAAAAATCATTGGATGATCATGATAAATTTCGCATTGCTCAGTTTGTTAACATAAGCATCAACTGAACATGTAGAAAATACCTTGTCAGCATTGAACTTGAGCAAGCTATGGGATAAACCCAAGCTCATTGGTTGAAGATCTTGAATGCCTAGAACCCATATGAGTTCTGTCAATTGACTCCTCACACCTCTCGTCAACTCCATCACAGCATTGTTGTAAACACATTCTATTTTCTACAAAACAAAGCCAGTCGAAATTGCAATACAAACATAAAGCAACAACGCATCATAAAAAATGTTCCCATAAATAATTAGAACATTTACAAACCAGTTTATCCCTGATTACATTTCCAAGCTTTGAATCAGCCACGGCTAACGTTTCACCTTCACATCGAGCAAGTAGGAATTTGTGCAGATCTTTGCTGGGTTTGCTTTCCAGCAAACGTGTTGCGTCTTTAAGTGCTTCTGATGTATTCTCAAACTTTGAAAAAGCTTTCACAGCTTCACTATCTGTTGTAGGCTAGGAAGCACGGACATAGACACATAATACGGATACGACATAACATGGACACGGCAACACGACAATTTCGACATGAGTATGGCAATAAATTTATATATATTATTTATTAGTGTAAAAATAATCAATATAAATGTTAAATCCACTAAATCAAATATGTTAAGTTGGATAAATGTGAAGAATTCTCTTCAGATATCTACACTGAAGTGATGAAATTTTATGAATTATTTTGAGGCCATGTCAAATCAATTATTACGTAAAAAATTATTGAATTAAAATGACACTGCTGCAAAACAAAAAAAAAAGAAAGACAAACTGAAAAATATAAAATGTTTGACCTATTATAGTTGTCAGAACCCTAAATATAAGAGAAAAGAAAACTATCTACTTATCCATAAAATTGGGTGATAAAAGTTCAGTCCCTAAAAATAATCTTACTTCTCTCACAACAAAATTATAGAACGTTTTTTTGAATTTCTGGCAGCGCGCACTTCTGTCACAACTAAAGGTAATCCTACTTGAATCCACAATCTTAAACTATTTTTTCTACCAACTTTACAAATCCATCCAATTAATACTTCTATGCTCTCAAATATCTACATTAAAATAATTTTATGTTAACAAATAAACTTAATTATAAACTAAATAGTCATTCCATGTTGAGTTGAAGCCCTCCACTGCAAATATTAGACTTGTGTCATGTATGGAATTACAGAAAATGAAACTGAATTATTAAGTCACTATCAATGAATTAAAATAGACCATGGACTAATCCAAATATACAAAGCGATTAAGCATAAGAAATAGGAAATATAATCCTAAAAAATAGGAGTACAAAAGAATTCAATAGTACAATTAGGTTTCAATCACAATAGCAACTAATTTATAGTACTCATGCTAGTCAAAGGTAAAACTCTTCTGTAGTTAATTAGACATAAGCTAATTTAGCAATCTATAATTAGGTCTCTGTAGATAGATCAATACAAAAGAAAGTTCTCTCCCTATAAGATTTTCTTTTGTTTTCTCAGTAAACAAATAGAGTGAACTCAAAAATCTTTTTAAACTAACTAGTGATTTCAGTTAAACCACGCTAAAAGCAATTCTGTGATTTTAAAAGTTTAGAGACAACCCCCTTGGATGGGTAGTTAACACACAAGCCTCTCCTGGTCAATAGATCTGTTGCTAATCTTGTATTCATAATTTTTAGTCAGGTTTCTGGAAAACAAAAGATACAAATCTGTGAAAAAAAGCAAATAAATATCTCAAAAATTACTCAAGAATTGTTTCTTCTTTTTTTTCTTATGAGAATTTTCTGCGCTGAATTGTTTGTTCCTCTCATGAGATTTTAAGACTCTAAGAATTCCACCATCTTGATTTAAACTATTCCCACATCTTTTAAGTCCTGTACCAACAAAACTGAAATCAAAATTATTCCTTAAGAGGAATGACATAAAGTAATAACTTACCTGCAAGTTTTGGTAGAGCTTGCCAGTTTTCATGGCTACATTTCAGAATACAATTGATACCAAGTTGTTATGTCCCAAATTCATTCACAGAAGAGAATAACGGAATGGAGAAGAGAGGAAGAAGATTGGGAGGAAGATAGAGATAGAAAAGAGAATTAGGGAGAGAAAGAAAGAGAATCAGAAATTGAGAGGGAGGAGAGAAATTACTATTATGATCCAGAATGTTCTCTCATACAAAACAATTTTTTCTTTTTATTTATTTTCTAATTACAACTATAACATAATAACAAACGATGCCAGCTAATAACAGAAATACAACTCAGCAATAATGCTCAATACGCTCTCATGTAATACATGCAGAAATCATTCCCGTTTCTTCCCTATTATCTTCATACGTATTATGGCTCACATGCATGCATGGCCCTTTTATCTTGTAACATAACAATCCATCAAGCTGCTGCCGTGATTCAGTTTAGGAGTTCCTTTCTAGTGTCTTCCAAGCCCCAGAGTGTGCTTCAATTGGAGTATTTCTAATAAACTCTGTAGCCTCCGCTATCTTCTGTGACTTTCCCAAAAGATCAACAATACCCAAACAATGTTCCATTCCAGTGCAGGATTAATATCATAATCACAACTCATTGATTTAAAATGTTTTAATCCATCCTCCACTGCACCTAAGCATCCACAAGCAATAATGACACCAACAAAGGTAGACCCCTCTGGCCTTACTCCACCTTCTTTCATCTGGGAAAGTATTTGAAGAGCTTCTTTTTCCCATTATCTGCCAAAACCAGCAGCAACAAATTCCAAGAAAACATAATTTTCCTTGACATTTGCTCAAACACTTTTTTTTGCAGTCCTTGTATCACCGAATTCACAATACATGCCCACCAGTCTATCAAACACAACAGAGCTGGGTTTCGGCAGAGACCTCATAACATAATCATGAACCCCTTTTCCATCTTCCAATAACTTCAAATCCATAGAAACTTTAAGCAATTCAATAATATAACGAGAGTCCAAAAAAAATCCATTTTTTCCAGTTTATCCATGACTTCAAGGGCTGATTCCACTTTCCTTTCTCGGCATAAATGATTGAAATCCACGATTAGATCTTCTTCAACACGAATAATTTGTCTACTATTACTTGAAACCACCATTAAATCTTTATTCTTCGTTTCATAAGTTTGGAAACTCCATTGCGGAAGATTCAATGTCGGTTTCTCAAGATGATTGTGGAATGAGCAGTAACTGCAGGGATTAGCAATATGTTCAGCCATTTCCTGATAACTATCTTCTTCATTTTCGGGCATAATGTTGATAGGAAGAATACAACTGGGAATCGGATATAATAAATGAAAAACTCTTTTGAACTCCCCTCCAAAGTATGAAGAGAGCCTTATCCAAATATGTAGCTGGAAAATCTATAGAAATGTGAGCTTCTTAAGAAACCCACCAACGATTATTATCGTATGTATATTGCGATTTTGCACTCAAATAAGAGAGAGAAGATGCACATTCTAATTTCGATTCGTGAGCATAAAATGCGATTGTGATGCTCTAAAATATTTGTGATCCTCTAAAATATTATCTGAGGATCAAACTGGTATACTGCTGTTTATCCTTCTTAAGACCTATAATGATGAACTAAAATAGAATTATTAAAGTTCAGTTTGACAGAAGAAACCAAGGCCTCAACAATAAAGAACATTTCTTTTAATAACTTTTGATATTCTCAACTTTATTTGCTAGTCTTTAAATAGATTTACAATTAATAACAAAACAGAATACTATGAATTAGGAATAATAATAACAACAAAAGAAACTAATCCTAACAGTCTTAGAATTATTCAAATACTAACAATTCGAGAATAAATTTATTCATCACTCCTACTATGCAGGAAAATTAATTGAGAGTTGTGTCACAAACCACAAACTAAAAAAAAAAAAATTCGTTGCATCCGAAGCCTAAACAAAATTTCACCCCAGTATTATACTACACCTTTTGAATCCAAAAGAAACATGTTTGTAAATGTCCAAGAAAAACATAATTAAATGATGCTGTAACCAGACCATTTTGGCCAAGAATTTCACGCATACAATAAGATTCATTCAGCACAGAAGCGGCTTGGTAATAATCTGAAGTACAGAAATGTGAGAGTAGAATTATAGGCATGGTAAATGCATTGCATATTTATTCCTGCCAGAAATTTTGTTGTTCAATTCACCAAGTCACGCATGGGGAACATCGCGAAAATCAAAGAGATTTTCTGGAATATTTGTTTCTCACCGTGTCACTCTTTCATGTTATGTACAATCTTCAATCCTTCAACTAAAAGTTCCCTAGTGAATAAGCTTGATGTTTTAGGCTGAAAGCTCTATCGCAGGGATGGTCTTATGATGGATATCAAGCTGAAAAACTTCAGAAAACTCCTTGATCAAAGAATTATGAGTAATTTCAAGCAGCTGGTGGTCGTCAGGATGATGGAATTCTGCTGGGAATGACTGACATTCTCCTAGCAACCCCTTTATACTTCCAACCTGACGATTTTGTATACCGCATGGAACTATCCAACGAAAGGGTGTTAGATCTGTGGTAACATTCAGTGCTAAGCCATGATATGTAACCCACTGAGATACACGTATTCCTATCGCTGCCAGTTTCTGATCTCCTGCAGTAAAATCAGAAAAAGGAAAACACATCAAGATAATGCAGTCACCTCGGTTACACTCATTCTTGTCATTAACATGAAATCAGGGCAGAGAGGGTCAAGTGTTATCCATAAAGTGTCAGATGTGACGGTAGATTGATATATGAAATCAGGGTAGAGAGATTAATTGTTATCCACCAAGGGTCCAATGTGATAGTAGATTGCTATCATAGGATGTAACAAAAGATATCAAAAAGGTTATAAACCTGCCTGCTTCCCAAAATATAACTTGCACAATGGAACATGCCAAATCCTGGTTCCTCAATCCACAGAACCATAAAATTTGCTAACATGAATGAATACAAATAATTGAATTTTCCTAGAATTTTTCCTCAGATAATGTACTTTCTGTGATTCACAAGTCTCAACAGAAAATAAGGACTGAATAAATCTGATCATTTGTACAGCCAATCCATATCACTTCACCTGATGAGCAATACTGAACAAGTAGTTCTACATCTTCCTAGAATCAACTCCAGAAAATTAATTTGCCAAAGCTGTAAATCAGCAAACCTTTGGAAAGAGATCAAGTAAACCATCACTAAATTGACAAGAAAGGTTACAACTTGAAAAGTCCTAAAAAGTAAGTCATCTTAAAAGGCTCAGTACAGTTTCTAGATGCTTAGAAACTTGTATGGAATGGTAGCAAACTTGGAATCTGAAGAACAGCTGGAATTGATAGGTATCTGAAATATTCCGTGGTTTCTTTGAGAATATTTTATAGATCCTAGAAAGAATTTATTTACTAGGAGTCAATACCATACTTACACGACATCTAATTTGTAAATGACAAAAAATCAGATAAAGAAGCACTATACTCTAAGCAGCCTTCTTACTGTAGTTACACACACATGCATAAACATCCAGATAGCCGTAGCACCGGAGCTGTAAAGCATTCCAGTGTTTTAAGCTCAATTATACCCAGAGAAAAGAGTGAGTAAATGAATTTACCAACCCAAACGCCAGTCAAATCCTCAAGCCTTGAGGCCTTGATAGAAAATGCTGAAAAAAGAACACGAATGACAACCTCCTCAAGTGCCCTGAGGTACCAATGAAGATCCATCTTGTGATTTCGTAGATTGATAATGGGGTACATAACTAGCTACAGAATAATATATGTGTTACAAGTTGGGTATACAAAACAAAACAAAGAGAAAAGGATACAACAACTAATTAATTTGCAAACAAATTAAGTTTGATTGATTCCCACACAACCATGAAGAGTAAAAGATTGCCAATTACAATGATAATGATATGAATTTTGATTCAAGCTTCCAAATTAAGACGAATTATGTTATCCTCATATCAAATTCATAGGCATCAAATTGTTAAGTCAAGGAATCCGTTCTACAATTCATAACGATACGCTTTAGTTATAAGAAGATTCAAACTTTATGTTCTTTCTCTTAAATTCTTAGATGTCAACTTTGTAAACACAACATAGCTGATGCCAAATGTAAAATGATATATACTATTGAGAATAGAAATTAATAAAATGAGCTGACAGTAACATATGCTAGCTACCAATACAAGCATGTCAAGTGGAGCTAAACCTGAAGACATCAGTTACAAGAAAATTGCTTAGCACCTGACCAGGCCCATGATAGGTTACTTCTCCGCCACGTTCGGTTCGATAAACTTGAAAAGGAGGGTTCTTTACGTCAAAATTAAGATACTCTTCTGAACTGCCAGTACCCATTGTATAAACAGGATTATGTTGTAGAATAATCAGCGTGTCCGGACATTCTTCATTCCCTTCAATCAACGCCTTCTTTTCCTTAACTATGTTTTTCTGCCAGGACCATGCCTCGTTGTATGGTATCAGTTCTTTGTGCAAATCAAAACACTCACACCTGAACAAATAATTAAGTTGATCAAGTTGAGTTATGTTCTATGCATGGAAGGTGTTTGTGAAAAGGCTGAGCAACTTGGTCTACTTACGTTTTCCTGCTTATATGGGTTATCGAGTTGAGGGAGTTTAAGATTTGGTTTGATTCGCAGAAAATTCTGCGAGAGTGAGATTGGCGTCTTTTTCTTGATTTGATGAGACCTAGGCATGATGGAATTGAACAAAAACCTGAAGT
Organism: Trichilia minutiflora; assembly: GCA_035590515.1. Lineage (NCBI taxonomy): Eukaryota > Viridiplantae > Streptophyta > Magnoliopsida > Sapindales > Meliaceae > Trichilia > Trichilia minutiflora. The sequence goes on along the minus strand of JAVXUL010000002.1, from coordinate 3,754,616 downwards.
AGCTACAAGAATCATGGCTTTTGATATCTGTTACTAGGTGCATATGAGAAGAGACGAAGAATCCAACCAACCAAATATAAACCGCATGCACCAGATTTTCATACACATTTGAGAGGAAGGGTTTACGAGATGATGAAGAAGATGGAAGTGGCGGAGGAATCAAGGCTACAGTTGAATCCACCAAATCGGGACCGCTGAAGCCAATGGATCCCACGAAGCTGACGTGGACTCGTAAGATGCAAATAAAAGTCTCAATTTTTTCCCATCAAGATTTGCGGTCAAGGGTACTTTCGACATCTTACTTTAATCCTTTCTGCAATGCTGTCACTAGTTACTTCATTACTTTCAGTGGAGCAATAACAAACCCTAAACAGGGGAACATTCGTAATATAAAAGGAGATCGTAATACTTGACGGTTAGCTAAGCACAGCCTATTCGAGGTTAGGGTTTGCGTTTGGATATCCAGGTGATTATATTTCGGTTTTTTGTTCGTTGATAAAGATTTTTATAACTTACTTTACAATATGAATAAGAGATTGATTTGGTTTTCTCTGTGATGATGAATTATGATGACGAGTCTGATCTTTTATCTAATCCATTTATCCTGACGACAAATCGAGGCATTTGTCTAAGCGAAACCGTATCTATTTAATTCACGGTCTATGTTTTTATTCTGTACAATTGAAATTATCATCGTATTTGGCCTCTTCATCTATTATTTTGGAAGTGCTATCAGTCTTCACCACAGATATCTTACCATGGTCGAGAACTTCCCTGCAATGCAGAGGACACTTCCTTTTCCCTTCAATGCAGAGAATTCTTCCATGCAATGGTCCATTGCCATGTTCTTTTAGATGCATAAATTCTAAGCAACAATAAAAATACTCTGTCATAAGATGCATTAGTGTTTGTACAGGAAATTCCTAAATTTTATGATCTCTCCCTTAGTTTTGTTGAATTATTCTTCTCATAATATATATTGTTTTGTGCATGTGATTATATCCCAATTTCTTTTGAGCTATTTTCTGATATATTGTTTTGTGCATGTGATGATATCCCAATTTCTTTTGAGCTATTCGTCTCATGAAAATATATTGCTTTGTGCTTATTATCATATTTTTGCACCTTTTTTTCTTTTTCATTTGTCACCTTGTTTCACACTATTTCAAAAACTCTCTATTGTTTTATAGTGTGTCTCTTATAATTTTATTGTAAAGGTTATATAATATAATTATAAGGTAATATAATTATAAGGGGTTTGTTGCCTCTTACCGAGATATAAGAATACAAAAGTTCATTTGTATTATTTTATTAAAATCAAGGATAGTTGTTATTTTGTCATTAAAATGCAAATATGCCATTTCTTTCTTAAACGATTTATTAAGAATGCAAATATATTTCTTTATTTCATTTAACAAAATTGATGGGAGGAAACTAACAAAATTTTTGCAGAAGGACTAAATTGTAGTTGATCATAAACAATATGGTGTAGTTTCCAAATCATTAGGGATGAAATTGGAATTCCCCCTACTAGAAATATATTGATATAAATAGTTCAGGCTTGTGGCAAAAACCACACGGTCACATGGGTATATTATGCATATTTGAGTACATATTAAGGCTGTACCTATAATTATTGAGTTTGTGGTTTGCAGATTCTTATGCTACTTTAGAAAGTTTTTCTGTTTCAATTGGATGTGTTGCTTTGTGGACATTCAAAGAGGAAATGTGGCAATGATGATGATGACAAAGACCTTTTATTTTCTGAGACAATTCCTATGATTGGTCTTAAGCACTTTTGAGCCACCTCACTATGAGAATAAGATCTTTCATGTAGCTTATGACATTTTGAAAGTTTTTTAAAAAATATTTTCTGACCATTAGGTGGAATATGTGGCTGGTGGTTAATTAAAATGTGTGTGAATGTGGTCTCCTGACGTTTTAATTAAATCATCGTTATTATCCCCTTTGGTGTTGGAACTGAGTATGGATATAAATACAGAAGGTTTCTTGCATATTAGGTGTTAGGCACTTTTACTTGCATTGCTAGTGCCTTTGGTTTGAGTTTTTATTGTTTGTGACTTTGACTAGGCAATATATTCTCTCTGTTTCAAATTAATTAGTATTGTTACAATCTTATTATTCTGTTTGAAAGATTCTTGTAGATTTTCTTTTGGATAATATCTTCAGTTATCCATCCATCCATCAGCTAATTTTCATCTGGGCAGCCTGTTCTTCTTGGAATATATATGTATATCTTTACACGATAGGAGGCAATTGACTTGGAATCAAATATGCTGCTGAAATGCAAGTTCTGATCACAAACGCTGTTGAATTAGTTTGCACAATTCAAGAATGACTGTTCCTGAAGTAGTGATTGCTTTTAAAAATTCGACCTTCTCTGATTTAGAATTCCATGTAAACCATATATTGCTTGATGCTGTGAATTGTAGATTCATCTGTAATTGTTTCTTGATTCCACGTAAACTTAATTTTGGCATCTCTGATGTATAAAGCAATTACCAAACTCAAATGAAGGACAGGGAGTTAAGAATGACCAGAGCATTTCTGTTGATTAAAAACAAACTGTATCCTACTCTGTCCATGAAAGAAAGAGGGTCGTCAAATTTTATTTTATATTTTTATCCTTTTATTATTATTTAATGTCTGGTAATAATGTCATTTCCAAAATATTTCTGTACGCTTGACATATTGTATTTAAGCATTGAAGTATGGAAAAAAGAAAGGCAAATCTGCAAAATAAATCACTTCCCAAAAAAGGGTGAGCAAAGCAAAACATGTAAGAGATGGCCAATCAACCAAATGAGAAATAAAAAGTATAATGGTTTTCTAGCTCAGTCAGCATCTTGAATTCGATGGCGATCCCAGAAATTCTACAGTAGCATCGGTGCCGACTATTCTTCCGCAGCGTAAGAATCCTAACAGTATCCAACAATAAGATTCTCCAAACGACAAAATCTAACGATGGAGAAGAGTCGTAATAACCAACTTGAAAACCTTCAAGCTTGAACCTTGCATTAAAAGCATACCTAACGGTTCAAGATGAACCCGTGTTCGGTTTACAATGCAAGGGGACCCACACGTTTTAGAAATAAAAGCCCAACGTGAGAGTTATGAAATATGAATGTGGAATTTGGTTGGGTGGAATTTGAATGTTCAAAAATCCAAGACCAACCTCTCCAAGGAAAAGCGAAAAGAAAAATCTGACCCTCACGTAACGACAACTCCCGCCAATATACCACGAATCTTCTGTTTCCAGCATTGCATGGTATACAAACCACCACTAACTGTAACCTCTTCAATGAATTGAAATCTGAACAGGCAAAACTTTGACCTTCCAATCCAGTTACAATGGCAACCACCAGATTGTTGCGCAATACGAAACCTCCGGGTCATGTAATTTCTTCTTCTTCTACTAGTTCATCTTCAGCAGCAAAAACAGTAAGGTGTTTCAGGCAGACAGGGTTTAATGGAGAGACAAGAGTTTGTGGGAATGGTGATCAAAGGAAATCAACGCTGTCCGTTAAGTCATCTGTGGGCACATCTAAAACTCTGATGATCACCACAAAGACAAAAGTTGATCGAGTAATTGATTTGGCCTCTCTGATTAAAAATGTTACGGATGCTCTGCTCAAGCTATTGAGATCAGCTGTGAAACAAAGACCTTGGAAGTTACAAATCCAGATGTTCATTGAAAGGGTACGACCATCTTTCTATTTAAAATATTTTGCTATTTTCACTTTGTATGGATAGATTTGCAGAAATATTTTGTATATGTAGTACTACTCTTTAGCCGCTGCAATCTCATCGTAATAAAATGATTCTCTTGGTAGCCTTAGTTATGAGAAAAGATTAACCTGATAAGCCTTTTTAATTGGTAATGTTATTGCAGGCAATAATTGATTGTCGGTTCTTTACATTCTTTGCGGTTGCGGGATCCTTACTCGGTTCAATATTGTGTTTTGTGGAGGTAAAGTTTTTTGTTTAATTGATAGATAAGATATGCCTTATAGTAATGATAATGATAAAGACAATTTTTCAATTGTATTGCAGGGTTGCTTTCTTCTATTAGGATCCTATTTCCAGTTTTTTAACAGGTTATCTCAAAAGGCAGATCAAGCGCAGATAATGCGTATACTGATAGAGGCCATAGGTAATCTTTCTCTCTCTCCATTACTCTTTCATGTGATGTTGCAATACTATATAGTTTTATTATTGAACTAAATATTTGTTTATATATTATTGTGCAGACATGTTTCTGGTGGGAATCGCTATGCTAATTTTTGGGGTCGGATTGTATGTAATGTTTGTGGAATCAAAGAATATAGGTGAAAAAGCTCCACAGCTCCCAAGGTCCAATTTATTTGGGCTCTTCCATTTGGAAGTAAGTTCCTTTTATTCCATCTTCAAATGGAATAACATCACAGAAATGCATGTATGAGTTTTAAAATGGTATTTACATCTTCTTTCAGACTCTTCCGAAATGGGTGGAAATGGAGTCTGTTTCCCAAGCTAAAACAAAAATCGGGCATGCTGTGCTGATGATACTTCAAACGGGAATTTTGGAGAAGTTTATAAGTATACCTCTAGTTACTAGTTTGGATCTTGTTTGTTTTGCGGGAGCTGTACTATTTTCTTCAGCTTGTATATTCCTTCTCTCTAGGCTTTCTTTTGGCAGAACTACGCAAGATATGTAGCCCAGGGGTATCATCAAACATTGATTATTGTCTGCTTCAAACAAAGTCAAAATCAAAGCACTCATAGCTTTCTGGTTATAAAATACCAACATATTCTCTGTAAAAGGTAACGGGAAAATTACCTTAATTTTGTTCAAGAATTGTATGAAGATACACAAATAAATATCACAAGGAATCATCCTAAATTTAAATAATTAAAAGCTCTGCCAATCCATGATTAGTTTCGTTTTTCCTTTTCCCTAATTTGCTCTTGCTTTATCCTAGTAACACTTGACTTATATTAATCTAATCAAATTATAACTTATGGTAAAGATCTGAGACTAGATTAATAAAGAAGAAACTGGTATCTTGAATCCAATCGTATTCTTTGTGAACCAGTTGCTCAGCTCACACGTTGTTGCAATATGTTTAATCAGTAGATAACATTTATCAATAGCTTTGGTGCTTAATTACACGCCAGAAGCCATTTGAGAAGGGCATATCAATCAAATAATGGCTAGATTCTTTGCCATCAACCAAAGGACAAGGCCAAGTTTCTGAACAACAAATACAATATATATTCAATAAAATGATACATGAGTTTTCTAAATTGCAATTTCAACTAAAATTGTCCAATAAATCAAATGACCGGAAAATTCATTTAAGCAAAAAATAATTACAGCAGGCTAGAACAACTCTTTACTCCAAGAAGTACTAAAAATTATACAATATATATTGCTTTTTTACATGGAAGCTAAAAGATCTCTCATTTCTGCCACAGAAGGAATAGTTTCATTTATGTAAATCTTGGCAACAAGTTGTGCAAAACTATCGTACTTGTCTAGAAACTCCTTCTGTCAAATATAAAAAAACCCCTACATCAGTTTCAACTCTAGTTATTTTACGATAACTTTGACAGAATTACCAATGACCAAACACATTTTCAGTTTTTGCCCTTTTTGCCAGAAAATCAATCAGCTTACCTTGCATTTATCCCATAACGAAGGCAACAATTCCTCTGAAGTTAGGTTCTTCTGCAACTTCTTATACATTGCAGCAATAGATTTGTCAACCTGTTTCAGAGACGATGAATTACTTTTATTGGTGTCTGGTACTCAGAAAAAACTATTATGGAGATATTAGGGACTTACCCCAGATAAACTGGATTTTAACATCTTCCGCAGATCCATTTTTGACAATCCAAGCTGGAAAGGGATCTGAAATTTGACAAAAAATGACATATGCCAAAACATTCAAGAAAACCATTATTAATACATAAGCTTTAATTACAGTAGACACCTGTCAACGATGGTATATCAATATTCTACAGTATAAAAGCTCAAGCTAAGCAGATACACAATATTATATTATATTGCTTAGTTTTATGGAAATAGAAAAATGTGTTGTGTGATAGAATCTTCAAATAAAAAGAATTTTGGCCACTCCAATGCAATTATTGGTACAAGATTATATATGGTCAACAATTCACTAACCTCTTCTGGTGTGATTGTATACATCAAATCCTCAATCTTTCGAGCAAACTGGAAAAGTCGCTCAAATTGCTGTGACGGACAAACTTAATTAGGACAAGCAACACCAAAGTAAAAAATTAAGAGAATGCATTATAAAACCAATGTAAAAATTGAATTAAAAATTTAATAACTTCCACAAAAAGGTATTCTGAATATACCAAGAGGGAGGGGGAGAGGGAAGTGGAGAGATTGATTGCTTACAAAATATATGATCATGCTGATATGACGCGTACAAGACTGTTCATAAGCTTCACTAGCCTGGTGATAAAATTTGGCTAAAGTGGGCACAACATTGGCTAGGTCATACAAGCTGCAAGTAGTGGCTTCTGATTATCAGAACGAACATGGTAATGGTTTTTCTTTTTTTGTTTGAAAAAAATATAATCAACTCCTTTTGCAATTTTGGAAAATCAAGATGAAGATCAATTTCATATCCGCAAAAAATTGCCAGTGAAAAAAAGAGTACCTGTTCTGAAACGCTGCATAGTTCTCTAAAAGAAAAATATCAGCATATTTTGGATCTGTTTGTGCAATTTTTTCCAATGTCACAAACATTATGCTAACCTGTAAAAACAATATTTAAAATGTAAAGTTCACAATGTAAAAAACATATAGAGTATCGACAAAGATTTCCCCACAATTCTGACAAAATACTTGAACATGAACTCTTTCTACGATCCACAGCCGGCTATAAGAGATGCCAGTATTTAGTGCATTCAGAGATAATTTACTCTCTTAATTAATGAGGCTGCCTCTAATGCAAATTAATGAGGGCCCTTAAATCTAGGACATTTCTCAGGTAAGTCAATATTCAAAATACAATAACAGAAAAAGATCAAGATATAAAATGTTCTAAAAATGTATTTCTGTCCAATTAAATGCAATTACAAATCATTTAAATTGGAAAAACAAAAGCTCTTGCTGAAGCAGTCATTCATGTAAGCTTTATATATCTTCTAAAGCTTATATTAAATATATGAAGAACCCAAAATCCAATAAAGTTAATCATCACTCCAATAGGTTCTGAATGCTTTATTGTTGTAGACTTGTACCATACAAACTCAAAAACGACATCACACCATTGTTTTACTATTATGATAATTGAAAGTGATAAGAACATTTTATTTACAACGAATTAAGCTAATTTAACATTATTTTCAATTTTTCTTATTTGGATTAGATTATAGTTGCTTGTTGGAGTCAGCATTTGAGTTACTTATTTTAGTTTTGGTTTTCATTATTTTTGTTAAGAGTAGGGTTTCTATTTATTATCAGAAGGTACTACATCAACAACCAACTACATGTTTGTCATGTTATATTGACAAAATCAGTGTACCACCTACTGCATAACATTGTCTGAACTACTAACCTTTATCATTCTATTAAGATATGTAATATAGGCACATCACATTGCATAAAGCAATATGTCGCTCATCAAATCAATAACTAGAATGTGTGCTTTAAAAGATGTACTCACAAATTTGGTGTATGCCTGATCAACCAAATCCCTAGATTGTCCCTGAATATATTGCTCCATTCGGGTTGCAAGAGTTGCAAATCTATGCAGAAGTAATGATATTAGTATAACATTAAACCAAAACCTGAATTATAACACATATACATCACAGAGCATAGGAGACTTAGAACAGCTTTATTGCAAAAAAATAAAATTTACTCAAAATATAAAGCTAAAGCAAAGCAACATCTTAAATTAATTCCTGTGTTTGCACGTACGTAATCAGAACAGGCTTTTACGACCATTCTAAGCCACTTTTGCCCTGCTGCAAGAGTACTGCACTAGCTTTTTCTTTTTTCTTTTTTATTTCATTCATTTATTTACTTATATCTTTAACAAACGATGATAGAAACAAAGATTCACAAGCAGATGCATATATTCTGAGCAATTGGGTTCACTGCCCAATATATTACATAGGCTCTCGTAGTCGCAATGCAATTGAGTCCAGTATTCTTAAAACAAAATTACTTGGTCTATAACTCATCAAGCTCATAATCATATTCTTTTGAGGAAACTGTCCATATAAAACCATTGACAACGGGTATCATGCATCCAATCTAATTCATGGAGATCTTTAGGGAGCTCAAATTATTTGAATCCATCAATCAGCAAATACTGGCTTCCTAGTTAATCTTTCTCCATATACTCAATGTTGGCTAATAATTTGTTCTACATAATAACCTGAATTTGCAATTAAACGAAAAAAATGAAAAAGAAAAACCATAGACTTATAAGATCTGTACTACCTTGGAATGTATGATAAGACACCCGTCTGGCGTACATTACGCTCATTTCTTTCGATTTGGTGACAAGCTTCATCAACAAACTGCCCCATTCATGAACTAAATTAATTAGCAGCATAATAATCGTTATGCATATAGCAACTACATTGTTTTTGCTAATACCAAAAACATACACGACTGAACTGCATAGATATCCTTGACTCCAGGTCGCCAAGCAACAGCCGCACAAATCCTGCTGCATCAGCTTTCTGACCGGAGAGATAACGCTCTGTAATTCCATGCATTGATATGCACCGTAAAGGGTCAATCTTGTACGCCCAATCCACCACAGCATAAAAGTCTTCCTAGAATATTCAAAGAATAAAAGTTGGCATCTTCCGCTGGTCAAAAGAGGAACTATCAAAGCAACATAGGAAATTCAACATTGGAAGACTGCTACAATCAACAAAACAAAAACCAGAATGCAAACAGCAGAAAAAGATGGGTCAAGCACCAAAAGTACAATTAACAAAGACTTTCATACTCTATGATGAGCTCATCAATTTAAAGTTCAAGGAAACTCTTTTTATCATAATATAGCGCTGCAGAAAGAAATTACAAGTACATAAACAATAGGTAACATATTGTGCATGCATTACCTGGATACCATTGAGCAACTCCTGGAGAGATTCATTTAATGCTTGCAGATCTGCTGAGTTTTTACCTAAAAATAAAAGGACGTCACTGACTTGTCTCAGTGTAAGAACTATGTACAAGAAGCAGAACCCAGTGACATACATGACTAAGAAAATAAAATTGTAAGAAGCAGGTAGAAAAAAGAATAACCAGTTTTGCTGTCATTCTCATCTATGTCCATAATGCCCAAGTCATCATCATTGGCATCATCATCATTGTAGGATCCACCTCTATTACCATTAGTAACACCTCCTGGGGGAACGAGTGCAGGAACTTCAAAGCACATGAAGTGTGCAAAGAAAGAACTCTGCAAGTTGAGCCATAGAGCAGAAAATTGTTGATATGAATGGTGATAACATCTACTAAGAATATATGAAAATAAATAAGATTTTAACCTCATCTACAAGGAGTGGAATAAAAATTGTCAGCATTTTTGCATATGCATCAGAAACTGAAGAAGTGTCCGCATTTGAACTGTGATTGGATCCTGTGGAACCTTCAAGCCAGACAGATGGATTTCTAGATGCTTTTGTGCTAGCACGAAGCTCATTTGCAAATTCGCGAGCCTGTTAATGTACAAATTAACATTTTCATCCATGAGCGTAAATTTACAAATAATTATATGGTAGGGATTTTTGACTAAAATGACACACTTGCTAACACAGATGAAACTATAGTCTGTCCCTACCCTACTTAGTGATGAGAAAAAATTAATAACCACATACCAAATAGAGAGACTTAATGTTGGTGAGTATTTTCTGTATGATTAACAATCTCAGTAGATTCTTTTTTAAAAAGAAAAAACATATCATTAAGAGATGGCAGAAGAGTGGGAGTGGTGTCATTTTGCCCTAGCATTGCCACCCAGAACCAAAATTGAGATAAATATCAACAAGAAAAATAAAAGTACCATAAGGTTCATGATCAACTCCAAACAAATACATGTCATGCAAATATAAAATGAGGCAAGGAATTTCAAGATATTGAAATTAGACGGCTGCCTAACCTCTCGACGAAGAAGTAAGTTCAGGGAGCTACAATAAGCTTTCCTCAAAGGACCCAAGCAATTCTTATCAAGACTCTGAAAATGAGAAGGGGAAAAGATCAAGAAAGGAAACTAGTGATAAACATTTATTGAGAAACATACAACCTTTTGCAGTTAGTGGATCAGTAAATAATCTGACCTTTAGATGTTGCAGAAGTCGAGCGTATGTCCTGCATTTATATCGCAAGTCAGCATGATCAGGCCTCTTCAATTGTCCTCGCTGTTTGCAAGCAGACAAGCAAGTTAGAAACCTGAGTTCCAAACTTGATAAATTTTCAAACATGAAATTGAAAAAATACCTGAGAAAAATAACTCTTGTCACTAATCATGAAATCCACCAAACTAGCAAAGTAGGTCCTCAAGAACTCAGAAGCTCTCCTAACAAATATGGTCTTCAATTTTTCAAGTTCTGCCCGTTTCTCTCGGACCTGTAAGCATTTCAGCAAGTACTTTTAGAAATAGAGAAGTTCGTAGAATATGTTAGTTAAAATAAAAACTTCAAAACAGACACCTTAATTACACAAAAGAGTTATTCAACTGGTATTATTGGGTTTACACTTTACACAGACAGCAAATTAGAACAAAAACACGAAGTTATACAGTTAGATTGTGAAGATGAATTACATATACATGCAGTATTAGTCCATCTAAAGATCATAAAAATAAAATAAAATAAAATAAAATAAAGACTCCTGAGATGTACATAAAGACTATTAAATGATCTGCTTGCAAGAACCAAAATACATACAGCTCGCATTTTTGCAAAGGCGGGGTCCAGGTTAGGTACTTCAAGACCACGTAGAGCACCAGTCAACCACTCACATGCTTCGACATTTTGAAGCATACGTGCCTCGTCAAAGGAACCTCCGGTTAAACATGCTGCATACTATAGCAGAAAAAATTGTCAAGGAAAATGGCTTACATACAGTGCCTACAACACATTACTTTTATGATCACAATGGAAGTGATGGATACCATACCTCTGAAGGGACACGCAACCGTTCAAGAAGGTTATCTAGCTCCTCAATAAGTGATTTGTTATTTACAGATTGCATCTCCAATTTGTTATTACGAGTTTCTATCTGGATGTTGTGACCACATAAATCACAAGTAAACATTAACCAATGTCAGGTACCCAACTTAAAAATGGACAATATAAGAAGCTGTTCTCCTACCACCTATTTTGAGAACAAAAATGTCTACTACCCTACAAACTATCCACAAGGATAGATGTCACATTGAGAATTGAGAATTAACACTTCAAAATTTACTTTAATCAATTCCTATAATGATAACTCATTCCAACCATTCTCTGGCACTGTCAAAAACCCAAAATTTTTTTCCCAGTAATGGACAAAATATAAAATTCACCCATAACTGCAAAATGCTAACTCTGAAATAAGATATAATAAAAAGGGATTAAGTTGCTTGAAGCACACAGTAATACAATAAGATGCCAAAATCTGATTAATGTTGCAACTTGAACTCTCTATCTCTAAGAAAACCTTAACGATGAATAACAAATATCTTCAAAACAACCAGCCATGGGCAGGTAAATGGCATTGGTCAAGAAACATTTTCCAAAAGAATGCACTTACATAATAAAAGAGGTTTCTTGGGGGAAAAATAGGGACTACAGATAAAACCCAACCCATGAGAAGAAAATAAGAAGACAATGTTACTGTCACAGCTGGGTTCCACACCACAACGATATTGTCCGCTTTGGGAGAAAAGAAAAGAACCCCTTATGGTTTTGTTTTTGGAAATGGGTTCAAAGTCCGTTACCCATCCTAAAAGGCCTCGTTGTAATGTAAGACACCAAACCCTATATAAACAACCTTCTCTCTTACTTTCCTGGCGATGTGGGATGGTTTCCCATCGCCTAGGGTGTTACATACACCCCTCTTTTTAGCACACACAAACTTGTGTGCGGGCTTTCTTCTACGTGAAGCCACAAGCCAAGATTCAATTTGATACCAACTATCACAACTCGAGTCCCACACTTCAACGATATTGTTTGCTTTGAGAGAAAGGGGCCCTTCACAATTTTGTTTTTGGAAATGGGCCATTTAGAGTTCATTGCCCATCCGAAGAGGCCTTGTTGCAATGTAACGTACCCAAGCCTATATAAACAACATTCTCTCTTGCTTTCCTGGAAATGTGGGATGGTTTCCCATCACCCTGGGTGTTACATACACCCTTCGTTTCGAGCACACACGCCCTCGTGTGTGGGCTTCCTTCTACATGGAGCCATAAGCTAAGATTCGCTTTGATACCAACTATCACAACTCGGGTTCCACACTACAACGATATTGTTTGCTTTGGAAGAAAAGGGCTCCTCACAATTTTGTTCCTATATAAACAACCTTCTCTCTTGCTTTCCTGGCAATGTGGGATGGTTTCCTATCACCCAGGGTGTTACACCCTTCCTTTTGAGCACACACGCCCCCTGTGCGGGCTTCCTTCTATGTAAAGCTACAAGCCAAGATTCACTGTAATACCAACTATCACAACTCGGGTCCTCCACCATAACGATATTGTCTGCTTTGGGAGAAAGGGGCCCCTCATAGTATTGTTTTTAGAAATGGGCCGTTCAAAATCCATCGCCCATCCCAAAACGCCTTGTTGCAATGTAAGGCACCCAAACCTATATAAACAACCCTCTCTCTTGCTTTCCTGGCGACGTGGGATGGTTTCCCATCACCTAGGGTGTTACGTACACCCCTCCTTTCGAACATACACACCCTCGTGTACGTGCTTCCTTCTACATGGAGCCACAAGTCAAGATTCGCTTTGATACCAATTATCATGACCCGGATCCCACACCACAACGATATTATCCGCTTTAGGGGAAAGAGGCCCCTCGCAGTTTTGTTTTTAGAAATGGGCAGGTTAGAATCCGTTGTCGATCCCAAAAGACCTCATTGCAATTTAAGGCACCTAAGTCTATGTAAACAACCTTTTCTCTTGCTTTCCTGGCGATGTGGGATGGTTTCCCATCACACCTCCTTTCAGGTATACACACCCTTGTGCATGAGCATCTTTTTACACAGAGCCACAAGCTAAGACTCACTTTGATACCAATTATCTTAGTCCGAGTCTCATATCACAACGATAGTGTTCGCTTTGAAAGGGCTCCTTACAATTTTGTTTTCAGAAATGGGCTGTTCAGAGTGCATCGCACATCCTAAAAGGCATCATTGCAATGTAAGGCACCCAAACCTATAATACAACCTTCTCTCCTCTTTTCCTGGCAATGTAGGATGGTTTCCCATCACCCAGGGTGTTACAATTACGTGCAATTAATGTGTGTAATATCATTAAATAAAATTCATATTGCAGAAGCATAGAAACTAAAGGCACAACTAAGATTTGGCCAGTAGTTTTACCATAGAACCCTACACAATCAAAATTTTATATAGAAGGCCCCTACCGATTCAATGTCTTCTCTCATGTGCCTGAGCTTTACATTGAAGATGCTTAACCATTCATCCATGTCATCAACACAATTCGTTGCCGCTTCAAGCCCTTGCAGTACCTAAAAACCAACAAATCAACAATTAAGAGACAAATTTATTAGTCACAGAAAAGGACTGAGAATGGCTTACTAGAAACAGGAAAATGGACAATGAGATAGAGGAGAATAATTGACACATCTTTCCACCACATATTAAGTCGTACGTAATGGAATAACATAACCACGAACAACTAATCTTCCTCAGACTGAAAACTTAATAAATAAAATTACAAATCTTTACTGCTAATTTTCAGGAGCTTGAAATGGCAAGCACAGAGGGCCATGTTCCCTTGGCTCCATAAGAAATCAATGGCCCGACAAAAAACCAGGAGTCTATGTTTGCCTCTGATGCCAGCCCACTGCATTGTAATCTAAGGGAAAAGGCTGCAGTTGTTTATAAAACCCTTAAAATATATTGTCTAACATTCCTCTGAAGAACAAAATTTATAATGGTTATTGTCTACAATTCTACATATGGTCTCCACTCAAAATCAAAAGTGTAGATCCCCCACTGGTGATGGTCCAAAGGCATGCTCCTTGATTTTCCTTTTAATGTAATTGTGAAGCTGTAAATCAAAAGGAATTACCTCTTCCACCAAAGGTTCACTTTCCAAAATGGCATGCACATTAGCTGCTTCCAAAGCAAGAAGCTCTCGCTTCAACCTTTCAGAGAATGCCTCTGCTTCACCAATACCCATAACATAACTGCATAATATGTTCAGAAATATAAGACCTAGTATAAAGTGATTTTATCTATCAGCAACCAAAACAGTGATGCAAGAAAGGCAGTATATTGGTTTCAGTTTCAGTAACACATCGCAAGAGCACTTTGTTTCTCCAATTTTGTGTGCATATATTCACATTTTATAAGGAAACCTCTCACAGTATAGTATCACATTGTTAAACAATATCTCAATCATACTTGAAAGCCTCAGATCAAATAAAAGGAGAAACACATACGTTCCCAGAAGAGCTTCCATGTCCTCTTCCTCAGCTTGGGATACAAGTTCTTTTTCAACGGTCACTTTCAAATCACTTTCTGTCACCGTAGATTCAACAGGCCCATGTTGCTGATTTCTCTGAGTAGTAACTGTAGGTGTATTTTCCTGTACCCAATTTGAGAGTTAAAGTAGGAAATATCAGTGACAAATAATGTTTTAAGGGGACCTCTGCAAGCCTATCAGATCATCAAGTGAGTTTAAAAATTGCCACAAAAAATAAGAAACACCAGATTAACCATTATTGCATTTGATTGCCATTCCAATTAATGACAATAAATATTATTTCATTAAGAATGGATCAAATGACAAATAGAGCAACATAGCAAACCGGCCACTCACAGAATACAGGAACAAAGCTAGAGAATTGTTTAGAAGGAAACCAAAACAAGAAATGGTAAGTAGAGATCCTTACCAGCAGGACCCTGAGAAAGTAGTCCAACTCAACTTGAAACAACACTTTTATCTGGCCTGATTTCTCAAATATGGAAGCTTTTGGATACTTTCAAAAATGCAGATCCAGGTTCATTGTTTTATAAAACTATTGTAAAATTAATCCAAGACAGTACTACTATGAATTGAAAACAGTTTTTGAGAACTACCAAAACTACAGTTGCCAAACTTTGGCTTAAGGCTATAAATTCAATAGAAATGAGCTCAACTCTGTGATTCTCTACTATTGAGGCAGATCTACCATATGTGAGGAAATAAATTAGACCATGAATTTATATTTTCAACATTATGTGCACCACCACCTAAAGTTCTATTTGAACCCAAATGATTCTGATAATTTATACATAAATTCCTATTATAAAGAAAAATTTTCCAGTACTGCATCAACAGCTACACAAACACAAAAATCTAATTACCAAATAAATCACATGCTCGTATAGAACTACATAAATTTTCAAGGAAAAAGAGTATCAAAGCATGCACCTTAGCCCAAAGAGCCATCTCAACAACATCTATACCAACAACTTTGGGAAGACGACCAAGCATATCTTTGCATATATTTAAAATGCAAAGCAAAAGGCGGTTCCTATAAGAAATTCAAAAAATAAAACATGTACATAAAATCAATACTTATAAGAAGTTCCCCAAGTAAAAAGAAAAAGCAAAATTACCTGTCATCAATGTTGCGCATGGTCCACTGAGGGGGGGCAACACTCTGGTTTCTCAAGTTATCAAATCCCTACAAGAAGTTTTAGTCAGGAACCGAAGAAAAAAGTGCCCATAAAGGAGGAAAAGACAAATTTGAACTTTTAAAAAGAAGAAAGGAAAAAACTCAGATCTTTTTTTCCATACATAAATATTAGATGGAGTATTACCAAGGTAAACGTACACCCACTTGGGTCATTAGTTATAACCTCCACTTTTGAGAGATGCTTAAGCTTATACAGTTTTGCAGGCTGCAAGCAAAAGAAAATTTTCAATAATACCAAAGTGAATAAGAAACATAATCGTCAAACATACATGTTCTACATAGTATTATTCACTGATAGGAAGAATGTTTTGGGGATGGTATGCTACTTCATTTTCCTTGTAGACTTAAATCACTGACCTAAGTTTTCTTTTCCAAGATGTCTTAAATATTGTATCCTTCAAATTCATCTTTCCTTAATGTTCTAACCATTGTCATCTAGCTCAAAAAGGAAACTTGAGCTTGAGTCTGATACCAAAATACATCTTTAATGTCCGATAAGCCCAAAACACTGGCTTATCCTAATGAGCTCCACTAGCAACAAGTCAGCCCAAAGATCAAGATATACCTTGGTATATTTAAGTATACCAGAAGTCAGACATTAGTAAAGAAACTTTTTGGTTATTATTAGACCAAGATTCATATACTATTTGCTCAATACAAATATAATAAGTTGAACAAAACTACCTCAAGAACTCCTCCAGTGGAATACTTAAATACTCGAAGAAAAGCTTTGGTGCGCTGGCCCTTGGTTTTTGCTGCACAGGCAATATATTATCATTAACCATGCCACACATACAATACATCACTAAATGATCAGAGGAATCAAAATTTTAAAAATAAGAAAAACAGTTATAATTATATCTGGTCCATTAACTTTCAACCCTCGACTAGAAGGGGACTGCCAGAGTGAACTAAGAGGGCCATCACTGTTATTAAACAATTTGTATATAAAATCTGGTACCATCTAGAATTTCCAGAAATCATTATATGACCCTCCAAATTCCCCCATCCAATATATCCAACTCACAAAGCATTCCTGCTCTGCAGTGTAATAAATATATATATCTGATAAAGAGAAATTACCATGCTTGCTCAACTATTCCAGAACTAGAATAGATTGTTTACAGAAAAATATATTTCAAAGTCATAATCACCACATAATAATCCATGATGAACCTGGAAATTCAACAAAGGATACGATCTAGCGAAACTTTTACAGTGTCTATTTTTCATCAAATTTTAAATGCAAGTTTTGGCAACCTTTACTTCGGGTTTCTTGAATTCGACCTACTACTACTAATCCACATTATCATCAAAACATTAACCGTCCTCATTATTTTACCATTTCTCTAACCAATAAAGCACAATACCACTTTCGACTAATCCAAAATAAAAAGACAAACACCAAAATGTTGAAAAATGATAAAATTGGGTCCAAAATACGAATTGGTGAAAGTATGTAATAAACAATGGTAAATGAAGATAGATCAGAACAACAAACTAAGTTTGATAATTAGCAATTCGTAGAGAAGGAACTCTTCGTACTGGACAGAGCAATAACCCTCGGTTTGGCCATATGTCGTCCGAGTTTGCCAGATTTTCCCCAGATCCCACGGCTTTTAGCGACGCGAATCGACATCACAATCTTTTGCTTTGTGCCTTCAATTGCAGACTCGCAGGCTCGACGTAGCTCCTGGTCATCCGCGCTCGATTTTGCCATTTCTTAAGCCCAATTGCAGCGATAGAGATTCAACAACGTTAGCTTCACCAAAGGAGAGAGGAAAGAGAGAGGAGAGATATCAGCTAAGACTACACAGTGCGTGAAATATTGATGTGAAATAGGAGTGCATTCAACTGTTGAGAGATGCCGATTTCCTACAGTCCCAATAAAAAAAGAAAAAAAAAAAGGGAGAGTTAAAAAGTTTCGAGTGCATGGAATTTTCATACGGGTGGATAAGGTTCGACTCGTCCGGATTATCCGGGTTCGAAAATTATACGGACCAAAGAAAATACAAAATTATTAGACGTATTATTAATTAAATTATTTTCTGCCAAAAGGTCACTATTTTTTTTATACAAAAAAAATTCATCCAGATATTTAATCAAGCAAAATATTAACTTATTTTATAAAAACGAGATCTCACGAATTATTTAATAATTATTTTAAATTATAAAATACTAACATAAAATTTACAGATAATTGATATTAAATATAAAATAAAATTTTTAATATAATTTTTTTTATATTTTAATAAAAAATATTTTAAAATAAAAATTAAATATGACATCTTGAGATGAGATTTATATGATCAACTCTGATCAGATCACTACCGAAAGCTTAATTAAAAGGTCACTATTAATTAGTCAACATCACCCAAGTTATCATGCTATTAAAATTTAAAAATTCTAGTAAAAATTAAAATAATAGAACATAAAATTAAATAAAATATAATTATGTTTTTCATAATTTTTATTGTTAAAAGTGTAAATTACTAACAACCATCTGATCTCCCTGGCAAAATGATTAGAATGTTAAGACTCCCAACTTGGCATCCCTGCGGAAAACTGTGCCCACAATTTTGATTGTGGTTTGGCATATAGCCACGTTTAGGTGTGATTTAGACCGAATTTTTTCATTTTTATGGTATGTCATACCCATTCTATTATTATCAGATGTCTCATAAAAAATACATAAATTGATCAGGATAGGATTACTTTTCATCAAGAACGTGATTCTTATTTTAAGGTCAATAGATTTAAGTAGATAGGTAGATGATGTCGCAATTACTCATTAAAACAAAACTAACACAATAGAAAGGAAATGAAGTCAATAGTTCTATCACTCTTGCTAATAACGGAATTTCCTAGAATTGTCAAGGAGGAAATAATGGGTTTGGAGTTGTTACGGTTGACATCGGACTTGAGACCTGGGAGTGCCAATTCTCGCAAATTATTACATCTGTTTTGAGATTTTTATGTAGAGTTATACTATAGTGCCACAACCGTAAGGTAAATACTCTCAATTTTTAATTTAATTCTGATATTATAATTCTCAATTTTTAACTTCCATTCTAACTTGTAAAAATTAAACGAAAAAATTGAGATATACAATCAAGTATACCCAAATTTTATAAGTTCTTATCAAACACTGTAATGTAAGCTTGCCTTTTTAATCTGTCATGTCAACATAATTTATCCTTTTTTTTCCAACTTTTTTCTGACAAATCGGAGTATATTACGTCGTTGTAAAATCTGCCAATACTATTATGAATGGTAGATGCTTATACAAATTGTACAAAGAAAATAGACATCTTCAAGTAAAAAAGAATAAACATATATTCATAATTACCAAAAAAAGGAACCAACCGAAAACTCTGCCTCTGCTGCTTCATGCAGGAGTTGGGTGAGATCGATTAGGAAACTTTAGCTGAAGCTTTACGTGGTAAGTTTGATGCTCAGTCCGTGCAAAGACGGCATGACCACGAGCAAAAGCAAATGAACCTGTGCCTCCGACCACCGTTAGTTCCTTTTTCTCATTGTGCGTGACTTGCTTAGCCCGGACACTGAGGCTCCCCGAATACTCTGGTGTGTCAAATGTAAGATAGATGATGTTGAATGCCGAATGAGCAAACTGTTCAATTGGAACAATGAAACCTTGCGCTTTTCCAACAGCCCGAGAAGTGTTCTCAAGTCCTTCTGTTAGAGTATGATGGAAGATGAATACCCCAGAACCAGCTTGTGGTGTTGGTGGGGTGCTAAAACTTGCAGTTTGTGGTTGTTGAATGTACAATGACAAGAACGGCCAAGGAGAGTGATTCTTCAATTGTTTTCTGCGTGCTACGGGAGATATCAAAGCCAAGAGAATAACTATCAATGTAGCTAATACAATTGCAGCACAGAATATGATCCTGGGGAGCATGATGCACCATTTGAAAATGTTGGCATCCCTTCGACTGGTAAACATCCCTTTAATACACATCTCATTCCAAATGGAGTAAACCTGCTCCTCAAAAGTGTTTCTGGTGGAACTGAATCACCCTTCTTTCAGCTCGGCACCTAACCCACCTAACCAGCTAAAATATCCCCTGCAGCGCCATGGACTGAACTAGGAATTAAATATATAGACGCATCATGGGGCCCACAAAAATTGCTAATGAACTTAAACGAGGGATTATATGGAAAACAGCAGACATGCACCGACCCCTGTTTGTAAATTGTCGAGTATGGCTCGTTAGAACAGTTTAGTTAACTTTATAGATCAGACTAATTTATGCGTATCCCAACATTCCCCGGTCCTCGGATTTATCTACAATCACGATTGTAATCTCCTTCAATCATATACTATTCAACACAAAATAAACGCCTTTAATATCCAAAAGCTTTGCTTTTTAATTCTATTATTTAATAATTCATGTTTTTTCACTGTGTACATACCCAAAGATAGATACATATCCGGACCAGTTATAATATAAAAGCTGACAAGACAGAATGAACTGATGGCTCTATGCTCCAAAGGTCCACCGACTAGCGAACCAAATACAACTATTAACAATCGAACCAACCACAATGAAATACAAGCGGACTCCATAGAATGTAATAACTCTAGGAGACTCCGCTGTTGCTTCTTTCCATAAAACATATATCACTGTCCAAAAGCAACTCACTTGAAATATGTATCTGACCGCCTTCATAGGAATTTGGGATTGAGTTTTCAGTTTGGGTGGATTCCAAATGCCTCCATCCATATTCTTAAGTTCAGACCACATACACAAGCCGAAGAACATCTGAGGGACATAGCAAATCATTTTTTGGGTTTAAGTTTGGGTGGATTCCAAATGCCTCCATCCATATTCTTAAGTTCATACCTCATACAAAAGCCAAAGATTGTCTGAGGGACATACAGCACATCTGAAAATCATTCAGCCATCATATCCTTCAGCAAAATCCTGAACATGAGACTATCCGGTGCACTTATTCAAACACAGTTTGAAAGCTGCATAGTATTTGAATCCAAACATTGCTTAGATGAGGGAAAAAGAGAGAAAGAGACTTATCCGACACCACTTGAATGTTCCCTACCAAGTCCCAACAGACCAAACCCTTGAATATTTCTCTCAAAACATGCTTTGAATGCTTTCGCTCTACATATAAATGACAAAACTATAATATTTACTTGAGTTTAGGAAAGGGTATAGAAAAAAGAGCAAAACTGGGAAAGAGACTTAAAGGACCATCAGGCACTCACTGATTTAACTTCAAAGATTCATCAGAAACTCCTAGTGCATAGTCTAAATATTAATAAAAATAAATTGGATCATTTCTGTATCCTTGCAACAACAATTTTGTCACCCCCAAATTAAACAAAATTGTCACCAACGTCATTACAGACACAGAGAAAGTCAAGAAAATACTTCATATAAGATGTTGAAAAATTCAATTGACCATGAAAAAGTATAGAAAGAGATTACGCAAATAAACTGAACCGAGGACTCGCATCAGTTATGTTCTAACCTTATCAATTGCAATTCTGGAAAAGCAGTTGCATAAACTAGAATCAAGACAACCAATAGTCCCAAGCCTTCATCCTGCTAGACCAAGAAGAAGTCAATAACCTCTATCGAAGAGCACGACTATTATAAAAACCTTAAGCAGAGAAAAAGAAAATGATGGACCAAGAATGACATCTTCTCACAATTTTCTCGTCAAAATTCTATTAAAAAATCTTTACAACCTGTAAGTCCATTACCTGCCTTTTACATGATATAACAATCACCTTACATCAAGAACATAGCGATCAGGCTAGAAAAATTAAAAAAGAACCAAATTAACTCAAACAAGAAAACATCACTCCCATACAAGGCAGTTGTAATAGGATACAAACAGATGGGATATGACCCCTCTCTCAATCCACTATTGCTTGTAGACTCAAAAGAATTGTAGATTGAGATGAGCGTATCCAGAATTCCATCACATAAAAGGGGTAATAAATTAGAAAATCATCATCAAAATACAAAGATGATTATCAAACAAGAAAGTTTTTGAAAAATTGGGCTTGAGTTTGGCTAAGACCCCAAACGCCTACTTTATTTAAATAGAGATCAAAGTCCTTGTTCTTCATACAATGAAACAAGGTGAAATAATTGGATAATCATCTGAGTCCAACAACAACGGCCAACTGTAGCAAATAGTACTGTTAAAATTGTAACCAGTAATATGAAGCAATATAACATTCAATCAAACCACTCCACAAACAGCAACTCCAAAAATTCTCAAATCATTTTAAAGGGCCCTAAAAATCGACAGAAAAAAATACCAACATGCTCCCTACCTGATGCCTATATTTGTCTGACATTGCAGCATAGCCTTATACCATTTTAAAAAAAGTTACAATAGAACACACATTATTCCCCCAAAAAACTTTCCTATGCACCACCAATCTTGAAAGGTAACACCCTGAATCCTCCAAAGTAGACTTAAAAGAACACTGAGTGAAATCTCCCGAGTCATATCAAAGTCAACGCCAAAAAAAATTTACCATATCCTTCACTGCATAATTGGAGCAAAATTCTAGAAAAGCTAGGAGCTTCATAATTTGAGCAATCCGGAAAAAATGTGTATGCAATATTAAAACATACCTCTATCACTCTTACCACTGCAAAAAAATATTGCAATATTAAAACATGAAATATAGATATGCATGGATAGAAACGACAAATAAATAAAGACCAAAAAAAAAAAAAATTCATCAAAGAAATCCAGAGCAGTGCAACACCTCACCTTGGAACACCCGTCTATCACTGCAACAAAGTTTGGCAAAATGAAAAATTGTACTCTGTTCGAATAGACAGAGATAGAAATGAGAAAATATGAAAAAGTTCCAAAGATGAGATCATGAAAAAAAAATACTCAATAATCTTCTAATGCTTGGAACACTAGATACCCTCAAACAAAATATGACACATGAAAGGCTGACGAGAGAAACTAGGTAAAAGAAAAGAGATCATAAGAAAACACCCGAAGGTTCTCGAGAAGATTGGAACACTTCCCTATTACTGCAGTAAAATTTGGCAAAATGACATAACTACAATCTGACTCAAATAGCCAAAGACGGATGCAAGAAACTAAAAAAACAAACTAAAGAATTTGCCAAAATGAAAGATTGAACTATAAGATTATCCAGATAGCTAAAGAGAAGCAAGATAACTAGGAAAAATACTAAACCTGAACAATGCATCACTCCAAAATCCTTCAAAACTTTCAATGCAAACTATAATCTTGTTCAAATAGAATTGATAAACCAGAAAAAGGACAGAAAAAAGACTAAAGAAAAGATTATCAAGAGTCACCCATATATTCTTCAAAACCATGGAGCACTCCTCTATCACTCCAACAAATTTTTGGCAAAATGAGTAAACTGCACACTGATCCCACCAACCAAAGATAGAATTGAGAAACTGTGGAAAAAGATTAAAGAAGAGTTCATAAGAAAACCCCTAAGCAGTGCAACTCCCCAATATTCTTCAAAACCTCCTCTATGTAGTGCATCACCCCAATATTCTTCAAAATCCTGGAAAAAAGACTACATCTCATCAAACTAAACTACATACTAACTCAAATAGCAAAGGCAATAAATTAGAAAAAAGACTACAACTCATCAAACATCCACTGATCAACGCATGACTAAACATCCCTCACAAACCTCATACAATTCTCTTATCACTGCAAGAAATTGAAAAGAAAAAAAAGAAAGATCAAACCATAATTAGAAATTGTGTATCCAAATAGGTTAAGATAAAACTGATAAATCTGGAAAAGAACTAAAAAGAGCTAATCATATACTCTTGATTAGTACATAGCCATAATATTCAACCAAAAACTCGAAATATTTGCCTTGATAAGTACATAGCACTAATATTCAACCAAAAACTCGAAATATTTGCTATAGCTGCAACAAATTAATTTGATAGAGATACACATAGATAGAACTGTGTAACTGGTATAAAGGCTAAATACACTCATCAAGCACCCTGGTAGTGCATAGTTGCAACATTCCCATAAAAGCTTGGAACAAACCATTCCTCTATGCTGCATCCAAGACTTCCAAAAACGAAAAACCAAAATATAATTTGAAATTCCTTATACAGATAAGCAAATCAATGTTAAACATATCAGATATCCTTGAGTGCTGCATAGCCCCAATAGTCCTTAACAACTCGAACATTTCTACATCAATGCAACAAAATTTGAAAAAGATGACAAAATAAACGATAGGCAAAAATAAAAAGCAAGAAACTAGGAAAAACACTATGCAGTGCATAACCCCAATTATCCTCAAAAAGGTATGAACAAAAGCATGAATACACGAGAAAGACAAACTCAAGTGAGCGGCGCACAGTCCAACATCCCTCAAAAGTTTGAAAATTTTTCCATTGCAGCAACCGAAAATTTCAAAAAATGAAAGACCACCTATAATTTGTGCTTACGTTTACAGATACACAGAGGAAAAGGGCTAAAACAACTCATCTCAACACCCCTTGATGAAGGCATAACTCAAATATTCCTCAAAAGATCAGATACATTTCTATTAAACAGTTCCTGAGGAATAAATAACCCCAAGGCCAACGTTCCTAAGAGACCCTCTATTCATCTTTATCTGCAACAAAAATTTTGCTTTCCATCTCCAACACAAACCATCACTCCAATAAACTCTTCAAAGGCTTAGCCTTGCGAACATGACCTATCGTATTGACAAGATCCTTGCGGACGCAGACAGGAAACATATTGATGTTATCAAGAACTTCCAATCGCCACAAAACATAGGGGAAGCTCAGCTGATCACGGGATGTGAATCGAACCACCTCATTAAACCAGAGGCACATGAACAAATTTGTTAATGGTGTATGCTCCCGCACAATGATAGATGCTTCGGATAGAGCTACACATGCCAACAAATGTTGATCAGACACAAACAGTCGAAAATTAATATATTAAGAAAGCTCAATTATACAAATGCATCTGTTTTCTTATTATAAAGTTAAGGTTACCTTTCTTTCCATTGAATCTCTTGTCCTTGGGGAGGCCATCACGGTGGTATTGAGCCAACTGCACCTCAACTTCTTCTGGAGTGGCCTTGTGTTTCGACACAACAGCTTTAGCCTCATCATACACACTACTTCGAGCTCCATGCTCTGAAATTGCAAGCACAGAATTTGAACGCCAAAGAAGGGCTTCCAAGACTCCTATAGGATCCCTCCTGAATTGAGACTTTGAGTCCACCCAAATAGAGTACATTGCCTTAGGGAACAGTCGATGGGCCAACATCTGATGACAGCATACACAGATCAAATCAGTATCAATGTGCATAAATGCACCAGCGCATCCTTACATATTGAACAAACAGATGAACAAAAAGTCTTACAAAAGGTCTGTCTAGAATCCATGCATGAAATAATGTCCCATCATCATATAAAAAGCATTCTATATATCAACTGTATCAGGTGAGAAGGCATGCTTGGATAATTGTCATACCTTTGGAACTTTACCATTCAACCTTTGGTCAGTGAAAGGAAGATCCTTTACAACCACAATGCGCCATTTCCCAATAAATCCGTCATCACCAATTTTATGCTCCTCTGACTCCTGAGATGCAAGGGTAATTTCATCCCAAAATGCAACATAGCAAACCTGAATCCATAGAGTACATTTATATATTTTGAACATTTAGGCTAGCAAGTATTACATGTCATACATGATAACCTTGCGAAGTGAAGCCTCTGACATTCCAATTGGTTGATAAAGATCATCTCCTCCCCCAAACGCACAAGTAGACACCACGGCTTTGCAATTTTGCATATAGCTTTTGTCCACATCTGAAATTCTAAACCCTCCATTTTCGTTGTAAAAACCACAATGTATTTTAGCAGATTCATTCACCTGAAAGAATTAAATAATTTGAGGGTATATCAGTAACTAAGCACATAAAGAATCATAATTCTATAAAAATGATTCGTGTGGTGAGAGAATGCTAGTCTCATAGCTTGGCAACTTTGGCTGTCGAACAATTTACATGATGGCAATCACCTATCACCCAACACACAGTCAAAATTATCAAAATGTTGTTCATAACCTTGAAGCTTTTCTCTCTCTGATCAAAAGTTTGGTCGCCAGTAAATAAATTAAATCTTGTATCTTCACTGGGTTGTCGGGAGTGGGTAGTGTTTCCTCCTACATAACGTATGTTATTGTCTGACAAGTAAACCACTTTCTTTACAGGACTTTTGGATTCCTCATTTGCAGGAAGGTCAAGATGTTCAAGTTGTTCAGGAGGTAATAGGTTCAAGCAACCTGACAGGATTCACAAAAGTATGTCATCTTGAAAAGTTCTTAACATCTGTTGTATGATAAACAACAAATGATATTACAGAAAAGAGACACCAAGAACAATTTATTCTTTTCAACACAAATTAGAATTGCTATAATTTAATAGCCATAATACCCTAAATCGAAACATAAAATATACTTTACTCCACCTTGATTCTCTCTCCCACTCTTAAAACAATCAGACCGTTCAACTCCCTCTCAAAGTTAAAAGGTCGGATGCGTCTATTTCATATATAACTGCTGGAAAAGATTTCTTAGACACTTATTGCCATACTAATAAGTTAGAATTTAAACCCATAAGCGCTTAAGATAGCTCAGAAAACAAATCAACATAAATTAATATTGAAATAACAAGATTTTTTTCTTTCAAAATTCAGACAATATCAGTGCAATCTTTACTGATTAAGACATGCCTATATCTCAATCACATTTGTACAAACTTCTTCTAGTCAAAAATTTATTATGTGATGCAGAACTTTATTCATAAGCAAGATACAAAGCCGAAAAGAGAAAAAGAGAAAAAAAAAAAGAAGCTAAAAATAACCGCTTACGTTCTCTGACACCATGAACAATTCTCGTCATCGGATCAAGGCGATTCAAATTCGTCTCAGATTTCTTCTCCGGACTCGGTTTCTTCACCTCCTTGAGTCCCGACTTCTCCACTGCACTCTGTCTCTTCACTTCACCGTGTTCCGATATGACCACCAGGCTCGGTTGCCTCCCAATTCTTGTGGCCTCAAAAAGGAGCAAACCAACAGCGAAGACAAAAATGAGAACGGTCCAGTACTTCAAAAAAAACCTAACAACGCGCCGAGTCAACTCAGTATTGACTCGATAGTTGTTTTTCTTGCGCTTTCTGCGAACACGTACTCGCATCCGACCTAACTCGTCTGACTCATCGTCGGAAATGGAGATTGATATACTGCTGTTGTTAAACAATGAGGAGGACATTGGTAAAAGATCGTAACTGCAAGAATTGTAAGGATCAAATTGTATAGACGACGTAAGTGTGTAAAATGTAATTAGCCCGCTAATTTTTCTTCCAGATTCCGTAAGGGGATTTGGGTTTTGCAGAAACTGGATTCGGTTTACAAATCACAATACGAAAATAAACAAAACAAAAATTTTAAATAATATTTAAAATGGGATAATATATTTACGTATAGATGAAGTTCCCTTCAACTCATTTCTGCACATCCTTTCATTTTGTACTGCCATACACATTTAATAACTGACCAAATACTCTTGGAAAATATACGAAAATATCCGACATCTTTAACTAATTTTTCAAAATAATCCTATAAAAAAAGATTATTCAGAATACCTAAAAATAATTTTTTAGATGATTTTATTTATATTTAAAAATTAATATTTTTTATTAGGTTCAAAAATACACTTTCAAATAACATATATTTATATTCAAAAATGAGTATTTTTTATAAAGTATCGTGTTCGAAAGTGCACTTTCAAACATGGATAAAATCGTCCAAAAAATAAATTTTTAGATATTTTCGTTAATATTTTTTTAATATGATTATTTTGAAAAATTAATTTAAAAAATTAGGTATTTTTGTATATTTCCCAATACTCTTCCATAAAGTCATTTTCTGCTTGATAATATTCTTAAAATTATTAAAATGATATTTTGTATTTTTAAAAATAAAAAAATATGTTTCATAGTATCAGTTAACGATCATTTTTATAAATTAATATTATAAAAAAATATATTTTTATTTTTTACTAAAATTTAAAATTATATGTTTTATTTATTTTTAAAAAAATAAATTTTTAGAAAAGATGCACCCAATTGTAGATATTCTGAAAGAACCTGGACAGTCCTTGCATTAAATTCCAATACAATTCTAACTTCTAAGAACAAAGGATACACACACACACACACACACAACTTCATTCTTTAGAAAAAAATAAAAATCCATATTAAAAAGCTGAAGAAATTGTAATTATAGTAAATATTTATTACATGTAAGTATTTTTGTTTTGAGAAGGATTACATTGAAATACTACTTAGGAGTTATTATCAACTACCTCCTCTGCTACGAAATTTGATAATATTCTACTTAAATAACGAAATACAAAAATAATTACTTATATTCTCTCTTTCTTAATTTTTTTTTACAATTACTTTTATACTTTTATTTATAATAATAAAATTTTATACAGTTATTTATTTATTTTTTATTATTAAAATACATATTAGTACTTTTAAAGATGAAAAACAAATAAATCTTAATAATATTATTGTAATTATTTTAATCTTATTTTAGTATTAAATTATATTTAATTATTATTTTAAAGAAAAATATTATTGTCAATTATAAAACAATGATAATAATTTAATAAAAACAAAGAGAATTAATTTTTTGAATTATCTATAATAAGGTAATGTTATGAATTTTTTCACTGATTATTAACTATTTAGTTCATTTTTATTTTTTTAACAACTAAATATATATTTTAATGATTAAAAAGATAACAGTGTAATTTTATTATTTTATATAAGGATATAAAAATAATTGCAAAAATAATTTTTTTTAAAAAAAAGAGAGATTTATTTGTATATTTTCACTGGCTAAATAAAATATTATCAAACTTTTTTTTTATATACATGAAAAATCCTAATAATCTATCAATCTGACCCATGAATACTTCAATAAAAAAAAATCATGATAGTTTGAATTTAACATCAACGCTAAACAGTCGTCTAACAAATCTCCATCAATAGATCATCTAAAAGGTTGTCAAACTTTTTCTTATATGAGTTATTTACTACTTATTGTCCTTGCGAGTGGTTCATCTTTAAGAGAATTTTTTTGGTTAAAAATTGGAGAAGCTCTTCTTATTTTGTTCTGAGGTTTGGAATCGGGTAGTCTAACGGACAACAACTATAATATTTGATAAATACTAATCCTACATTATACAGTACAATACTAATCTTTAATATGAATCAATTATTTTTTCACTTAAAAGCTGCAAGTTTGTTTTCCAAAAATTATTATTATCAAACAATTATTAAACTTTACTTTTAAAACACAACAAATGTATCACAATTCCAAATGGCTTGTCCATTAATTAATTTGCAACCATGGTTTAATAAATGTATAAACATACCTTTAATTCTAAAACAGTACCTGATGAATACATAGGCTTCTATTTAACTCCATACGGAATAATGTAACCACTAATCATCATTTGGAACTTTAAGGTTAAAAGATCCAAAACGTTACAGTTAGTGCAACGAGGTACAGAAGTAAAGTCCATAGAGTAAAGCACTTCAGTCTGAAAAAGAAAATTATGACGGGTAAAGTAGGCAACTAAGTGGTGAATTTACAACTTGAGCTGGAAGAAAGAGGCATATTGAGATATGAACATACAATTCAGGCAAAAATTAAGTTAGGCCTCATGTTGGCCAGAGAAGGCGGCAAGTGATGATCAAGGGTACAGTCCCAATAGCTTGCTACTAAATGATTCCGACTAGGAGAAATTGACAAGGTCTCGTTATTCATCCTAAAAAAATGCATTATAATTAAGTTATGATATACCAGATAAATAGAAGAATTAGACTGCACCAGAGCTAAGATTAATACCATCAATAATAGTGCTCTTTTCCATACCTGCTGATTAGGTGGCCCGATAATTAGGAAGAGAAGCTTTCTCCACGCCATTTGACTTGTACGGAGCAATTTCATGAACAATATGCTTAAGCGAACCCAACAGATCTGTCTCAATATATTCATACCTGCATATCCCAACAAATGCACAAGAATCAGACATACAGTAATTACATCCATCTGGAGAGCACGATAAATAATTATTTCATTTGTCTTCCATGACGTTCCAGATGAATTTATCATAGATTCATATTCAGATCCAGTCAAAAGTGAGCCTTTCATAGGATTTTTTGTGTGTGTGTGATTTTGAAAATTACTTCATTTTATGTGGATTAAATCTTAAGTTGAAATCCTATTAAACATAATTCTGACAACAGCATGTACTCATGGTTACGGATATCAAGACAAACTCACAGATTTCGGCAGAGATTATCAGTGGTCACAGAAAGAGCGATGATCCTCAATCTCAAATCCTTAATTTCTTCCTCGGTGTATAATTGAAATTTCTCTTCAAAAAACAATGAAAGCTTTTCAATGTTTGCCTCAAATTGCTGCTGTTGGTCCTCAAATAAGTTTTGTTTTCTTTCCCTTTCTTCCTTTTTCATTTCATCTGCAAATAGATCGCCACCAAACATGTAATAAGCAAATGGGTAAGAATATGACAGAACCCTCCTTGATCTGAATAGTCTATTCAGTCCATTTGTTATCCAACTGAAGTCTTTTGATGATGATTCCCTTTCCTCCAGTGAATTCACTTTACCCTGTACTGTTTCCTTCATCTTAGATTCAAGCTTTAAAGAATCTTTATGGGCTTTGTAGTGTTTGTGGTAGTGAATATAGCGTTCAAGATTCTGCTTTGCAAGCTCAGTTTTCTCTTCATCGTTTTCTTTGTATCGCCCACAACTGTGACCAGCAATAGTTGTCCAAGTATGATCTCTACCAGTGGCACCACCACAAAGCCAACTGCGTAATCAAGGAGAAATTTCCAAATTTCAATTTTAATCTTGTTATCACTAACTTATCTTCCATGGAGAAATAAACATTTATTGTTTTCATAGGTCTATAGGACCACCAAACAAGCATTGCAATAGTCATGGAAATAGTGTCAGACACATCAAACAAAAACAACACTGAAATATAAACCTCCTGTACAGATCTATTCTCCCTCTAAAAAAATATGATTCATAATTAAGTCTACAATATAAGCTAATCCTCAAAATCATTTAATATTAAAGGAACAAACAAGAAAATCCTGCCTTTAAAGCTTAACTCAGAGGACTTGGAGGGTGATGAAGACGAATAATAGTTGCAAAAAGTCCTCATAAATAAATTAATTGATAGTAATAAGTATAATTACATTGAATAGAATCACTTTCATGATAAATCTAAATGCAAAATATATTGAAGTTTTAGTCATTCAATGTCTTCCCCTAGGTAATTTTGGTAGCTAAACCTTATTTACCAAGATCTCATTAGCAATCCCAGACATGATATGGCAAATGCAAGCATCAATCCTTCAATGTATTATATGAGCACACCAAAATCCATACCTACCTCAAATGAAAATATCTTTCACTCAAAACATCAAAAAGACTCAGAAACTCTGTACTCATTGATGAACAAATATTATAAGGCAAATAACCACAATTAGATAACAATCAATAAAGAATTTTAAATACTGTATTTCAATGGCACATGGCAGGAACAACTGGAGCTGCCCATAATATAGAGCTCATACATTCAACATTCAAAAACAAGGTCAAGAAGGTGCCACAAAGAATTAAAAAATTAGATTAATGCTACTTATTTTCCATCCCAAAATGCATTCCAAATGAGGTGGCATGCATTCATCGGATGCAATAAATAACTTTAGAAATTGCAAAAATTCACTATCCAATGAATTCATGCCAATTCACCTGCCAACTCATTTGGGATGTATTTTGAGACAAAAAATTTGATATGAATAGTATTACTCAAAAAATTATCCAGCTAAATGCACAATCATGTACATCACCTCCATCCCACCAGTTTGCATACACACAGAGAGGAAGAAGCTAAAAGGCAGGAGAAAAAGATATAAAATCTCACCAAAATGATTGCCCACAGACACAGGATACTAGGTTGCACCCTCCATTCTTTTCAACTGGCTTTTGACATTTTGGGCAAGGTTTTGTGTGGACTGTGATCCAATTCACTGTCTCAGATTCATCCTGGCATTTCTTGGACCAGAGTTCCCACATTAGACATGAACAAGGTGAATGTGCCTCAGATGAGCAACTAAAGCAAAATTGTAACCCACATGCACATTCAACTTCACAAAGTTCATCAACCTCAATTCGTATAGCATTTCCACAATGTGGAATGCTAGGGCACCATTTAACTCTTCTATTGTCCTCAATATATGATTCTAACAGGAAACGATCAAATTTCTCGGCAAGGTTGGAATCTCTTGCACTAACTAAGCATCTGATTTTTGCTTCATCACAAATAGCATTGCATTTATGTTCCATGCACCTAATACGCCTACTCTGGCCCTCCTTTATCTTCACAATAAAATGCTCAGCCCAACCTAAAGAACAATCACACAAATTCAGTCATATTGTCTCCAGACACCTTAAAATTTTAGATTGCAAATGAAGCATTGCTTTGTTAAAGACATTGTATTGCTTGTTTCAAAACTTTTCATAAAATTATTCTTGAAAGGATGCCATAAATGTCAACATACTTACAACTGTTGCAAAAGTAGTGACCACAATCCATGGTAGTAATTTCCTCGGGAGACATATCATCAAAACAAATATTGCAGGAAAAACTGAATGAAAACTGGGATGAGGAAACACCGTCATTCTCCGCAACTGTTATACCTGCTCCGGCAAATAACCTATCTTGTCCATATTCTCCAAGCACTGCAAGCACTTTTTCGACATTCCAATGATAATGGATAAGTAAGGCTCGTGCTTGGTGTTCCTTCAGTGATAACACATCCATTACTTTAAGCAAGTCCTCCCTCTGCATGGTTTAACAAAAATTCAGCATAAGTATCATACATGTCCTTTTACCCTTTTGCTTCTTTTAAAACTCAAAGAAATCTAAAAGATGATGTAATAGCAGCAATAGTTCATGATTTAGTGATGGTTTACCTGTGCAGCCAAGAGCGATTCTTTTGTAATTACCTGCAGAAGAGGTGGATTACAAACTGAATGGACCATAAGAAAAATACAGATTAACAATAAATAAAGGAGAAATTGGAAACCAAAAACACTAATTTGTCTACATGCTAAGTTGAAAAGCAGACCCCTACGCCACAAGTTACCGAGTACAAGGGTGATAAAAAATACGAGAGAGATCGCTAAAGACAATACTTCACTAATTACCCGGAATCAAACCCCAGCACAGAGACCATTAAAAATCAAAAAGTAATTTACTTCAATTCTAGTACCACAGCCCCTTCGTGGAATCAAAATTGCTCCAATTAATCAATCAATTGCAAACAGAAATTTCTATATGAGCCAACAGCCAAGATAGTCGTCATTTAAAGTAAAATTAACAAAAACTACGAACAATAACAAATATTTGCAAACTATACAGCCATCAAGCTCGGCCAATACTCCTGTAACTTATAAAACAGCATAAATCTTTGAACGCTCAGCAGTTTCTCGATTGACGATTCTCGGGCATAATAAACTCAAATTCTCTATTCCATCAGACTCAAAGATCCTTTTTCTTTTTTAAACCTAAAATCCCAAAACAATTACATTCTGTGAAAAAACAGTGCTTCACCGTACCTTGGACGATGGACAACAGGATTTAGGCACAAACAATTCCGTCTCAACAGTTTGAAACCCGTCTGCATTATCATCTTCGTCGAGATAATCAAGACCGTCGTCGTTATCATCATCATCATCATCATCGTGATAAGAATAATCATACTCATCGTCGCTACTTTTATAGTCCCCCATATGTAACGAATATGAAGATGATATCAAGAAGTCTCGTTGCTGTGAAAAGAAAAAATTTCCCGGGAAAATCAGGGGGCTTTTTTTTTCCGGGAAAACGATACGCATTCAGATTAAGGTAATCACAAAGCAAGCGCTCATGAAAACTCTTCGAATTCGTATAAATGATGCCGTTAACTTTGACGCTGTTAACCCGTATTTCCTGTTTTTCCTTATATTTTTTTCAGAGATACGCAGTAGTGGCCTCCTATATATATTAAAGTGAGGAAAAATAAAGTGAGGAAAAAATAATGTAAACTAGAGAGTATAGGTTCTGACTTATAGAAACAAGACAGATGGCAACTGTTTCGTTTGGTTTTCAAGTCGAACGGATCCTTTACCTTAAAAGTATTGGCTAGAATAAGGAGGTAACTATGAATGTGGCGTCTACGTCTAACTCTGGAGGCTATGGTTTCCCGTTGCTTTCGAGCTTGAAATCATTGTTGATTGTTGATCAACACACAGACACAATATAACATGAATATGGAACTTTTTTCGCTGATTGGCTCATGAAAATTATTTAATTTCATATAAGGAATTGTTTTGGCCAATCAAGAGAAATAAAATATGGGAGTTTACTTCACCCACAGACTTAGGAGTAATCCTGCTAAGATAAGAGATTAGGTTCAAAGGAATCAAAATTGACACATTCAATCCAATTACAGATAAGATTGTAAAAGCTTTTAGTTCAATCCGATTCAAATGGAAATAAATCGAAATATAGCCCAATCTGATGAAATCTAAAAATCTTTAAAAATCAGGATAAATCACGAGAGAAATACCAACTCTGAAGGAATAATTCATTTCAGAAACGGGTTCCACGGCATACGAGAAGATATTGGATAGTAAAGCTTTTCAAATTAAATTTTACATGAACAAGATCAATTATAGCCATCAAGAATCCAGAATGACAAATCACAAAAACTTGAAAATGTGGCATTAACAGGCTCAGGTTCAATGAATTTTGCCTCTCCTACCACAACAGAAGTCAGCAGTCACGAAATTGTGGAATAATTTAGACGATTTTAGTCATCCACCAAAAGTGGTTTACAATTCCATGAAATCTAACCTAGAGTGCATAATTTCGTACTTGGAATGTAAGAGAATGTTCAACAGATACATGCAGAAATAGATCAACAGACAACACAGTTGCACTGTAATTCCAATCTCAACGCTTGGAATATTGTGGGGCCTTCCGGGCTTTCTTGAGTCCAGGTTTCTTTCTCTCCACTACTCTGGAATCCCGGGTCAAAAGCCCTTCCTTCCTTAGAGGGGATCTATGATCCTCACTCACCTTCAGCAACGCACGAGCAATGCCTAGAGATATTGCCTGAGCTTGACCAGAGAGGCCACCTCCATGAGCATTTACAAACACGTCATAGTTGGTTTCATAACCTAAAGTTATCAATGGGACTTTTATATACCGTAACCATAATGGATTGCCTTGGAGATATTCCTGCACAGCATAATAGAAGTGAATCAAAAGGACTTTGAAAGTACCCAAGAAAGACTACTAAGCATAGCACCCTATAACAATAGATCCTTCGCAGTCTTGCTCTTTTATTTCTTTTAATTAGAAAAGCCTACTACAACAAAAAGAATTGCTTTATCATGTAGCATGAGCAAAAGAAAAGCACAAATGATCAAAACTGAATACAGCATGGACCTAAAACAGTGACTCTTTGATTATAGAGAGACTGAAATAGAACCATCAGACATCCCTCCAATGATCATTGCAGCCAGTTGTAGCTCCAAACCAGAGCATCTAGCACTTAGTGAGGTGTTGTCATCAAATCTACTTGGCTATTGTCAACCAAAAATATATTTTGAGTGGGCAGACATGATGTGGTTCACAGAAATATCTCTCTTTATAAACCATTTGTCTATATCATTGAATAGAACTAATCTCAATCCCTACAATAGAGAGACAACAATCCTTACTTTTGCTTAAAAAACTCCAAACTTAGTAAAGCATTAGAGTTCCAGAGGATCTAAAACAGAACACTTTTCAGCCCAGGCTTTCCTCCTACACTCAGGTTGAGCTGGAGCAAGATGCACGGACAGAGGTAATCCAATGAGCCAGTGAAGGAAGCATTATTTGATAAATTGGTGTACCCTTCCTAAAGTTTAATAAATTAATGGACTGGACACCTGTGAGCTTTGGAGTCTACTCCAGCAGCTGTCCCAACAAATGAGAGAAGCCACTCAAGAATACCTTTGAAATCTGAATCACAGATGTCTCTGATTCCAAAATGAAGGATAGGGAATAATGACCCATATTTTGAGTTTGTAAATGCTCACAGGCAACTTCTGTTTGCTAGTTGGATCTCAGCCATACAGGATTTTTCATGTTACCATTAACATCGGCTCTACTTAGACACCACTGAAGCTACATTGAGTTGTTGATCCATCTAAAATTTGCTAGACGCAACTTCTTGTACTTTGGGATGCAACCCTAGAATGCATATAACTACGTTTCCTACACACAGAGCCTCTCTTTCTCAACTAATTGGCATAAGCATATAGACTACAGCAGAAATTAGAAACTGAAACCAAAAAGAAATATTAAACCAGACAGAACTTAAAACCAATTATGAAGACTTTCTTCAGCATGAACAAGTTAAAACCAATTACCACCACAATTCCAACTATAAATAAAATCAAAGCAGGATCAGAACTTACTTAGACCTTCATTCAGTAAAACATCTTTCCATTAACTTAACTTTAATCAGAGTAATACTAAACATATCAAAATATATCGCAAGCATGTAATTATTGTAAATGACTTCTATAAACACTCAAATTTCCCTTTGTCAGAATCAAAACTTACACACTTAAGCCTTAAAAAACGGAAGGCAGTTGTCATAAACAAAAATGAAGTAACAAACAGATAAAGCAAGAGAAAAAAAACCTTGGCATCCCGGTAGTCGATGATGAATTTTCCGTTTCCTTCTTGGAGTACAACACGAGCAATTGCACATTTCCTGCGACCGGTTGCCATTATAGTTTGCGCCGCAAAACCATCGGGAAGCCTGATTTAACGTACTTCTTTAGGTCCGCTGTTTCCACCTCAGCTGGCGAAACTACTGTGGCAGGTACCACCAGTCTATGGGTTTTAAAGATTGGAGAAAGGGAAATGGATTTTGCGGATGAGTTTGTTTTCTCAGAAATTTGGGAGGAAAATGAAAGGGAAGAGGAAGAGGATATAGAGAGTGCCATGGCTGTGATGTCCTTGGGCCATGGGAAAATATCAATAAACGAGCGACGTTGGTTTTCCAGCGGATGGGAAGAAGAAGGCAGAGATTTTCCAGACAGCAAACGCTGTCGTTTTATAGAGCACTAAATAAAATAATAGTTTAAGAATGTTAACCAATTTGCTATTAAGTTTTTTCAAAAAATAAAGTTTACAGTTAAGGTATACTTCTTTTAAAAAAGAATATATTTAAAATAATTGATTTTTATTTAATTTTAAAATAAAATTATAAAAATTTTAATTTTTAATTAATATTTAATATTTTAATTTTTATCTGTTGCCACAGCACCTCAAATATCCAACTTGTTGAGACGAATTTATAAAATCATAAGAACCTTAGGTTGAGACAAATCTTTGAATCCAAAATTAATAAACATATAAACCATTTCTAAATAAGAACATTGATGTGTCCCCATTTATAAATCACCTGATTGACTGAGAATTAGGGAGACAAGCAAATTACAATCTTAGAGTTTAATCACTTTGGCTACATCATCAATTTATAAAATGGGCACTCCACTTATAGAAATAATTATAGTTTTGACCTAATAATAATTTGTTTGGCGAAAATTGCTTGGCATAATGAATGTCATGTTGCTTTTTGGTCTCTGTAAAAGCTACAATTTCTATGGTCACCCATGAAAGTTCAAGGTTTTTTACTAAGACTAATGTTCTCCAGTCCATCCTCCCCATTTTCTAACACGGCTTTCAGCTTCTTCAGCCTGCAAATTCAGTGAAGTGTCCGGAAAAGATTCAACATTATAGTGAACGAAATCCACGTTAAATAAGAACAAAGTATCTTAGGCTACGCTGAGAACTGAAAAGTGGATTGAAATACTAACTTCTCTTCTCCAATTAGTCATTGAAGTGAACCACTACGAAGATTAAGGTTTGCAAACAAACGCCTCCAATCATTCCGAACCATATACCCTTCAATGCGAAAGTCAAGTCATCGATGAGTAAAAATGTTAATGAATAACAGGTCTCCATGTGATTATGGCTGATTTTTTCAATAGTTCGTTTTTTTAACATTGTATCAAGAAAATAAAACACAAAGTCTTTCACCTCAACTCCGAAAGCCCGGGAGTATGCCATGCGGCAATCCAACAATGTAGTAGCCATCCAGCTCCAACAGCAACACCTTAACAAAATATTAACAGCAAGAGTGAAAATTAACGAGATGAAGATTTTGTTTAAATATCTTGAGCTGGCTATGCTTAATTTCAGGGTAATCTCTCATTGCAAAAGGTTTTAGTAGTTACCAGATAAGACCAGTTGAATACTGTTCAGAATTACTGTGATTGCTAGCAAAGTAGCAAGCCCGGCTGGAAGTTTCCGTAGCAACTGCAACACTGCTGGTGAAGAGGGAAGGAAAATCATATCTTGTGGCTGACACCAAGGTCATGAAACAGACACCTATGACCACAGGTGTGATAGACAGCACGAGAACGGAGAATTTTGCAGCCCAGGCAGTACAAGCGCCCAGTTTATTTGATACTCTCACACTTTATGAAGACCAAAGTTAGTCAATCGAACAACGTAAAACATGCTCTAACATGTAGGACTATCCATGATGATTTATATATAGGGTGGAAAATTAAAGAACAGAGAAGCAGAGAAATTACCTGATTGCAGCGTTGAAGCCGATTGAAATCATTGCATCCGACCTTTGTATATTCATGCTGCATAAATTAATGTGTCGAGATCAAGATAATAGTTTATTCTGGATTTTGAGTTTCATGAAGAATAAAGTGAAACGAAGCACTTACCAAATAGAAATGGCATCAACTGGAATCAAAGGATTCGGCAAGCGACCTGTTATCACCACTAGCACCACCTAGCACCAAAATTCCAAGCTGGAATCCAATTTGCGAAAAAAGCACAAGTTTGTTACCACATTTGCATGTTGCAATTCACAGCGGTTGATATATATATACCAATGCATGACAGCAGAAGCAAAAGAAAGTTTAATAAATCCCTACAAATCTGCAAATGCTAGCCATGAATATCCACTCCAGGCACCATCAGATTTGGTGATGAAAGTGCATAGCAATTGTCCAATAACAATGAGCCACCATGATGAAATTAGAACGATTGCTGCTCCAGTTAAGCCCCAACCAAGCTTCAATATCAGCAACCAGCTAAAAACTGCATGAAAAACCAGTACAATTTCTGATACCCAAGCCATCAAGATTTTCCTCCGTGCTTGTAAGAATTTTTGAATCAGAAAATTCAACGCGTAGGCATATAATGTGGAAGCATCCAGAGAGCAAATTTACCTGCAGCATCAGAAAATTTCAATGAAGTTAATGAACTTGTATGTAGGACAAGTAAACAAAATGAAACGGAGCATTGTATTTGTAGGATGAACCCAAAAGTGAATTGAATGAATTGTATAAATTTGTAATCTAGCTATAGGCTACTAATTAAATAAATGGAACTTTCTTGACAGGCTAAAAACTTGTCAAGAGGAAAAATATTACAATATATTGTGTTACATATAAAATAAAATTGTTAATATATGTTATATTAAATTTCATTAAAATTGTGTATGCTAACCAGCCGCGTTAGAGATCTTGGTGGTCTCTCCAATGAGCTCTAGAATCGGAGGAGAACAAACATAGAGGGGAACCAGAAGACAAGCAGATGTCAGCAGAATGGCCCATCATCTCAGCATGTAAACACCCAACATCCTAATCATTCCGGCACCATATGCCTGCCCACGTAAAGTTTCCAGGGTACTTGCCATTCCCATCTGCATTTAGAAAGAAAACATAAAATTTCTTATTGAGGTACTAAACGAAGGAGCACCTTGCTATGCATTTTATATAAGAATCCAACAAAAAGGGAAAACCGTTTTTTCCAAATCGGGGAACTGCACACCAAAAGCGAGACCAGCAACGACAGAGTTCTCGACGGACACAGCAGCGAGTTCGAGTTCACCAACAAAACCAGCAAATGTTTAAGTACGCCAAGTGATTACTGACAAATTGCGGTGAAGATTGCTGGCCCGCAAGTTTCCACAGTCTCTTCGATTCATACCCAAACTCGGTAACAATACTCAGTTGTTTTTGCTGATTGCCATTATCATTCGTTTGCACTACTCTCTATTACTGAGAAGTGGAGCAGTTTCCACGGCCAAGGCCCCTGCCTTTGAAATTTCACCAGAACAAAATACTAATGTTTAAGCGATCTCTTGTATTCTTGGCCAACCAGTTAGCTTTGGACTTCTGTGCTCCGGAGTTTGAAAGGTGTGCTACTTGTGAGAAAGGTAGATATGAAGAAGTAAAATCGCTTACATGAGAAGTTTAGAAAATTAAGAAAAATTCACAACCATTGGATTAAAGATAAATTTGGTGAAAGGGGCAGCGAGGATTTAAGACGTGAACAATGAAGAAGTGGACAAGCAGTGATTTTAGACAATTTCAAGTCGAGAAACTTGTCTTCGTCCTTATATGCATGAGTAGTGGCACGTGCAGCGGAGCCGCCTGCTTACATGCATGAGTAGTCAGCCAGCAGTATTATTGTAAGTGGCTGTAGGTGGAATTGCATGCTCAGAGGACTCAAAAGGACATATGGAGGTTCTTCCTTTTTTTTTAATATTACAACAAATAGATCAACTCCTCCTTAATTCCATGCAAGCCAATTGGAGCCTAAAATCTAACATACTTAATGAGTTTTAACTAATTATTATTACTCAAGGCTACATGGAGTTTAAGACGAGGTGATGAACTCCCAAGGCCCTCACCATCTATTTATATTGCTTTTTTATTTTGTTTTGTTTTGTTTTACAAACTGTAATCGAATTTTCATGAGATCGAATGAGATCCATACTTCTTAATTTGAAGTCTTTATTTGAACTTTGAAACCGGATGACAACTGAAATTTTGATCATCATAAACAAATATAATAAAACAGCAGTAGCTTTTCTTTTCAATTACATGACAACACCATTAGCAATGATAATAAAAACACTCATACAGGTACACTAACAAAAAAGATTTAACAAAATAATGATGGCAGCAAAAGCTTGACGGAGAATTATGGCTCAACGAGCCTCGAGACTTGTCATCCTTTAAAACACCGTCATGTAAAAAGAGGCTTTTGCAAAATTAATGACAGAAATTGCCTACTAAGTATCCAGATGAAGTTTCATTCACATTCTCAAGTCTCTCTCGGCAAAGCCGAGACCACAGATGATTACGCATCCAAGTAGATAATTTCTGCTCGTACAGAGGCTCGCCGGAATCTCAGCAGTTCTTTCATTAGGTCCCATCCTCCTTCAGGGGAAGCAGGTTTAACTGTCATCCTCTCTAGCACTGGCGAATTTGAGAGCACAAAGTTAATGAATTCCAATTCGGATCTAACGCCAGAGATGCCAACTATTTTCGCTATCCGCAGGTGGGAAAACAAAGAGTTCCAGTGGTCAACCTCCCAAAAATTGGTGAGAACACCGATGCCAGTCTCGTCTGGGCGAGCCTGCATGCAATGAACATATTAGATTGACAGCAAAGATAAAAATATCCAACTCCCAACAGTCCAAGAAAGAATGGTGAAATAAACCAACCAGCATCTCCAGTTCTTGGAGGTTAGGAGAACTTCTCAAGATGCAGAAAGCAGCTAAATTCTCGTCCAAGTCATTGAAATTTATGCGTACAGAAAGATAACTCAGATCAGCACATGGACGGGGCAACCTACTTGGAACATTGCCAATAGCCAAATACTGGAGCAAACCGAAGACGGAGAATAAATTAAAATCTTACATAAATATACTAAATTTGGCAGATGGACATTACCTAAAACACAGTACAAATTAATTACAAATGGCTCCAAAAGCAAAGGTGGGTGGCCTAACAACTCCAAAATATTACCTTCAAAAAGTAACTCTGAATCTCGAGTCTCCGAATATGAGGAAGATGAACAAAGAACCTGAGCAGTTTACAAGAATTTCCAGCAACCATGTTTTGATCACTTTTTACATTTACATACAAACCAATGGAAACCAAAGATAAATTGAAGGTGTTCTCAAAATTAACATCATCAAAAGCACCACCAATGTCAAAAAACTGGAGATTTGGTGCATCGATGTTGAGATGGGTGAAACCATCAAAATTCATCAATGTTAATCTCTCAAGCATTGGGCAGCTCGAAATTAAATTTTCAAACACATCCTGAGCCAGGGTAATGTGCTGTAGATCAAGACTCTTCAAATTCCTGAAGCCTTGGAATGTTGATGGAGGTTTCAGCAAACAATTAAATAGCTCCAAATGAATCAAATTTTGGCAAGAGAATAAACTAGAAGGAACCTTATATCGCTGCCCCTTCCAAATCTCAAGTATGAATTCTTTGATAGAGCTTCTTGAAACATGGAGAATCCATCTATCAATATCGCTGACACCAAGAAGATCTCTATGGGAGAGTTTAAACTTGAGTATTGGCCCGTTGTGAAGTAGGAGAACATGATCAACAATGTTGACAAGCTTATTCTTGACAAATGCCTGATCGTGGGAAGAAGTAGACACACATTGGTTGTCAAACACAAGCTGTGGGATTGTAGCCCATTTGTACCTCCATTTTCCTGACAAAACACTTGTCCTCACTGCATCCCTAATAGGCAACTGTGACAATATTTGGTCTATAACATGTGCGGGTAAGTTGCTGAGTTTATCTAGCTCCGTCTCTGTTTTGCACGGAAGCTTGGGTGGTTCCCTCTGTTTCTAAACATTCAAGGGAATAAAAAAAATGAATCAAATGCATAGATATTATGAAATCAGGTCACTTATTATGTATATATAAAAAGAGAAGGTAAGAACTAAAACAATTTTCAATAATCAAGTTAACCAATGTTGTTTAGCAAGTATCCACCAAAAAGCGAAAACAGAAATTATCTCATTGCTTCTATCAGCTCATGTTATATCAGATAAAGGGAAGGAGAAGCCACAAAGGTTCATCATTTTTATTTTTTAAGAAGTTATTGATTGCCAATCAAATAAAACCATTCTTTGACTTTTAAATTACATCTCAACTATCAGAACACAAAGGAAAATATGATCAGGAACCATCCACTTGTGGTTTCGAAAACTGAAGCATCCTCAGTTCTTCCAATAAACTGGGCTAAACTTTGGTGTCTATGTTAAAATACCGTAACCAAGAGTTCCCCGGGGTAGAAAACAGCATTCTCTAAGACCACTTAAAGTTCTTCCTTCAATTAGTTTTCTTGGCTCTTAAGAATGACAGTATTTTAAAATACCAGAGAATATTGGAGAATGCACGAAAATGATCACTTTTTTTAATCATTTTAAAACAATAATCGCATTTTAAAAATGTTAACCAACTAAACCAAAGATATGTTTTTTTTGGATGATCTTATATTTAGTTAAAAGTTGATTTTTTTGCCATGTCCGAAAATATACTTTCTAACATACCAATGATCAAAAGTACACTTTTGAACAAAACAAAAACAACAACTTTCAAACAAGGGTAAAATTATCAAAAAAACATATTTTGGTTTAATTGGTTAATATTTTTAAAATATAATTATTTTCATAAAATAATTAAAAAATTATTTTCGTATATTTTCTGATTGTTAATCTTATTCAGCATTCATGTATCCGACAAATAATTTTTGTTCAAATTATATTAGACGCCAAGTCATTTATTAATAAAACCACCTTATGACAAGTCGTTTTCTATATTTAGTAGAACTGGCCACAACTTTTTGACATTTGCCTAAAATTTCATATTCAACTACGGTAGTTAGGCGACTCCAACCTCCACCTCCATTGAAAAATTAATTTAATTTTAACCAATAAAATTTTCGACACGGTAACTCAATTTGTCTATTATTAATTTATTACGTACATATGTTTATGGGGCCTATACATAATGGTGAGCGTACCCTTTTCCCTTTTTTTAGCTTGACGGTAAGCATACCTTTGATCTTAGATACAATACAAGTGACATCCAGGTTGGATTTTATCTTTTTCAAGTGGAAGGTTGGATTGTTAGAATGCTGCTTTACGACATTTTTAGATTATGCTAATAAAAATGTCTAGAATATTGCATAAGGCTTCTTGAATCCCTTTGAATATGGTGCTTTCATGAAGCACAGTGTTGCATTGCATGGTCATATGCCATAAAAAAATGCAAGAACATTGCCCAATATTACAACCCATCTTTATGCGTCCGTGAGCTCTGGCAAAATTTTGAGACCATACCATATTTGTTTCATCA
Organism: Trichilia minutiflora; assembly: GCA_035590515.1. Taxonomy (NCBI): domain Eukaryota; kingdom Viridiplantae; phylum Streptophyta; class Magnoliopsida; order Sapindales; family Meliaceae; genus Trichilia; species Trichilia minutiflora. Next base: position 3,710,199 of record JAVXUL010000002.1, on the reverse strand, counting down.
CAAGTCATTACCCAGTTTTCTGTTTATTCTTTCATAAACTTTCACAGCTGTTTTTCAGTAAGTCTAGCATCTGTATACTACATTCAACAGACAATTGCCAAACAGCAAACAATGACACTAATGTCAACATAGCATTGTGTTGAAAATTGATGATCACCATGGTAAGACTGGTGGGTACACGTAAAGATGCCCAAACCATAAAGATAAACTTTAATAGAGATAATTCTTTATCAAATAACTTATTTCTCTTTCTAGACCAAACACATTTTCCATACATATTTCTGATCTACTGCTGCCTTTATATAGCCTACCATTTTGATAGTTATTCCTTGGACAGACACCTTGTTTCATACAGACACAATAGTTAGAACCATTGTCTCTCTTGGTTGCAATCCTTGGCAACCATGGTGTCCTTTTGGTTGCATCCTTTGGCAACCAACATGTCTCCACATACCACTTTTGATCATATATATCCAACACATTGAACTATAGTTGAAAGCCTTCTTCCTCAGCCAAGTTGCCGGTTATAGGCTGAGATTAGCAAGGGTGATGCACAAATAATTCAAGCACCAATAATCCGTTTCTTTCTGCAGCTACCTGTTCAATGCAAAACCATAATAAATACGTAAAAGAAACAGATCACCTAGAACAGGAAAATAGAAAACACACTGGTTTGTATATCTAGAAGAATGATATTGGTATCAGTGCATCACACGGATAAAATGATGAATATGTACTTAAAAATCCAAACCTAAGGCTTGCCACAACACAAACATAAACAAAAACTATAATCGTGTTTCGGACACTGGAAGTTACATAGCATATCAAAACACAAGTCCTAAAGAGAGTTGGTGAATCCTTGTTACACGGAAATAATTCTTCCAGCAGAAGGCCCTTAAAGAAAATCAAAGCACAAACATAATGTTCTTGAACACCATTGCCAAGGTAGTAAATACATTGATTCACCCAGAACTTACAAAACCTCTATATTCTGCAATTTCCTAGTAAGAACCATGCGATTGATTGCATACTTGCAAACATATAGATTCAAGTAATGATAATGAACTATTTCAGCCAACCATTGCAACTCTCGGTATATTGGGATAGCTAGACATTAAAAAGTTTGAGCAATATGTTGGCCATGTGTTTCTGAATATTGGCTGCATGGTCTACTTTGAAAATAATCCATATAATTTCATATAAAAACCCATCAAGAACAATTGGTATCAGTTAATTGACCTACACAGGAAAAAATTATCTTAACTAGTAATGCAAGCTATTTGCCACAGATTAAGCAAACAGATCCCTTTTTTCCTTAAAGAAATTGACATTCATCTAAACACTGGCACCAAAGTACATATTGGTTGCATATCCTGGTTGTTGGCTATGCAAGCCCCTAGATTACCAGAAGAGCTCTTGCTCCAAAGGACTTGTCCGTCAACAGCAGTTAGGTGCTCATCATCAAGGCGCTTCCATGTTTTGATTGACTTCCCAACCTCCCTTCTCTGTTTTCTCCAAAGTGGCCACCACCACCCTTGCTCTGGTTTCCCATCCGGCCTTTCCATAGGCATGGTATCCGAAACCCCCAGCATAACAAAGTTGTATACCAGTGAGCAGACCACAAAAGTCATTCACGTGATCATGGCCTGTGAAAACAGCCTTCACATCCCCTGCCGCCACCATGGTTTTAAAGCGGCCTGAGTTCACAGAAGCAAAAGTTATGGCTTCTTGCTTCACACCTGGGAAGTTGGATGAGTCAAAAGTTGCAAATTCAGGAAATGGAATGTGAAAGTACACCAGCCCAGGAGCTGGTGCCTTCTGAGCTGTTGGTTTGCTTATGTATGCCCTCTGCAGTGATATGGGAAAATGGTTAACCAACAGCCAAAGAGCCTATAAAAAAGTATGATATTCACTTAATGAGGATCCTAATGTATGCATTGTGTTGAAATTTATTGGGCTCGCCATCTAGAGAAAGAGCATTGACATTTCCCACTGGGGACTCTCCATTTCCTAAAACTATGAATGCTACACCTTTCGCAGTACATGGGACGCATGCAAGACCTACCTCTATAGACAGTTGAGGTTCAGTGCGTACCTGTATAAATTCTGGAGATATCGTACGAAGATGGAAAAATGGGTAATTTAGGCTAGTGTATTGTAAATTTTTGAAATAACTATACAATTCAATTTGATCAACACAAGTACTCCAACTCTATTGAACCGTGGGGTTAGTACCCAAAGTCTGTCAGAATTTTGCTCAAACCAAAACTGCTGAGACCTGCCGATCTCTAAATTATAGTTCCCAAAACCATCAATAATATGCATATCTGAAGGATTAACTTGAGACAAAGTGTTCTTCAGTGTAACCATATGCTTCATGACTCCTTCCCTTGACAGGGTGGATTCCTGGTCATGGTTTCCCAAAACAGCTGCCCGTGGGATGTTCGATGCAATTGCAGGGGCAAATGCAGCATTCAAAGATTTTGCTACATCCGTGGAATCAAATCCATAGATATTGTCACTTGTTGCGCCACTAGCACAAGTTAAATTGGGTAGAGAAACATTCCATACCGAAGCACGGACTGCATAATTTTTCTTCTTTTTTGAAAGATAGACTGCATAATATTGAAGCGGATTAAATATTGGGCGACAGGAAACAGTATTAAATTAGAATGCCTGTTAACCTCATTAGATTTTGGGCCATTATATCCCAACTTTCAACGTAAACCTCATTAGATTTTGCCCCATTATATCCCAACTTTCAAAATAAACCTCGTGGAGTAATATTAGCAATGGATTAGAATTACTGGCATATCTGTACAACTCCATGAGTTATTCACCAATTACAGTGACCTTCACATTCCTCTCTGTCTGTCTCTCGTACTCTGCACTCAGTTCTTGGTCATTTTCAAACAACTAATTTTAAGACAATTATTATTTTTCAGCTATAATTACAATAGTTAGATCTTGGAGTTATCATTCGTAAGGATGGAAACTGAAGCTAATGATCCCAGGGCAACCTTAAAAAGCGAAAATGAAAGTGTTCTCAATAATCGAAGAATCCTAATCCTAATTCATGATACCCGGAGCTAAAATTATAGTAATCCAATCAAACACTGGCAAAGACTAATTTTAAAATAAAATAACGGAAAAGAGGAAAAAGAAATACCAGTGAAAAAGATGACGTGGACCTTCTTAGCGGCAATCATGCGTTTAAGAAGTCAGTGGTGTTGAGGTCAAAGCAACCGGCAACCTGACTTGGAAGCACGTCCTCACAAGGCGTGATCTTGCCGTCAGCATAATGCATATCCGCCACTTGCAGTATCTTAAAATCCCCGTTTTGTCCAAAACGCAGCTTCTGATCTTATTGCACCGCCAAGATTGATGCAAAACATAGTGAAAGTAGCACCACCATCATCTTAAACTTCATAACAGCAACATATTTTACTTCGTGGTTTTCACTCAAAAGCTCGTCTTCTATCTTTCTCCTTCGCAAACTATCTACTTAATTTTAGCTCAGCTTAGTTTGAATTCGATTCAATGTTACTGAATATCACGTCCCCTGGACGTCGTCATTAGTAAAGAAAAACGAAAACGACGAACAAGAAAACCGATCAGGCTCCGTTTGTTAACGTGATGATTGTGATTTTAGAGCAAAGCCAAAAAATTTTTGGTTCACACAATTTTCCATTGATTTCGATATTTGAAACTTTCTTCTCACACTAGGACAGCACCACAATATCAAAACCGATCTCAGCACTCTCCCACAACAATTTAATTATGCCGTAGGATATTCTCCAATTCATGAAAGTAGATCCATGGCCGTTTTCTTTGATTATTATATTCCGGATGTGTGATCTTGAGATCATCCTTACTTCGCGTCTTGTAAATTAGATTGACAGCTTTTGTCTCGTAGGACTGATGACTCGATGTTGATGACAATTATAAGCTAATCATATTACTATGGTCTAAATAAATTTACATATATTTTTATATTCGTTTGAATATAACACAT